>BPLT01000094.1:1800000-2167461 GCA_019656295.1 Rhododendron mucronatum var. ripense | reverse complement strand
AACATATGGTATTCAATTCATGGTAAACTACACTCGTAATTTTGTTACATACTATAGTAGTTTTTTTAAGAGATGGCTCTTGTCCGTTGGGACATTAGGGGTGCACTTAAGTGCTTGGAAAATAGAGGTTACGAGTTCAATTCCTTTTATAAGTGTCAATTTAACTATTTTAACAATACGTATGGACGTTCTTGAGTCCATTTTTTTTTTAAAAGAAATGTGCTCTAAAAAGAGATAGTATTAATCAATATTGAGTGAAAATGATTTTTGTTAGGATTGAAATCCGTGACAAGCTCTGCAAGGCAAATAGTAAGAATTTATTACTCTGTACTACGTACTATCAGGCTTTATTACTCTGCATCTCCATTTTATTAAATTATATTGCATGCGTCACTTTCACATTTCTTTTAGGTACATCTATACAGGCTTAACATTTAGTCAATAAAGCAAATAAAGAATTTATTTGAGAAGAGAAAATGGACCAATAACATGGTTGCAATTGTAAATACAAAATAAGTCGACAGAGTTGGTGGACGACAGTAATCAAACAACATTTGTATTTGAGAGTTGTGGGGTGACATTAGTTAGACGGTCGGAGCAACCAAAGATTCTACAAAACATGATTGACATAGATGAGACCACCCTAGCCCTTGTTCCACAACTAGTTATTTTCACACACATGTGAGTTAGAGTGGCTTATAAGCAAAGACATAAACATATATAATCTCACTCAATTGGCTAGTGTTCGATTTTTTGGTGACCGCGGAACGTAATTTCTTGTGAATTTTTTAGTTTTAGCTGGCGTGAATAGCTTGTCTTTGACCGAATCAGGAAGGAGATTAGTTGATGTGCGCATAAACTAACTCGGACACTCCTGACTGTCGGGAAAACAAAACGAAGATATAAATGGTGTTCTCATTTCATAAGTTGAGGGCTAGCAAGTTAGCAAGAGTTGGTTACACTAGTGACCTAAAAAGGAGGTTGTTAACCTAATGAATGTCTTTGCGACTTTAGAGGGATGATTAGAAGTTCATGTCCAATATCAAGGGTAAAGTGGAATCCTAGGCTCCTGAACCGTCCTTTTGTTTTCTTTGATCCCAATTTAGTGCTAGCCCGTTTGTTAGTGGTAGAAGGGACCCACCTGACAGATATATATGACATAACTTCGGCTATGGCAATTTGGTCCATTCAATTTAGGATTCCCCTCTATATACGCCAACCTGTTGTACGGAAATACAATCATTACTACGTACTCATACTGTCATGCATACGTAGCATACCCATGTCTCCTTCGTAGAATACATCAAAAAAAGGGTAGGTTTGGAGAACCATTACTTGTGGAGTTGGTTGCTCGTCATCTTCTCCTAGTGGTTTTCAAGATTTGAGTCCCATAGGAGGCGGGGGTTTAGGAGCCATGGCTATAGAGAATTTCTAGACCCTCTGTTAACGCTAGCACCCACTGATGTATATAATGTTGACAAAAAAAAAAGGGCTAAATTTGGATTAAAAAGTTAAATGACTTATTTTTTTGTCTTTATTCAATTTTTTTAATGTTTATTTGTTTTGCGTCAAATTTTTGTTACTTATTGATTCGTTCGTCGAGAGGAATCGGAAAAGTAAAAAAAATATGATAGAAACTCATAATTTTTTGAATAAAGACAAAATTAAGTAAAAATTTACTTATATTTATCTTTTTGAAAAAATTATGAGTTTTTATCAAAAGAATTTATTTTTCCTATTCTTCTCGACGAGACAAATCAATAAGTTACAAAAGTTTGACATAAAATTATCAAATATGAAAAAAAAATTGAATAAAGACAAAAATGCTACTATTTGACTTATTAAGCCAAATCCACCCAAAGCCTTGTAAAACTAAATTTCCTGAGAAAACCAAACAAGCAAAGTTGGATTATCTCATCTCTCCTCAGTGGAGGCCGGAGTTTGAGCCTCACGAGGGGCGGATTTAGAGTTCATGATTATGGATAGCCTCTGAATTTCCTGTTGATTAACATACTACACCTTCCTAACCACGGTTAATGTATAACGTGTGACAAAAAAAAAGAAAAAAAAAATAATTACCCGGACAAATTCAACCTTCTCTATTTCAAGTTAAGAAAAGGGGACATTTTCTATTATCAGAGAAAAAATGGTTAACTTGTTTGACAGCATTCCACTTCTCTCTACCAGCCCTTTGAGAGCTAGTTACCAGGCCTTGCTCTAGCTTTACTCTCTGGCCAGGCCCATAAATTGGTCAGTAATTTTCAAACTTTGGGTCACCAACAACCCAAGCCCAAATATAGCAGTAGTACTAGTAACATACGTTTTGGGGAAATGACGGCCAAGGACGTGTTTTGATAATTAATACCCGTCAAAGACATTTTGTTCATTAACAAATGTTCTTAGCATATCTTTAAAAGGTATTAATTATCAAAACACGTTCTGGGCCGTCATTTTCCTTACGTTTTGTCTTGAAAAATTGAATAAGGAGGATTAGGCGTTGGAGCTCAAGACGGAGCATTGGGGCTGTCCGTGAGTGTAATATGTGGCTCAACCTCGAGCCCAGAAAAATCTACTTGAACTGTTAACTCCAATCAAACCGACTTTCAAAAAAAAAAAAAAACTCCAATCAAACCATGAGCCCAGAAAAATCTCGTTGAAATGTTCCAGTCTAACTATGAGACCCGGACTGGCTATTTTTTCACCGCATATTGTGCCAACCCCACAATAATGTGCGGTGGAAAAAGAGGCAGGGGTACCAAATAACTTTTTCACTCGTAACATGGTGTAGTGACAAGTTGACAACACCAACGCCTAATCCGTTTAAGAACTATCACGTGCTCTAAAAACATTTTGGCGACTAAAAACGACATTTTGGCGACAAAATTTTTAGTCGCCGAAAGTGATTTTTCTTGTAGTGTAGCTTTAAGATGTCATGCCCTTCAGGGGTGGAAGAAATTGTTGAAAACATTCGAAGGATAGCTCAACTGATCAGGCAGAGCGAATTTCTTTTTGCTTGACGGTCAGCGAATGCGGTTGCCCATAAGCTTGCTAGCATTGGTTTGCGACTTGCGAGGTTATTATCTTCATTAGGGAAAGATTACATCTTTTTTTTGATGTATTGCGCTGTTTGGTATCTAAATTCTCTTACCATTTTGACCCCCACAAAAAAAAAAAAAAAGTGACACATGCAGATGCAGTTTAGAATTTCCCAATTTCCCACAAATTCTTGAAAATTTAAATTCCACAAACGTTCTCTGCTAAGCCCAAGCTAAACTATTAACTTCTCACATATTTGGTGCACTTGAATCCATGGAAAATCAGAGAAAAGAAAACCTTAATAGAAACCCAACAAAGAACAAGCCAAATTACAAGAGGAGGTGAAAGAAAAACTGGGAAAATCAATGAAAACTTTCCTCAGTCAAAAAAAAAAAAAAAACTCATTCATTCCTCCTCTGCCAAAACCATTCTACTAAGTGGGCTTGGCCCAAGCCTTCTCCTCCTCATTGCAGCCCTTTTCCTAATGATCTCCATTTGATTCCTCCTCCTCGTTTGCATCATAGCCTCTTCCTCCACAACAAACCTCCTCATCAAAACATCGTCGGTCAACGATTTTCCCCGGAAGATTTTCCTCCCTTCCACGCTAATCCTCGCGCTCGAAACCCTTTTCGGAACTCTCTCTTGTTGTTGGGTGGGGAACGCCTTTGACCGTGGGTAGCTGTTGCTCCTTCTGGGTGGATCCTCGGACTGGAAAACCTCGGTGTAGGAAGAGATCGGCGCGCATAAGCAAACGCGCGTGAAGGACGTCGCGACCCTCAGCGAGGTGCATTTTCTCAGCTTGTGTTTGGTGGAGTTCGAAGAGGGAACCTCGGTCGACCGGGAAATGTTTTTCCATATGGTTGGAGTTGTCGGCGGGAATTTCAGGGATTTGGACAAGGTTTTCCACAGAGTGGCAGTCGCCATTGCTCTTTGATACCAAGGTTTCCTATTGGAATAATGCATTGAATGTATTAGAGAAAGCACCATAGGAATATAACATGAGAAATTTTACGGAGGTAATTTGGACCGTCCAAAAGTGTTTTGAATGGTCCAGATTAACTCTTTCTCGGAAAAAGTATGTTAAATTTGAAACCGTTCAAAACACTCTTGAACGGTCCCAAATTCATCCCGCTGTAAACAGCTTATGAATAAGTATAATCTTCTCATATACATTATTTGTGTCATGGAAAATTGTACTCATATTTGTATTTGTAGCTCACTTCAGTAGTATGACTATACCAACGAATGATTGGTTCAGTGGTGGAAACTCTGGAATTTCTTGGACAAAGTCCAGATTCAAGTCCCGGTAGTTCCCATATTGAAGTAAACATACCCCTAACATCACCTACTGACCTACACGTGGTGTGACTTTAACGTGCGAACTATGTAAAAGCTTGGTGCTGCTAGTTATGGAGAAATGGCTCGGGCCTGGGTGTGTAAATGAATCAATCCTTCACAAAAATTCTGAGATTTCAAAAGGTGAAAGGCTTAGAATGGGACGAAAAAATTGCACTCAATATGTATATTGAAAACACAAAGATCTGTATCAATTTCCCAAGGACCAAAAAAAACAAAACAAGATGGGTATTGTTGAGAATGGGCGAACCACAAACACACAATATGCAAAGATAATTAAGAACACAAACAAGAACGCATGATTATAGAGATTTTTTACGTTGGTTCCCCAACAGTTTGTTGAGCTCACACCTGATTTTTATTATGCATCCAATGAAAAAATTAAGTGTATAAGTTTCATTGGTTTGCTCCGTGTCAAGTAATCTAACCTCATGTAGACAAATTTCGTCTCCCCAAACCGTCAACGAAACGCGACCCTGATCGTAATCAGGCTCCACCAGTTCAACAGGCTTCACAAGCCCAAGAGGTATCAAGTATCTAACCTCATGCACACAAGTCAACCTTCTATTCAAGTTCAGAAAGGGGATCATTGACTTCAATTGTCGGGGGAAATGGTTGACTGTTTTACAGCATTCCGCACCTCTCTCTCTCTCCTAGCCCTTGAGAGCCAGTTACTAGGTGTTAGGCTCCGTTCCGTTAAAATTCTTATTTTTTAAGTATTTATTTTTACTTTACGAGACAAATCATTCTTTCATAATACATCACTTTTAATTCAAAATACTTATTTTCTTAATTATTAGAACGGGGCCTTATTACTCCTAGCTGTACTCTTTCGGCCAGGCCCATAAATTGGTGGAGTAATTTGCAATTTGGATCACTAACAGCCCAGCCCAATTACTTCACTGAGGGATTACTCGGCCTAATATGCCAAATTGGCTTATTCTTTCGCTCATTATTCAGATTTTTTTTGCATATTTGTTAATTTTTTGTAAATTTTTTTTTATGAATTATTGTTTTCGTTATGACGAGAAAAAATCTAAAAAGAAAAAATTATGATTGAAATCAAATTTTTTTTATTGGTTAACTTTGTCTTTATTCAAAAATTTATGTTTCAATAATAATTTTTTTACTTTTAAATTCCTCTCATCCTGACGAAGCAATAATCTAAAAAAACTTGACAAAAAAACTAACAAATGCGAAAAAAATTTGAATGATGAAGAAAGAATAAACCATTTTACTTATTAGGCCGAATGACCCCTATGATTTCACTTACGACCATCAGCATGTTTAATATACTGCTTAATTCCCTTGATGAACGTATTAAAAAAGTATTAATGTTTTTGGGAAAATGTACAAGGAGGATCATGGGTTGGAGCTCAAGACAGAGCAATCGGCTCTGTGAGGGTAAATATTAATACGGCTCGCCTCGAGCCCAGAAAATCTGATTAGTAAAAATGTTTCGATTAAGGAAACCATGAGACCCGGGCGAGCCCCCGTTCTCCCACTCATAGGGAGTGATTATTCAGTGCTCCTGGGGCTGGGAGCACCTTCGCCTGGTGCCTCAGGTCCTCTTTCCACCACAAATTGTGAGAGCCTCATACGTATACTGTGTCTTAGACCCACCACACATGTGGTAGAAAGAGCCTCGGGCAGTGAAATTGTTTCCAATTTAAAAGCCATGCGGTGAGCCCCGTTGTCTAATCACAGGAGTGATCATTCAGTGGCCCCCTGGGGATGGAGTACCTTCACCCAGTGCCCACGCCCCCTTTCCACCACAAAATTATGAAGGCTTCATATGTATACAATGTCTTGGAATCCTACCACACAGTGTGGTAGAAAGAGACCTCGGGCAAGGTGTATGGTGACAACACCACCACCTCCTGTTCCGCTTAATAATTGATGAAAATACATACTGAGCAAATTAAACGAGAATGTGTAGTAGGGGTAGTTATAAATTAGGCCATTATGTTTCATTTGTTCTCATACTTAAACTCAAAATATATATATTGTCAACGGCATGAGATCCTAAACTTAGATAAATTAAACTACTTTGTGTTCTAGGATCGATATTAGTCCTGAAATCCTTTCATTGCTTTCAACAACATATATGCGTGTGAATTTTATTTTTTGGCGATATGCCCCACAAAATCTAACAATGCCATGGATTCTGAAATCTTGTAGTGCACGCACTACAACCCTGTAGGGCAGCCCGCATCACCCGGATCCAACGTGCCATAAGTACTTTAATCAGTAATGTTGAGGCACTTAAATCAAGAATTTTGTTACGATTATGAACTATGGCAATTCAAGGAATATTAACGAAAGCAAATTTCTTGAAATTGGGTTCCTTCAAAACCTCTAAATCAATGTCCATACAGTTGTAGGCTAAAGAAGACATTAGCATTGAAAATCAATAATGACCAAACTCAAAACAGGAAGAGTAAGGTTGGGGGGGCCGGACCGGCCCTGTGCAGGGTTTGACAATATATTATTGTGTGGTGCTCAGTCATGTTAGCGAAGGATGCATGCCTGCTCTAAGTGGCAATATTGCTTGTTGCTCACAGTGGCGACTCTGTTAAGGGTCGGGCCTGACCTGGGCTTAGAGCCGGCCCAGCTCTCAACTTGGTTCAGTTCGAGTCTGGTTCGGGTCATAGCTATTATATCAAGGATATACTATATGTTTATACTATGATGATAGCACAAGAAAAATTGTAGAGAGAGAAGTAATGAGGATACCTTGTTTGTGACTTCTTGGATCTTGCATGAAACAAGTGAAGAAAATGCTGCAAGTATTTGGAAGCTGGGGAAAGAGAGATAGCTGGGGTTTTCTCTTTCATTTGGGTAAAGAGAGAGAGAGCAGAGAAGAGAAGAGAGTGATGAGCCTTTTGCTTCCAGTTGTGTTACTGAAAGATGCGTTGGCAATGGCCTTTCCTTTTCTTTTCAACTCCTTTCTTTCTTTATTAGTGCATACCCCCACAGCCCACTCTTCCTTTTGCTTTTGGCAGAAATAAGACTCTGAGAGTGATTCCAACTGATCTTGAGAGACAGAGCCATTCAAATCTCCAAGAATAAAGGTAAAATTCACCCTTTTTGTGTAATTACCAAAATGGACCTCCACATGACATTGAAAGGCACCATCATATAGTGAAACTAGTAGATGAAAAGGTGAATTACACCCTGTACCCTTAAAGTAGCACCTATTTCCAATTTGGCCGTGCGTTTACAATCTCCAAAAATTAAAAACCATGCGGAACCAACACACTTGTAATTATCTGTCCTCTTTATTTTTCGCTAAAATTCTCCTTGTTTTTGGGTTAATTAAATGCCATTGCTACATTTCCCTTGTTTTTATTTCTCACTTTGGCCATTGAATCATGTTTTTGTCAGTTTAGTTCCTTCAATTACCAATTCTATGTCAACGTGGTCAAACCGCTTTTTATCACCTAGTTCACTAAAGCAAAATAAACACATGGGACAAAAAGATTTGCAATAATTTCCACTTATTAACTATGATTTTCATTATCAACTAACAACACATTTGAAAAATTCAAAAGTTTAATGACCCAATTTCCAAAAGAGAAATGTTTCAAGTGCAAAATTAACAATTGGGTAGCATTTGTATGTTTTAAAATGTGATTCATCCAAAAGGAATGGAAACTAGCAATGCCCTTGTGACATCTTTTAGTTATTTTAATACCTACGAATGCTTGAGAGTATGTACTAAGATCTGTTGCAACACTTATTTGTGTCAAAAGAGTTTGACATGCATATGTGTAAACTCGATCCCTTAAAAGTTATGCTTATTCACATAGGTTTTCCATCTGGTGCCGCGTGCCTTTTCCTTTCAAGAAAAAGGAAATACTATCATCAGCTAGGACACATCAAAAAAAGTCCGAAAGTTTAAGGACCCTACTCACAAAATCAAAAGTTTTGAGTGCCAAACTAAGAATGGGATAGAATTTTATTGGTTAAGGTGTAATTGAACCAAACGAAATGGAAAACTAGCAATGCCCTTGCAATCATATCTCCTTATTTTTATACCCATGAATGATTGTGAGCATAAAAGATCAGTTGCAACACTTATATAGTTATATTTGGTGACAAAGCCTGGCCTCCCTCTGACTGGAGAAATCATAGTGGCTCAAAAATCTGCTTTATTTGGGGCTATTTCTCAAACTGACATATTTTATTATTGTACTGATCAAGGCAACTTTGGATCACATGATACTGTTCACTTTTTGCATTTGATAATCTATATTTAGTATATTCTAACCCCTTAAACTTTTGATTGGAGTGGATTAGCAGGCTTTGCAAAAATCAACAATCATTGCATGAACTAAAATCTGTACCTATTTTTTGATTTTGCCCTTTTGAGAACAGAGGGGTAGTTCAAGTGGTAAGGTGCTTCCTTCGTCGGAATGAGGTTCTGGGTTCGATTCTCATCGGAGGGTCTCATCCCCTACTAATTAGATTAGACTAGTGTAGGTTACTAAAAAAAACCATTGTATGACTTTTTCTTAATGCAAATTGACTAGTAAGAAAAAAAATCAAATGTAGAATGTTTTGAATTTACCAACTATACACGATGAATACGTGAGTAAAGACATGAAGTTGTTAAATTTTAGGTTGTGAGCATTATTTTACTCTCAAAAGAAAAAGTCATATTCAACAAAATTAAAATATTACGACAAATCTGGTTGCATGTCATAAAATCTAAATATCTATGATGGTTCAATATATAAACGCATACCTACTTATGATACATTTTTGGAAGATAGTTTGTCAAAATTTGGAGAAATCACACTAAGTTTTTGATATTTTTTTTGTTTCGGAATTTTTGTTCATCTTTCATAATTTGAAGAAATCACACTAATTAATCATTATCTCGATGAGAAAAGTCTCAAAAGTATAGATTAATCGTGATCAAAAGCAAAAATAAAATCCACTAAAGACATAAATTTCCAAAAAGCTGGTATTTTTAGTCTACATCGTTGTCTTATACATGAACTTTTTTCAATTTCGGTCCACAATTTCATACATTTTCAATTCCAGACGAACGAGTAATCTCAAAAATTTCGACAAAAAAATAACACAAAAATTAGGTAAAGTAAGTTTTAGTCAAAAAAGTGTAGAGCACACAGTCTCTTCCCAAACAGAAACAAAATAAAAAACCATATTTAAGAGAGAATGACAAAATATGTTGGTGTCGAATTGCCACCCAAAAGCCATGGTTCAATCAATGCTCTTTATGTTCAAAAGGCAAGAAGTGGAGATGAAAAACTAACACAAAAATGGGCTTTGGGTCATCATAATTCTTGTGCTTTGCCTGCCATTATAGACCATGGAAATAATGTTGTCCCCTTTAATTGGGGTGTAAGGAGTTTCCAATAAGGATGGGATGATAAAGTGACCAAGCATCTCATCATTTTTTTTAGGAATTTTATAGGAGAGGGTCCAACTTACATTTTGAGGATAACATTCAATTTCTGAGATAAAAGAAAAAGTAAGCAGTTCCTCTCAAAATTAATACTCCTAGTAGATATCAATGAGTTCAACTAATATACGAAAAACGTTTGAATTTTTTGCAAACTAAACGCTTTTTGAGACTGACTAAAATAAGTATTTATTTATTTAATTTTAAATTAAAGGTAATGTATGATAAGAGAATAACTTGTCTCGTAAAACAAAAAATAAGTACTTAAAAAATAAAAACTTTAGTAAAACGAGGCCCGAGGGAGCATTAATTAGGTCATTTAGAAGCTTTTTAAATGAGGAAAATGCTGAGGATTTCCAAAATTAGCCATCAAAACAATGTTAAAGTGTGAATCTTGAGAAATTTTCACCTGATCCAATGATCGAAAATGCAACGAAACTCTAGTACATGCACATCTAAAGTACAGAGGATTGGGCCTTTTCAGATTCTCTTCATTCACTTCATCAGCACAGCCAAGCAACAATTATGAGACAACCTTTGGAGCTTCTGAATGCTCATTGCAGTTTTTGCCCCATCACAGTTCCATTTTCATGTCCATACTTGTTGCAGAATTGGAACATAATTGCTTCAAATACTCAACTGAAGCTCAGAGCAATGGATAGGGATCATTTGTTCCCAAAATCTATACCCTGCTGCTTCTTCACCACAAGACAATGCCAGCTTTTACCCAACACTCGAAAACAAGTCATTGTCTAGAAAAAGTTTTCTGTGGAAAAAGGTTCTATAGGAAACGTATTCTGCCCGAACAAACCAGAGCGTAATTTGATAAAGCACGATGAACATGGATTTCGCAGACAGATGATCTCATGCCCAAATCAACAAATTTAGTTACGCGCATGAAAACAAAAGTGCAAACCGGAATCCGTTTAACACAATCTGACTTCTTTCACAATGGGGGAAAAAAAGAAAGTTCCATTGAACCAGTGAAAATGTATACAACCTGCTTATCCCCATGAACTGTTAACACAAGCTCTTAGCCTCACAGCTAGTTTATCAGGACCCGAAACTACTTGCATCACATTTTACAAGCGTTCTGATACTAAATGTATTGAAGCTAAATTGTAACAAGAAAGGTGATCCAACAGATGGAGTAAATAGCCAAACTGCATCTGAAAACACCATTTCGTTGCAAGTTATCATTTCTATGATTTTGTCATAGTGGCAATTCTCCGATTAGGTTAGTAGATACCTGTTGAATTTCCAAATCACCGGCTCCAATTGCCCGAACCAGCTTTACGCTCCCCTCGCTTTCTTTTAGACTTGGGGAAATGGATTTCTGATCCTAAACATGATGTCAGTCTTGATTGTTCATTAAGTGTGGACGTTATCGGTGGAAGGTCAGGTTCTGAAGCCGGAAATGGAGAAGGATCGCTGCTTTCTTCTTGTCCGCCTTCCTTCTGGTTCCCGGTGCTTCTCTGTGGTTTGCTTAATCTCTAGTTCCGCTTGTTGATAATGTATGACATTATCCATAATCTGCTGAGCACCATTATTGAAAAAATGAAAAAGAGAACACAGTTCTAACAGATCTCAAATGGTTACAGTTCTCAAGAAACAAAGCACCGCCGTCAAGAAGCCAAATCATTAAAAAGTCAATTTACTTTCTTTCATTTCCAATTACATTCAATTGAAAGACCATTTGCATTCTGTACTTCCTTGTGGATCATTGCCCTATAGTATATATACATACTTTTGTAACATTTTCAGTATAATATGCATGTTGCGAGCTTTACACCCAGTTTCTGTACAAAATATGGATTTCTTTGACAGTTATCACTAGATCGAATCTTCTGCAACTCAAAGAAGAATGAAAACTACATTGCAAAGAATAACTTACATCTTCACACGAATCTCCAATCTGCGACTGATGCATGGTGACATCAGCCGAGGATAACACACTAACTGTGCTTTCAATAATATCTGGAACAAAAATACCCTCTCCGTAGCTCGAGAACATGTTTTCAGGCAGCATGAAATCTCCGATGTCGTATTCTGATAAATTTTGATTTGGAATATTCAGAGCTCCCAATGATGTTGTGTCCCCATTGCATGCAGAGAAAGTAGGACTATGAGCAGAGCTATTCTGTCCATCACAGGGCACAAGAAGGCTCAAATTCTCTGAGGAGGACAACTTCATTCCATTTTCACCAATTACCACGACAAGTTGAGACTTAAGCTTGTGAACGCGAGAGTGTACTGTTTCAATCCTATGAAGAATTTCCTCCAAGGATTCATTACCATCTTTAGATTCATAAAATGAACTATCATTGCAGGTGCCACCTTCATCACGACTGGTGTTATTTTTTTCTGCAAACACTATCCCACAACAACAAATGCAAAAAGTTAGCAGCTGAAATCATTGCTTCATAGTATATCCAAGATTTAAGAACGACACATTTACATTAGCACAGAGAGAGATACATAATAAGGACAATCACTTCTTTTCACTTTTTCCTTTTCCGTTTTGTTGACATATAAGTAGTTAGCTCCTTGGGAGCATTTATAAGCAATTGTGCCATATGGTGGCACCCGCCACCCGCAGTAGGAGTGGTAGCGGTTGGAAGTGACAGCTTGACCAATCTTTGGTAGCGGCATTAATGGTGGTTGCAGTGTAGGCTAGCAGAAGTGTGGTTTAAGTACATATTGTTACAGCAATTAATTGTCTAATTTTTGAAATAATGCCAAAAAATAAACAGGACCGAGACATAAAAGAATATTGGTTTAACTTTTAACAACTAGAAACAACAGATTTGCAAAACGAGACAGATAAAGGACTCTTTACCGTTACGAGTATTCTTAAAGGAGACCAAATGTATTCCTCGCACCCAAGGGGCGTTTTGGTGGATCAAAAAAAAAAATTGTATTCCTCATAGAAAATTGTAATTGACAAAGGAGACGATATACCCCTCAGATGCTCTGTTTTTCTGAGGTAACTAAAGACAGACAAGACTTCCAATGGGCTACTGAAGAAACTTTTACCTGGAGTACTGAATTCTTCAGCCGCAAAAGTGCTATCTGGGTCAGACGTCTTATTTTCTGTAATATACACGCGCTAGAGTCACAACAAAATAATCCAAGACGAGTGACAAAAACCGCATAATCTTAAGACAGTATCGCATAGAAGAAAATGGTACCATTGTAGGAGAAAAGGTTATGCTGTGACATATATAAAGTGACATCAGTAGTATCTTCAACCCTCTTTCTTTTCCTTCTCTTCATGGTCTTGCTCCCATGGCTTTGAACAGTAAATGGCAAGGGCTTTGAATCGAAATTTTCTGACATTAACTGATCTAATTCTAACTGTTTCTGATCATATGCTGCAAGCTCTCTGGAATACTTAGATGCCTGAGATTGAAATTGCTTAATTTTCAATTCTGTCCATTGCAGCGCCACATCAGCGGACGTACAAATCTCCTCCAGTGAGTGGTCAACTTCTTTTTCCTGAAAATTGTGAACCGCAAATATTTGGATGAGCAGGTGCCCTTACTCCAATTGAACTCTTATCTGTTCCGGCTAAAATTAAATAATGTGCTCCACTTAACTATTTGGCCTTCCTTGAGTCGGGCTGCGCTGTAGAATGGAGGTTTTCCACTATGTTTGCAAATTTTATGATACATTTCCTTAAGCATTCGTCATACTAGATGAGGCCATACAATCATTGAAAAAGGTTCTCAGCCACTTTACAGAACTGCCAGAGCTATAATGCTTGAGTCTTCAACTGTTCAACAAGGCCAAACTTCCCACTTAATCTGATCAATTTCATTTTTTCCGGAAAGAAAAAAATGTGTTCATTTTCTGTTTCACTTCCTACTATTCTGTACTTAATAAGTTGATGATTCATCTAGTCACCATATGAGGAGATGAAATGAACTAGAAGACGTTTATGTAGTAACATTATGTTAAAATCTAATCTAATGCATTCAATATGTCGTAAAATTGAGATTTACTTACGTGAAGATGAAGTAAGCAAGAAGATTTCATGCAGTGCATGTGAATTCACATTCAAAACTCATAAAAAAACCTAAAAACATTTTATAGAAGTCCAATATAAACTTATATGATTCTATCAGCACCTATTTTTGGAAATGCAACTACCAGTGGATGGCATTCTAACCATAAAGGATTCTTAATGTCAAATCCCCCTTTGTAAAAACCTAAAACAAACAAAACTAAACATGTGAAGGAAAAAATAACAGAACAAACCTCATTGGAAACACACTACTAAAACCATCAATGGGAAACCATTGTCCCCACCAAAGCATGATTCAACTTCCGCATCACTCATTTCAGCACAATTCTCTGTCCCAGATACTGTGCCATCAAAAGAGCTTGAATAGTCGTTGCCTCTGGGTCTTCAGCTACCCTGATGTCACTGGCATCCGCTTGAACCGTAATTTGTTCATCGCATGGATCTTCCACTTTGATGATAGCATCATGAGAATTACTTATGCCCATTGTATCCTTCCCAGATGATTTGGCCACAAAATCCTGTTCACAATGTGGCTGCCACTTTGGAGAGGAATGCATATTACTCTCCCGATCAATATCTGTCAATGGTTTAGCCGGAGTCATGATGCAGTCCTTTCTGAGTTTGGCTCACTTTTTCAACACATTACGACAGAGTACATGATAACGGAGATGTTTGAGAAATGAAAATCTGGTTTTCAGAGATCTTGAAAAAATCAGGTATCAAATAAGGCATGCCCCTTGCCGATCAAAAAACGAAAAAAATAAGGCATGCCCCTTTATAGAATTAACACTGGGAGTAGAATCACCACCTGTCACAAGAAAAAAGCACAAAATTATTCATATCATTTATAGATTCATTTGCTAAGTTCACACAGACAGAAAATGGGAAATCTTCATTATCCTTTTTGTAAAAGTTTATGCGCTTCGACTTATGGCAGTCATTTTTGGAGAGGAACGCAGATTACTCTCCCAATCAAACTCTGCCAATCGTTGTTCTGGAGTCATGCTGCGATTCTTATCTGACTAGGCTTAACTTCTCAATGCCTTGCAATCATGCACGTGATAATGAGATGTTTTCAAATTAAAAAATGTGGCTTCTCGAAGGTCTTGAAAAATCGAGTCCTTAATGAGGCATCCCATCTCCTCTTTCAAATTTGCACAAGCAACTAATCAAAAAAAGGATTATCACAAGCAGCAGAACTACAAACTGTTTGGATGATCAAAAGCAGGAAGTTAACACTTGGTTTCCAAAATTTATTTGCTTAGTTTGCACCTTAAAATCTTCAAGTTTCTATAATACCTTCCGCAAAATTTACGCATTCAACTTTATGGCCGTTATAAATTTGCTAGCAACAAAATTGAAGGAAAAACAAAGCAACAGAGCAATTAAAGTCCCTAGAAGGCATCTTGATTCACCCTTAGATGATAATGATATGGCAACCAAGCTCCATCTATTACAATGAACTCTAATCAAACTAATATAGAGGGAAAAACTTTACCCACAGCACGTGTTTGTATCTATTACACATACTAGACGTACAGTAGAACTATTTCTCGATGGACCTAGAGAAGAAAATCCAAACAAATACGACAGGAATTACCAACACAGTCCATCAGAATTCAGAAATAGTAAGCGCGTGCAATCACATCTAAATGTCATGCTTGGAATACCACATTTGATCCGAATGATGTCCAGGATGGACATAAAAGATGGCGCATGACACTTCCATTTTAGAGGCGCCTTTTTGGTTGAGAGCTCAGAGGGACAAACTGTGAGGTCTTCCATAAGGTTGGTCCAATGCGGACAATACTTCCAGGTGGGGTTGGGTCTCAGTAGGCAAAACATTACCCACATCGCATAATGGTATCGATTACAATTTATACAGAAGAAAGGGAATTGTGCCTCAATCAATTTTTAGATGGCAATCCAACTGCCAAAACTCGTGTCCATCCCGATGCTCTAGACTATCAATGAAGGAAGCTTAGTAATGTGCACATAAATTGATTTGGATCTCTAGGCCGGCCCTCTCTGATGCCATTTGGTTTTGATTTGGGGGCATGGTTCTACAACAAAACGTCCTTATAGCTCCTCGGTTTCTTGGAGGTTTAGGGGGGCCACTGTTTCAGTGGTATTCTGAGAGCAGCCACTTTGTGCATATATTGCCAAAGGTTAGGTCTGTCTTCAATTATCCCCGCCCACAGGGGGCGGAGCCATTAAGAGTCAAGGCGGGGTGGCCGACCCCGCTCCCTCCCAATTTTTTTAAGAGATTGGTATAATTTTCACCTAATTTTTACTCATTTGACTCCCCTTTAAAATTCATTTTTGCCCCAACCCATATGAGTAGAATTCATTTTACTCATTCGACCCCACTTAAAAAAAAATCTTGGCTCCGCCCCTGCCCGCCCATACCCCCAATGATTAGGGACTAGATGGGTTCCGTTATGTTTGTTGTAATCCAACCGCCAAAAACAAAAAGTAATTTTCCACATGATCTAGTACAAGCAAATTACAGGAAGGTGAATTTGCATGTGCATCCATTAGGAGACACATACTGAGGTTAGTTCAACCCGAGGAGTTGGCGTAGTGGTAGAAAACCATGGCCCTTTTGATGCCTATCACTCCTGCTTGCGTGTTATCAATTTCTACATTGGGCCAATCATATGTTTCGTCCCGAGTTTATTTCGAACCTTCCCCTAGTGGCCGGTTAGATTGCTTCCTTGAATTAGTCCACCTATTGTGAAACAAAATCGGTGAGGTCGCCGGTCCGTGTCAAAAAGTACATATACAATCACAGATTTCGCAGAAATTTCAACAGACATCCAACCTACATGCACACAGAACTACAAGAAAGTTTTTTACATTAAAACAAAAACCAGCAATGAAGCTCGTGAAAAATAATCAAGATTCAAGAAGCATTTGTCTACGTATGTACGGGCAAAACATATGCACTAAACAACAAAGTCACCATCTGAACAAAATCTTGCAACAGTAATAACTCCAAAATCTAAACAAAACAAAGCCCATAGTTGACAAGAGAGTTTCAGTGAGCTAACCATAAAAGAACAAAAAATAAAATAAAATTATGGGATACCCAGATGGGAATAGCAAGAGATGGAGCTAGTTCAAAGTTTTAGAGAGAGAGAGTGAGAGAGTGAGTGTGTACTTGTGCGGAGTGGGGAGTGGAGAGAGGAGGGCTGGCGGCGAGAGGCGAGGAGGGTGGAGGCGGAGAGAGCATAAAAGTGTAAAAGAAGTGAACGTTGTTTTGTGTTAAGTATAAACCTAGAGGGTATAGAATGTTTATGTGGGGACTTTGACGTGGTATTCCCGCTTCTTTAACTACCTAAACTTATTGACATTTGGAATTTTGTGATTGGTTCATCATTTATAGGGCCCATCACCCGGAAAAATTATACTATGCTCTTGCGGCATGGCCATGTGGTGCCCCAGGAGCTCTCTGCACCACATAAATATGTTCAGGCCACTAAAATGTGTGGTCTAGAGAGCCCTGGGGAATCACGTGGCTGCACACCCCAGGTGCATGGAATAATCTCTCCATCACCTGATATTCCACTTTCCACCTGGACCCTTATTGCACCCACACTATAGCGTGTAGTGTGACCGATCTGACCATCCATTTTTATATAGGATGGCTCGAATTTTAATCCGAAACAATGGACAGTTCACACCTATAGAAGCTCAGATAAAATTTAAGCCGTTTATGTCAAATTGAATAGCCGGATCGACCGCACTACACGTTATAGTGTGGCAGCATCTCCAAATCCCTTTTCAACTTTAGTTAAGGGCCCATTCTAGTTTCTAAAAAAAGAAATTTTTAGAAAATGAAGGTAATTTCAGGCTTAAAAATCATGTGTTTATGCAAATAATTTTTCTATTAATATGTATTTTATTTGATAGATCTCATTGAGATCTTTTTAACGGTGCAAAAAAAATTAAAAAATTATTTATCATTATATTTGAGTTTGAAATTATCTTCTTCTTTTTTTGAAAAAGAAAGTTTAAAAAGAAAGTAGAACGGCACCTAAGTTCAGTAATAAAGCTTCAGGACAACTTTAAGGGAAAATTTCACGTAGGCACCCGACCTTTCACACATAAACACCTGACCTTTCTTAAATTTCATATAAACACCTGAGCTTTCTAAAAACTCATCAATTCAACACCTGACCTTTATTAAATTTCATATAAACACCTGAGCTTTCTAAAAACTCATCAATTCAACACCTGCCATCACCACTTCGTCTAAAACCAAACGGAAAAAAAGTTAAGTGCTCCAATTTTTTATTTGTTTGAACCAGTGCGAAGATCTTATTTTTCTGATCATTTTATCTTAAAGAATCATAATTAATTTTTGACTCTAAAGCTCTCGTTAGTTAGTCCTAAGAAAGTCGTAGAATCAAATATCTCTTAGGGCTAACTAATAAGAGCCTTAAAGTCAAAAATTAATTATGATTCTTTAAGATAAAATGATAAGAGAAATAAAATCTTCGCACTGATTTAAACGGATTGAAAATTGAAGCACTTAATTTTTGTAACCATATTTTTTTAATATATAAACGATTTATACATGGTTGAAAAATTAATTGCTCCAATTTTCAATTCATTTAAACCAATGCGAAGATCTTATTTTTCTGATCATTTTATCCTAAAGAATCATAATTAATTTTTGATTATAAGGCTCTCGTTCGTTAGCATTAAGAGATTATTGATTATACGACTTTCTTAGGGCTGATTAACGAGAGTTTTAGAGTCACAAATTAATTATAATTCTTTTGGATAAAATAATCAGAGAAATAATATCTTCGTACCGGTTTAAACGGATTGAAAATTGGAGCACTTAATTTTTTAACCATATTTTTTAATATATAAACGATTTATACATGGTTGAAAAATTAATTGCTCTAATTTTCAATCCGTTCAAATTAATGCGAAGATCTTAATTTTCTGATCATTTTATTTTATCTTAAAGAATCATAATTAATTTTTGATTCTAAAACTCTTGTTAGTTAGTCCTAAGAGATATTTGATTATACGACTTTCTTAGGGCTGATTAACGAGAGCTTTAGAGTCAAAAATTAATTATAATTCTTTAGGATAAAATGATCAGAAAAATAAGATCTTAGCACTAGTTCAAACAAGTAAAAACATCGGAGCACTTAACTTTTTTTCCATTTGGTTTTAGACGGAAGGGTGACGGTAGGTGTTGAATTGATGAGTTTTTAGAAAGTTCAGGTGTTCATATGAAATTTAATAAAGGTCAGGTGTTGAATTGATGAATTTTTAAAAAGCTCAGGTGTTTATATGAAATTTAAGAAACGTCAGGTGTTTGTGTGTGATTTTTGTGAAAGGTCGGGTGCCTACGTGAAATTTTCCCCAACTTTAATTGGAATTGTTTGATGTATACGGACCCACGTGTATCGAACGACTCTAAATGAAATTAAATCTGCTGTTGTGTTTCAATTAAATTCGTATTCCTAGCATTGCTCTTTCACCGTCCCTTCTAGCTCCTCTCAAATCCACTTTACCCAAAATCCTCCCTACTCACGTTCTCGTCCGTTTTTGCTGTTGAATAACATAAAAATTTGAAGAGAGCGAAAGATTCTCATGATCCAACAACGACAAAAATTGCACTGGAATAGGAGTACATGGAATGGGGATTCTGCAACACTACACCAGCTGTCGATTCGGCTGTCCATCTCGGCACTGACGTCTCGGATTTAATTCGAACTCCTGCAACTCTTATAACCATATAGTGCGGGGTGCACTACAGCACCCCCGAGTCCAGGAGTACATTTGGAACGAAGAATTTGAACTCCTTCTTAACGTGGGAATGCCCGACACGACACGTTGAAATGACTCAAACTCAACATGGCGCTAAAGAGTTCGGATTGATTATTTGTCGACATGAAGACAACAACATAACTTGACAACAGGTAACCGTATAGTTTTTCGTATGGGCCTATTCAACCATATTATTGGCGATTTAACTTGAATGCAACACAAACCCGATTTCAACCTAATGCCCTCCAAAACGACGTCGTTTTGTGTATCAATACAGTGCAATTTTGGAGCCCCTCCATCAATTTTTGGAGTGCCAAAATCACTATCCAATTTATTAGTACGATTTATAGAAAGTATAGATTTTACTAATCAGATCCCTCATTCATAATTTCATTTTATTTAATGGGCCCATTTCTCATAACTAAATCACGTTATGATTTCATTCATGTGAGTTACTTATGTTAGGTGAAATCCGATTTTTAATCACTTTTTAAGGTTTGTGGATATTCTTACACTTGTAGAACGACTAAGCATTCTATACCTCGCTGGTCCATCATTATGTGGCTAGCAAATCTGCGGAGGCTTGCTAAGGATAGACTTCTTAAGTGAGGTATGGCTATGAATGACCATTGTGTGCTGTGTTCTACTGTTGTGGAAAACCACGAGCACCTTTTCTTTTGATGTTCTTTTTTTTTTTTTTCAACTTTGGAAATCCTTACAACAAGACCTGAAACCAAATTGCCCCTTCAATGGGCTGCCCCAAATTATAGACTGGATGATTCAAGTCAACAAGGGTTCTCAGTTTTCTTGCTTGATATCAAAGGTTGCTTTGGCTGCTCTCCTATACTATGTTTGGGGAGAAAAGAATTACAAAATCTTCAAAGGCTTCGGGTGTATTGTTCAACAGTTGGAGACCAAATTGAGAACTGATATCCGAGCATGTGTAAGCTCCTGGAGAAGAGTTAAAAAATTAGGTCTTAACATGGCTCTTTGTTCCCTATGGAATGTCCCAGTTAGAGTCTTTGGCAGCATGTAAAATTTTGTTTCGATGTTGTCTTGATTTGTGTTGTTCTTTTTTCAAGCTTTGCTTGATGCTTCCTTGTGTGACTTTGATTCGATGGGGGAATGCCCCTGAAATTGTGTAATTGGGTTTTCTAATACAATTTTATCTTACCAAAAAAAAAAGACAAAATATTCTATTTTGTACTTGATATATACTAAGAATCTTAGTCTAAGCAAGAGCTTGAGTGTGTGACAACTGCTTCTGAATACATCTCAAATTATTAAAATTCGTGAGATTAAGAATTGAAAAGAGAATCTTAGAACGAGAGTTGATCAGAGCTTAGAGCATAAGGTCCTACTAAAGAATTATGTGACTTAGCAATAAAAAACAAAAAAAAAAAACAAAGAGTACTGCTGTAAAAATTGGAAATTTAAAATCACTTGAAATGCAAATTAATCCATATGCATCGTTCATACTGTCTTCTGTTTTACTCCAAATGTAATTTCAATGTACAGAAGATGTGTTTATTAAGTATATGTTCCGATAAAAAAAAGATGTGTCTATTAAGTCGGTTCCTGGCCCTGACACTACCAACAAGTGTGTGAAGATACACATGCAGATTTAATATGTGAGAGTTTAGATAAATGTATGACTACTATGTCAAGGTTGGTTGATTTTTTTCCCCCTCAAAATCGTAGGAGATTTCATTTATACGAAATAAGCATATGATCAAAGAGGGTTATCAATCCCAAAACAAAGACAATAATAATCAAGAGATCTAGATTCACAAGCTTTTCACTCCAGAGCCTCACAAACCACCACGGCGATCCTTTGATCACCAGCGAGCATTTCCACAATTGAATTCCAAAACCAACGAACGAAATCCCAACAAAAACTAGCAAGAAACCTGAGAGAAACACTCCACAAAATAGAGAAGATCTTCACAAATAGAGCCCACATGAACCGTCCAATCCAATGACTCTGGGGACTAAAGCCTGCAAAGAAAAAGAAACCAAAAAAAACTAGGAAGAAAAGGAAAATCTCCTAATCAATACACCACCATCCAATGCTCCTACTCTGGCGAACCAAGCACGCACCAAACAAACACCGAAAAGAATATCTACAAAGGTTGGTTGAGGGATAAATAGTGAAAGGTGCAACAAATATCTCTTAAGGCCCCGTTTGATAACTTGATTCGGCCATGGAATTGGACTAATAGTCCCTTCGGACTATTAATTTCTTATTTGGTAACACAAATGGCTCCGGATTGTGAATCCTATGGGAGGAGGAAACCGGACTTTAGGGGTATTAGCAATACCCCGTGGGACTTAGTATTCATAGTCCAATCACTCTGTGGGACTTGGTATTCATAGTCCAATCCTAACCCATTCTCATTATCAATCCCTTCTTATTACCAATTTCTTTTATCAATCCAATCCCATCATCTAATCACATCTTAAATAAACATGATATTAATAATCTCATCATCTAATATCATCCCAAACAAACATACTCATTATCAATTCTTACTCATTACCAATCCCAATCTTAATTCTATCCATCTATCACTATTATCAAACGGAAAAAAAAAAAAAGAAAAAAAAGAAGAAGAAAAGAATACTTTAACAATGGGACGCTCTTTTACAACAATCATGGCTTCATGAGATCTCTCTTCTTCTTTTTTTTTACTTTTCTTTCTCTCTCTACACTTTCCAGAGCAAGGGTTTTTCCAAAGCAAGGGTTCCGCTTCTGGGGGTGGGGCTGCCGCCTCTTCCGGCTCCACCCCTGTCCCCTCCCCCTCCCCCCCTCCTCCTCCTTCTCCTTCCGGCGCCGTAGATCTCAGTTCTGTTTTCCCTCTCCTTTCCAGCTTCGTTGTCTTCAGCCCAGGCGACCTCGGCGACGCAGCTTAGCTGTGGCGGCTCGTGCGCTGTAGTGTTTTTTGAAGCGAGCTCGGATTTGGTTCATGGGGTTTCGGAGGTAGCCGGGCTCTGTTGGTCTTCAGTTGGCAGGTAATAATTTGGGTTTGTGGAGTTTTAGGAGGTTCTGTTTTGGGCCTTTTTGTGCCTTTTCTTCTCCGGCGAGGTCCTCCTCCGTCCGGATTTTTGTCCCGGTCTGGTTTCCCCAGAACCGGTGGGTGCTGGTGGTGGGTAATAATTTTTTGTGTGTGGTGGCTGCTGGATCTCATTTTTCGGTGGTGGTGGTGCGATGTGGTCGGCTGTTGTCAGCTGCCTCCAGTGCTGCAGCCGTTGTATGAGTTTTGGTGGTTGGTTTCTGTCCGGTCTGGTTTCCAGTTTCCGGTTTGTGTGCTTGCAATGAGGTCTGGTTTGTTGTGGGTTGTCTGGTCTTCTACCGCGCCCGGAGTTTCGAAGTGCCAGCAGAAACTCGCTCTGGAGTTTCCCTTTGCGGCCGTGAGGGATTCGTCCCCTTCGCCGTGAAAGCCAACATTAGCCATTAAAGGACCGTTATAATGGTTTGAGCTCTGGGTTGCTCATCTATTGTTGCTAGGTTAGACCCTACGCCGCATTGTGTCGGTCTGCTTTTGCAGTAATGTGTCTTTGAGCTTGTATGCCCTTTGTGATTTACTTGTTTCCTAGCTTTCGGTAGATTTAGCTCTTACCGGCTGTTTGTTTATTTCATGTAAGTGCCGTTAGGCTTCTTGGTATGAAATGAAATTTGCTACTGTTCAGGAGATCTATTTGACAACAACAATCTCGCCACCGTTTGGTAGTGCCGATTCAAGAGATCCCTCAAACACAAGTTCACGTACCCACCAAAAAAACGATCCTGAATTTTGTATAGGATCTTGAAGGTTTAGATTTCAAGTAGTTGGAGTCTTGGAGAATACAAAGAATTGAAAACATTCACAGTTAACTTTGCCTTCTTAGGATATCCACAATATTATAATAAAAATTTATAACCAAAAATTGCCACATTAGTTTTTGTTTATTCATTTAAAGGATTGTTAAGGTTAGCAATACAGATATTTACAATGGCATAATCAAAATTTGTCACATCATCTTTTCAAATTATAAAAAACTAAAAACTGTGAACAGTAGAAAACAATTTATCTAAAAATAGTTTTGAAACTAATAAAAACTATTTACTAGAAATGGAAAATAGCTTTTGAAACTTTTTTTTTTAGAAAAAAACTATTTTTAAAAAACTGTTTTCTAAAAAAAAAATTATTAAAATAATTTTTTTTCCGAAAATATTGTTCAAAAAGAAAGAGAGGGGAAAAGGCAAGAGAGATAGAACATTTTTGTATAATGATTGGTGTATTTAATTGAGAATATATAGGCTATATTAAATTTGATTATTGTCAAAAGGTTGCTAATTTTGGTTATTCAAAGCTCAAAATTTGATTATTTCTAAGGAGGTTATTAAGTTTGATTATTGCATTGTGAGCCATATTTTGCATCAACATTATTAACTTTAAAAACGTTTTACTTTTGATTATAGCATTGTGGATACTCTTAGATATAAAGGAATTGAACTTTAAGAAGCAAAAATGTTACACGCATAACGGTCCCGTCCATTGTTGTAATGGACGGTCCAGATTCACTGAGGGAATAAATAAACTATTCGCGTGAATAGTTTACTTAAAATATGGACCATTCAAACACATCCGTTGTGTGTGTGTTGTGTAACAAATTCTGGGCGTCCAGATAAGTTTGGACGGTCCAGATTTTAAGTAAACTATTCGCGCGAATAGTTTATTTATTCCCTCAGCGAATCTAGACCGTCCATGACAACAATGGACCGGTAGAAATCGGTTGTGCAAAGAGTTTTGCACAACCGTTGTGCAAGTGTAGCATTTTTTAAAAAAGACAGGGAATCGGCAGTTTGGCTTAAACCGTTTGAACTATTTTTTTCACTCAAATTTTTTTTTATGTTTTTTAGTTTTGCGTGAAATTTTTCATAAAATTATTGGTTCGCGTCAACGAGAGGAATCTAAAAAGTAAAAAAATTATTTTTCAAAACTAGCTTTTTATGTTTCTCCAGCACATGTTTCTCGACTCTGTTTCTCTCTCCACCCCTCTTTTTTAAAATTTGAACAAAACTGATAGAGCTGTACACTTTTTTGATCCGCGAGCTGTACACTTCAGTAATAGAAACAAAGTCCAAACTAATATATCCCGATTTAATATCAAGAACGACAGATTCCAACCAATTTTGAGGCGAGGATTTTCCGGCTAGATCCTGGACTAAGGGGTGTTTTTGCTAAATTAGCCACTTGACTTTGTGTGTGTGTGTGTGTTTATTTATTTATTTATTTTTTGCATTCGTTAATTTTTTATAAATAATTGGTTCGTTTCGACTAGCGGAATTAGAAAAGTAAAAAATTATGATTCAAACTTTAGTTTTTTTGAATAAAGACAAAAATCAGTCAAAAAACCATTTTTTTTTTAAAGTTTGGATCACAAATTGAGTTTGAATAAAGACATGAATTGGACGATTTCGTATACAATTCTATTCGGAGTCGTATGTATCCTAAAATTGAGTTCCTAGATAGTACTACTATTTTGAAAAGGTGATAATTTTTTCTTTTTGTACTTCTTGTTCATCTGTCAAATCAAGCTCATTATCTTACCATGAAATTTGCTCTCATTAATTTTAACGAACGTCATTTGAAGGCCATATGAACAGTTGGTGTACAATAACTAGTGCATGCTTGTGCTTGAAGGCACGATTCGAAATCAGTATTCAATAAATAAATGAAAGCGGTAAATCTTTGCCATATTCAAAAAGCGCGCACTGCCATATTTTTCGTCATTGTCCAAGATTTGAGGATATTCAATCGTATGCCTACTTCTGAGGACTAGAACTCGACCTTGTACTGCACTCTGCAACGAGCTTGGAAAATGAAGAAGATTTATTCTCAAGCAACTTTGTGGGAGAATCATGTTCCTCGATAAGTACTGCGCCACGAAAGGTAAAAAAGGCGGGGGGATATTTAGAAGATTTTCAGATTGACATTCTTAATTTTGTGAAACATCGATTAAGATATATGACAAGCAGAGGAACGAATCCAGACTCCAGAGGGAGTCGTCAACACTAACCGTGGTCTAACAGCAAAACCATCTCGCTATCAACGAACAGTCGTAATCCTGTGCGCAACGGTTAACACTGTCAATCGGAGAAATGTTGCTTAAGCGTTAGCTGTATAAGATTGTCCGTGGCTGTGTCCACTGATGCTGTGGCTTGGTCAAGCACCAAGACCTTGCTTTTCTTGAGCACCACCCGGCCAAGGCAAACCAGCTGCCGCTGACCCATACTCCAGTTCTCCCCATTCTCTGTAACTGCACGAAGGAGAGAAGAAAAAAAAAGTCTGCGTTAGGAACTTGTTAACCGTAATGTAGTAATGTAGTCTCGTCTGGAAGAGAGAGAGAGAGAGAGAGAGAGAGAGAGAGAGAACATTTCTACAACGAAGAGATGGCTTCTCAAGTTAATTTGAGAGAGAGAGAACATTTCTACAACGAAGAGATGGCTTCTCAAGTTAATTTTGTACATCCCGAAAACTTTTGCCTGAAATTCATTGGGATAGCATTGCATTCATCCCGTTGGAGCATGACCCCCATTCCGAATGAATGAAAGGCATTTTAGACTCTGAATACTACAAGGTCTACTTTGTCTTCCAATAAAAAGTTATTTTTCCCCTTTGATACAACCATTTTTCCCCTTTGGATGAAGAATACCTGCTGAATCAAGCTTGCCTTCCTTCTTCCTGACTTCATCTCCAAGTTGGCACTTATCAAGAGCCTAAAGAAAATGAAACAGGTATTCAAAACTTCATCCAAACACGAGAAAAGCACGTTTCCCAGATATGATACGCGGCGATCGGATGTAGGAGAGAAACCCTTGTCCCTATCCGTGCCAAAACAGCATAAAAATAGTAAAAGGAAATCAACCCACCTCCCAGATGAGTTCATCGGTGTACTCTTCTAGTGGGTCCAAGTTGCTTCGCACCGTCCCCTGAAACATGGTTGGATCTTGAGGGATGATGCTTAACCTAGATCGCAAATCATGGATCCCGATCGAGGAAATGTTGATACCGTCTATCTGAATTCGACCAGCAGCAGGCTCGACGATGCGGAAGAGTGTCTGTATCAGGGTTGATTTACCACTGCCTGTCCTCCCCACGATTCCTGTCTTCATTCCTCCACGCAAAGTGCACATACGGCCTCGCAACACAAGTGGCATGTGTGGAGCGTATCGGACCTACATGCATACATGTGTACATAAAAAAAAAAAAAATCCATATGCATTGACCATGAAGGCTGTATTTAATTGGATGCCCGATTTGTGTCTCACATTTAGTTGGACTCTTGGGAATCACATTTACTAATTTGAGTTCGAGGTAGAATTATGGATGACAATGTAGTATATTATATTGCATTAAATACTCTGACACATCTTCTAAATCTGTTCAGAAGCTATGTTACCTAGATCACAGATCGTTTTAGTACGAGTAATGAGAACAGAAACGTGGCACACCGCGTGTCCTAAATACCGGAACAACAGGGGTAGGCTTCTATAATTTACAGTCCAAGAATGTTCTTATTTCTAGAGATTATTATCCCATGAAATAATGTATATTTGCGTAATTCATCATGTAGGTAAAACACATTTCTATAACCATCATGACCAACTTTTCTTAGGTCTTGGTAAAGCTCCAATATCTCTAGTCTTGGTAGGGGAAATTTATGTATCACTAAATTCTGCAAGTGTACCACTTTTCGGAATGTTTGTTCCGAAACATAATTCGCTAGGGTATCAGCGCTTTTTGGCAACATAGTTCAGGAGTAATAACATGTAGCGGAGTGCATGTCACATAAGTGGACGGTGAATAAAAGGATGTTTGAAATTTGCATCTTTTCCTCTTCCTTTTACTTACTTTCTACCAAGCCATGAGACAGACAAAACCAAAGGAGGTCAGAATTTTTGTACCATACCTGCAGATCTTGGATAACAACTTCTCCACGAGCTGGCCAGTGACCATCTGGTCTCTTATCTTCTACACCGTACAACAAGAGGAGGTTCACTTGGGATAGCAGTGTATTGAAGTATTCTTTCAACCGATATGATTTGATTCTCCATATTGCAAAGATTCCGAATAACCCTCGCCTGTAACGTGTTCAGACTAAGCCCGTACGTAACTGCTAACCCTGCAATACCTGCAATTGAAAAAACAAAAGACAGATCATAAAACTTTCGAATACTTTTCAGGGTGCAAAGTAAAATAGTCAATAAAGAAGAAAACCAAAAACTTCTTACTCGAATTAATTGTTCCCATTGGAATAGAGATCAAGAAAACCAAAAAGAAGGCAAATGTAAGAGAAGATAAGAAATCCAATCGGAAGGAAAGCCACTCCATCACACCAGCAGTGTAAAAATTTGTTCGAGAATGCCCGTCTACCAGTTTCATACTCAACTCCTTGAATCGTGATTCCTGATTAAAGCTCCTAATGGTAGTGGATCCTGACATGGTTTCAGCAAAATATTGTATAAATGGAGCTTCGCATACACCAGCCAATCGTGCTAGTTCTCGCGCAGATTGTATGTAATATTGCTGCAACAAAGTACAAGAATATTAACATTGCAGCATATAACATTCATGACTGTGTAGCTGTGAAAATCAAACTAGTACAATTTATCGAAGTAAGAGTTGGTAAAAGAAACCACCACTTTCTACACAAAATAGAATTACATGAAATGAAACCACTAAATAAAACACATCCAAGAGACTTTTATGGTTTGCCAATTCTCTCAAGCGTCAAAGGCTACATTCCAGTACATCATCTTCGTTACTTGGAGAACATCAACATTTTACCAACCAATAAATAGATGAAAAAAGGTAATGTTCGAATAGTTTAGAAGAAATACGGACTATCTTACTGAAGCAGCATATTGCTTACAGAAAATTAAAGTTGAAATTTGAGGGGAAAAGCTGATTCTTTAATCAATATTGCGAGACTTCACTAGCAACACAGAGTGGTAAGAATTTACGATAATTATCTGTAACCAAATGCAGGTGGCAATCACGGGAATAAATACGACGAAGACCTGCCATGCAACCTGTGACATTATCATAACAGTACCAAGTAGTTGCATCATTGAGAATGCAAACCCAGCAATAGTATTTGGAATGGGGAAATCCACAGCACTTTGGTCCGTAGATGCCTAAAAGAGGAAAACACATTATTGGATCAAATCTCTATATTAAGCTAACAACAACAGTTAGGATGACAACAGTGGCAGCAAGTAGCTAGACAAAAAATAGTGCACACCTTATTTAAGGTTCGTCCACTTGGGGTGGAATCAAAAAACGACATGGGAGCATGGAAAATGCACAAATGCATTTTGTTGAAGAGTATAGTGGCAGTCTTATACCCAGCAGTTATCAGAAACAAGCCCAAGATTCTTGTACAAGATCCCCAAGGCCAGGATAACTTGGACTATGACCAGCCACTGATCGTGGATGTACCAACCAAAATCTGAGACCCTCTAGGCATCACCAGACATTAAATTTACGATTTCCCCACTCGTGTGACCCTGCTTTGATTGGCATGAAATGGTCAACAATTTATTATAAATCATGGCTACCAAAACTGCCCTAGCCCTAATTTCGGCCTGGCGCATCCTAAAGATCTAGTGTCTCTGAGCCAAGCACTCAATGAGTTTTGCAAAGGAGAATGCAGATACCATAACGCACCCTTGGTTTTCGAAGGCTCGATTTCTGTTAAGGTATTGAACAAATGAGTCAATGAGGTAGGGACCAACATACGAAGCTAGTGAGTATATTAGCGCCTAGGAAGCCGTTAATAGAATTTCCCATTTTGTCACGAAGATCAGTACCTTCACAAGCCTAAATGTGGTTATTCTACTTCCAATATCAGACTCTAGCTTACTTCTAAAAACTGGAAAAGCCCCCTTGACACTGTCCACACCGGCTAGTTGAGGAACATCGTTAAGGTCTAATACTTTCTTATAACCGGCGCCAATCGGAGGACCCATCCAAGAGAAAGCAAGGATGCTAAGAAGACTAGCATAGGAAAAAGGGGCAACAATTTCACCCCCACTAGACTTATTCAACTCTGCACCATTAGTACTTGTACTAGTACCATTCAAAAGAGGTTATTGAAGAAGGCTATCTTCACTTTCCTTCTTCCCCGAAAAACCCAGCAAACAGAAGAAGAAGAAGCCCATAACAGTGGAGATGGTATCAAACACAAATAACTGAGTTGGTAGAGAATGATTATTTTTCTTATTATAAAGGAAGTCTACCACAAGGAAACAACAGAGTAAAATCCCCACCAAACTCTCAATGAAATTGGGAACCTTGGCCCCCCTGAATTCTTGAAATGGGTGTGCAAATAAACAGAGATTGCTAACCAAGCAAGTGTTCTGAGTCCAAAATCCAAAAGGGTTACAATCTTTTCATCAGACCAACCATTTCTATACCAAGAAAAGTAACTTAATAACCACAGAATGAGGTTGAAAAGCGAAAGACCCGAACAACAAAACAGAGCTTGATTGTAGTAGGAAAATCTTGTTCTCCTGTTAATACTCCGTCTTGGCCCTTCACTGGGAGTTTTCATTCTCATGATTTTCCCACATACCCATGCGATGAAGAGGAAAAATAACGAAACCAGGTGCAAAGAACCAGAAAACTCACGTAGGAAAATGGGTTGGAGAATGAAATTACAGGGAGTGTGCATGAGTGATGAGTATGAGAGAGAGAGAGAGAGAGAAAAGTGGACATACCCATCTTCGTTGATCTCAAAAATTCCATCTTTGTGGAGTGTATGTAACAGCGGAATGGGTTTTAGAACACAATGATGATCTGATAGAGTGAGGGAACAATTTTGTGGGTGTGTGTAGATAGGGAAAATTTCAAAATAGCACCTGACCTTTCACACAAATTACACATAGGCACCTGACCTTTTAAAATTATCAAAAAAACACCTGACCTATTTAAAAACCCATCAATTTTACACCCGCCGTTAACTTTCCATCCAAAACAAACGGAAATGATGAAAAATGTGCATTTTGGCACGAATATTGGCAAAACAAGATTAAGACTCATTTTGGCAAAACACAATATTATACTCATAAACAAGATTATGGCTCGATTTGACTTTAAAAGTCAATTAATAACTTAATTTTTATCTTTATTCAAAAGAAAAAAAACGCATTGTTAATTTTACGTCAATACGAATCAATAAATTACAAAAATTACTTAATTTTTCAATCCAAGCCCACCCTAAATAAGGAATCAAGCTTTATTTAGTAATTAAATACACATAACTATGCAACCAAATAAGATTACTCCGTATTAAAACAAAGGAAAAAGCAAAAACAAAAAATATAGAATAGTCAAGCTTAAATTAGTAATTAAATACCCATGATTTGACACTTTTCACACCTACCCAAGACTATTATATGTTTTTTGTTTTTGCCTTTTCCTTTGTATAATACAGAGTAATCTTATTTTGCTGCATAGTTATGAGTATTTAATTATTAAATTAAATTAAGAATTGTCAAAAAAAATTATTAAATTAAGCTTGATTCCTTATTTAGGGTGGGTTTGGATTGAAAAGTTAAGTAATTTTTGTGACTTATTGATTCATCTTGACGCAAAACTAACAAATGCGCTTTTTTCTTTTAAATAAAGACAAAAATTAAGTTATTAATTAACTTTTAAAGCCAAATCGAGTCTTAGTCTTGTTTATGAGTATAATATTGTGTTTTGCCAAAGTGAGCCTTCATCTTGTTTTGCCAATATTCGTGCCAAAATGCACATTTTCAGCATTTCCGTTTGTTTTGGATGGAAAGTTAACGGCGGGTGTAAAATTGATGGGTTTTTAAATAGGTCAGGTGTTTTTTTGATAATTTTAAAAGGTCAGGTGCCTGTGTGTGATTTGTGTGAAAGGTCAGGTGCTATTTTGAAATTTTCCCTACTACATATTTGTGTATGGAGGTTATGTAAAGATTTTTCCTTCTTTTTAGTCACCAGAGAGTGTAAAGTTTGTTTGTTTGACAAAAGAGGAGAGAGAGTGAAAAACAACTTTGCTACAATCACAAACACTGCGTGCTCAAGTTTGTGCGGCGGGTCATCTCAAGTGATGCTCTTCCTATAATTGGCCTCTCCGCTTGCCACTCTATCCACCCTCACGAGTGTGATCGATGGGTCTGACTCCGACGTTTTGGTTCCTTGCTGCCTTTTTTGTTTTTTGTATTTTGGACCGATAGTGTCCATCTTTGTTCTGTTTTTCTTCTATTTACGATAAGTTTGTGTTCCTGATCAAAGAAAAAATGAGAGAGCTAGGGCGGAGCTATGTTAGGGCCTGGGAGCCCCGGCTCCCCAAAAGACCTAAGTTTTAAAATTTTTATTTTGTATATACTTGATTTTGAATATTATTGATAATTATTCATGTATAGTTTTGATTCGATTTGATAAAAAATTGGTTATTTGACATTATTATTCTCAATTTCTCTCATAAACAAAAACAAGCACGTAACAGTTGAAGTAGCCTAAAGAATCATTTCAATATATAAATGTAATGAATTAGAAAACAAAACCTTATGATATACTAAGTATATATTCCGATAAAAAATATATATGTCCGGAGTCAAAATCTTGACTCCGCTGTGAGAGAGTTTATATTTGTGTGGATAAGCGTTTGTGATTATAGACTTCTTGTCATGAAAATGCAAAAGACAACAGGGATGTGGCGCAAAACTTTTCAAGAATCAAGTTATGTGCGAAGTGAGAGAGAGAGAAACAAAATGGTAGCACTCCTGTCAGGGGGGTCTGACAGAAATTTTCCGTTTTACCCCCATCCACTCGCTCTCTCTCTCCCCCATTTCTCTATGAGGAACTTCCTGGCCGGTCCTCTTTGGGTGAACAATAGCCTACTAGGTCCTGCCCAAAGAGTCCATAGCTCAGTAGGTCCTCTTCATTATTTTGTTGACAAAAATACCCCTCACAAAAAAAAAATGATTTGAGAGAGACGATCGAGATGATCCAGCCATCCCCACCACACCATAACCACGACCACCACCACCACCACCACCACCACCACCACCACTACCACAACGCCGCCGCCGCCAAAACCACTACATCACCGCCACCACCACCACGCCGCCACCACCACTCCGCCACTACCACCACCACAACGCCGCCACCACCACTCCAACAACACCACCACTACCACCACATCGCCGCCGCCACCACCACCACCACCACACCGCCACCACATTGCAACCACCACCACAACACCACCACCGCCACCACGCCGACACCACCATCACCACCACAACGCCGTCACCGCCACTACGCCGCCGCCGCCACCACCACCACAATTAACAGTGTTAATTTTTGTTTAAATTAACAATGTTAATTTTCGTCTAAATTCACACCCCAATTAACAGTGTTAATACCCTTCGGCCCATACAACCTCCACCACCACAATGACCACCACTAACACTCTGCCACCACCACCGCCGCCACCAAAATGACCACCACCACGTTGCCGCCGCCACCACCACCATCACCACTATTAACAGTGTTAATTTTCGTCTAAATTCACACCCCAATTAATAGTGTTAATACCCTTCAGCTCATACAACTTCCTTTACCACCACCACCACCACCACCTCTGCCACCACAATGACCACCACTGCCGCCGCCGCCACCACAATGACCACCACCACCACGACGCCACAATTAACAGTGTTAAATTATGTCTAAATTAATAGTTAACAGTGTTAAATTCTATCTAAATTTATAATTATAATTAACAGTGCTAATTGAAAAAAAGAAGACGAAACTGTGTTAACAGTGTTAATTCCCACCACCATGCCACCACCACACCACCACCACAACGCCGCCACTATCACTCCAACACCACCACCACCACGCCGCCTCCTTCACCACCACCACGCCGCCGCCACATTGCAACCACCACCACACCACCATGCCTCCACCACCATTACCACCACAATGCCACCACGCCGCCACCACCATTACCATCACAATGCCACAACAGCCACCACACCGCCGCCATCATCATCACCACCACGCCACCGCCACTCCACCACCATAATTAACAGTGTTAATTTTTGTCTAAATTCACACCCCAATTAACAGTGTTAATACTCTTCGGCCCATACAACCTCGTAAACCGCCGCCGCCGCCGCCACAATTAAACAGTGTTAAATTATGTCTAAATTTACAATTAACAGTGTTAAAGTCTGTTTAAATTTATAATTACCAGTGCTAAATTCTGTCTAAATTTACAATTAACAGTGATAATTGAAAAAAAGAAGACGAAACCGTGTTAACAGTGTTAATTCCCAGTAAATTAATAGTGTTAACCAAAAAAAAGAAGAAGAACTCACGGATCTTGGCGTCCTAATCACTGCCCCCACCTGACTACTCTCCACCAACAACCTACACAGCACCACACCCCCGGCTCCTCCGCCACTCGTCCGTCAAAATCGAGTTTGGTGTTTTTTATTTATCACGAAACAAGTAGTTTTGTATTCCAGAATCCAAACAAAAAGTGAACAATTTATGTCCTCTCTCTCTCTAAACTGTATACTTCCCACTTACTAGTACAGAATATATAATATGCACACCACTCAATAATAATATAAATAAACTAATATACACCACACTAGTGAACATTTCAAAAGTTTAGTAAACTCACCAACAGGAACGAGATGCAATTCAAACATCCATGTCGAATTCAGAAACTTCGAAGGAGCTCGAAACGTCGATACGAGGTGAATCTCGCAGCGGTCGTGGCGGGAGACGATGAGGAGGCGGTCGTGGCGGGTGACGATGATAACATTGGGAGTCGGCGGCGGTGGTTGATCCGGTCGGCGAATCTGTCGGACCTCTCAGCGGCCTGGTGGACACGGTGGAGGATCGACTGGAGAGCCGTGGCTGCTACGCCATCCATGACGGCAGCGGCCCGGGCCGTGTACATGGCTGCCGTGTGCGACTGCTTCCGATTATGCAGAGGCGGAACTTGAGGGCCTGGAGGTCGTCCATGACGGTAGTGGAGGAGGAGGAGGAGGAGGTGGTGGTGATGGCAGAGCGCGATTGATCTGGGCGGTGGATGCGAGGACGGCGGCGCCGTTGCGATGATCTGGTGGATGGCGGCGGAGTTCTCCATGGACGCCATCTCCATTTGGTCTCTCCCGATGAGAGTGTTTTACTGGTTGTGAACAAATAAGGGTAAATTTGTCACAGGACTTGTAAGGAATTGCACTTTTGGTGCGAAGGATTTGGCGGGCTAAGATGGCCAAAAATAGGAGCGGCCTGGAATTTCATCTTTCTCTATCTCTTATTTTATTTTTCTATAAATTTGTAAATACTAATAACTTTTTTTTCAATAAATTTTAGATTTTTGAAATCTACTTAACGAAACCTATCAAACGGGCCTAATATTGATAGTGAAATAATGTAAAACGGAAAAATTATATTTTTTGTGGTAGTTTAAATTGTCTAAAAATGTTAAAAAATTAAGTGTTCCAAGTTTCAATCCGTTTGAACAGTTGGAAAGATTTTAGTTTTTTGATCATTTTATCTTAGATGGTTATAATTAAATTTTGACTATAGGGCTCTCGTTGATGAACCCTAAGAAAGTCGTAGAATCAAATATCTCTTAGGGATAATCAACGAGAGCTCTAGAATCAAAATTTAATTATGACCATTTAGGATAAAATGATCAGAAAAATAAAATCTTTCCACCGGTTCAAACAGATTAAAATTTGTAACACTTAATTTTTTAACCATATTTTTTAATATATAAACTGTCTGAAGAGGTTGAAATTACGTATTTTTTATATAAATTTTATATATTTGAAATCCATTCAAAGAAACATATCAAACAAGTCTAATATTGAATATGAAATAATGTATTTAAATTAAATAATTTTTTTGGGCGCAATATATTATCTCTTTGTTTTTATTTTTTTATCCATCATTTTTTCTAAACTTCTATATTTGAGTTTTCAAGTAAATTATGTATGTTGAATCCACTTAAATTTACTTTATATTTCTGTGAACAGTCATAAATGCAAACTGAAATCAAACTTCATTTAATTAAAATTTTAGTATATAGAACCAATACATGAACATAAATAAATACACAAATTTAGTCAATATTTCCACCAAATTGTGGTCGTCGTCCCAGTGGATCCATTTGCATTACTTCGTGCCACAATTGGAGGCGTGCTTCATAAGGATGAGCCCATCCGTGTGCTTCATTTGATGCATTTGGCCTCCACCATATGATGATGGGTGGTACAGGGTAATGACGGTATAGGAAAACTTGCACGAAGTGATCGAAATTTTTTTTCCCTTTTCACCGGTTCAAACGGATTTAAATTTGAAACACATTTTTTAATCTCGTTAGACAATTTAAACTACGAAAAAAATATAATTTTTCCGTTTTACATTATTTCTCCATCAATATTGGGCTCGTTTAATAGGTTTCGTTGAGTAAATTTCAAAAATATTTAATTTTTAAAAAAAAATACGTGAAAAAAAAGCTATTAACATTTAAAATTTTATAAAAAAAAATCAAGAGAGAGAGAGAGAGAGAGAGAGAGCACGTGGGTGGGGGGTAAAAGGGTCAGAGACGGGATGGGGGTGAGAGGGGAGGGGGAGCGATTAGTAACCTTCCATTGAGAAACTACTTCCATTCAAGAGAGAGAGAGAGAGGGTGGAGTCCGCGATAAAGAGTAAAAGATTAGAATGATTGTGGGCGCAAAAAGCGTTTTAGAGATATATGTAAATTTGTAACCGTGAGAAAGGAAGGGTGTATAGTTGTAGACTTTTCAGTCGTTATTGTTAAGGGAAAAAAAACGTTGGTACGCAATGGGGGAAATGGCTATGATGCTCCCAAGTGGTATGAGAGCATCATACTCCTAATGAATTACAGACAACACTTACCATTTGCTTAGGCAACACTTACCATTCACTAAGGCAGAACTTACTACACTTGTGTAGTAAGTTCTGCCTTAGTGAATGGTAAGTGTTGCCTAAGCAAATGGTAAGTGTTGTCTGTTCTGTAGTAAGTAATTCTCCGTTTTTTAGATCGAAACCACCTCGTTTTGTAACAAAACCACCCTATTTTTAGTTTTTGGTTTTGATCTAAGGGCTGTGATTTGTCTATTTTCAATCCAAAGGCTGTAATTTATTAGGAGTATGATGCTCTCATACCACTTGGGAGCATCACAGAAGTTTTGCACACAATGGCATCATTCAAAATCCCAGCACACCATATATGTGGCAAGTTCGTTTAATGGTCAAGTTCGTTTAGCTACTCGCTTAATATTCGAGTCTATAAGTCTTTATAGTTGCTTGGCAGGACTAAACGTACTCAACCACGGTATAGAATCTTAGCTTCGGCTCAAACACAAGGACGGTATAATTTTTGGTAATAATTACGTGGCGGTATCTCAAAAGCAATGAATAGTCTTGTTAGCATGTTTGATATTTCCGCTGTGGTTATCATCGATCAGTAATCATCACTCTCTCACTTTCCTGGAATGTGCCCTTCAAAGCATTCATTGTACCTGATCCAAAAAAAAACAAAGCATACATTGTACTCTCTTTTTTCAAAAAAAAAAAATCAAAAAGCATACATTGTACTCGCATGACAATTTTCTATTCACGTGTTTTCACTAACAAAAACCAAACGGAGATTTTTTTTGCGGTAGAAAACTAGTCTACATCTAGAGAACAAGAGAAAACCGTATTCACCGAGTTCCGTGAATATTAACAGAGGTGAATTTTGCGCATTTAATTGTGCGTTGGACAGTTTGAATTTTAAAAATTTTCTAGTTTTTTTTAAAAATTCGAACTGTCCAAAGCCGAAATAAATGGGTGAGATCGCGCGGCTCTGTGAATAAGTTATTCACAGAGGCTCCGTGAATAAGTCAATCTCGAGAAAAACTCATTCATGGAGCTCCGTGAATAAGTTTTTACGGAGGTAAATCTCGCGCAAAAGCGTATTGGACGATCCGAATTTTAAAACAACTCTTCCAGGGAAGAGAAGAGTTTCTATGGAAATTCTTTTTTTAAATCCGGATCATCCAAAGCCGAAATAGACGGGCGAGATCACTTGGCTCCGTAATCCTTTGGTTAAAAAAGCCATTTGGCTTTTTTTTTTATCCTTATTCAAAAAGTTTTTTTGCATTTGTTAGGTTTTCATCGATTTTTTGAGAATTATTTCTTCGTCGTGACGAGAGGAATTTAAAAAGTAAAAAATTACAATCGAAATCTATTTTTTTTAATAAAAACAAAAATATTGGCTTATTGGCTTATTTTCATCTTCATTCAAAAAAATGAATTTCGATTGTAATTTTTTACCTTTTAGATTTCTCTCGTCATGACAAAATAATAATCATCAAAAAATTGACGAAAAACTAACAAATACAAAAAAAAAATATTAGAATAAAAACCAAAAAATAAGCCAAGTGACTTTTTAAATCAAAACAATCTCCTACATCATTTTCATTTGGTCCTTAATTATAGGGATTTGACGGGCTTAGTCGCATTACAAGAAATCAAGAACCCGACAAAACCCAATCCTACTGAAGAAAATGTTTTTGTAACTCATTTTCCCCACGTGGGCCACGTGGCAATCATTTAATGGGCGTTGAGATAACAAAGAACTATTAATTTATAACCCCACACACAAATACACAAATTTCTCTCACATGAGAAGTGAGGCCCACACAAACTGTGTGCCTCTCATGTTACGGCCTTGAATTTTAATTTATTTTATTAATTAATTTGGCCATTATTTAATTGGGTGTTTTGGTTGGGTCCCAATTAATTATTTTGCGAGCGCTATGAATATTGATGTCACGATTATAATATTTGGGGTATGAGATTGATTTTGGATAAAACGTTGGTACCAAATGGTAATTTTATAAATTGTGTTACATTCTATACAAATTTAATTAACTAATTAGCTATAATATAGGGAGTAGTGGGTAGTTTTATAAAGTTAGGAGATATTTTCACGGTGTAGGGTTTTATTTGGAGAGATCGTCTGAGATAAGAAGTTGAGAGAACTTTGTGAGAAAGAGGAAAAGAGAGAGAGAAACGGCAGTCAAAGGTTTGGTGGCTTTGTGATCAATCGGGTAAGAGATTCTTGAACCCTTTATTCTTGTTCTTTTTTTCATTCCTTGTGGTTCATAGGTTGGGGTAAAGTTTGACTTTTGGAAGGTATAGAACAATGGAATTACTGAGAGGTTAACTGGGTTCCATTCTTTTGGCACCAGTGGTTTTTCTTACAATCCTATTGAAATATGGAGTAGTGGAGATGTGTGATATGGGTGTGAGATCAAGTGTCTAAAATTATACATGGCGGACGTGGGGCTGGTGTGCGGCGATGCGTGTGTTGGTTCGGTGCAAGAGGTGCCATAGGTTGGAGTTTGTGGGATGATTTTAATATTTACAATTACAGACTTGAAGTGGAGTTAAATGGTTTTGGAGTTAAAATTGTTACGGGAGAGTTGCAGAAGTGGTGGCGTGGCAGGTTAGAGTTGGGTTTTGTTTGCTACTGTTGGTTTAACACCGTAGGATTAGATTCTAGGTTTAGGCCTTTTACTAATTAATAATGATACCTCTACTTCAATGGTCAGCGATAGATATGTATTAATTAGTCAATTTATATGCTTTATTTTTACAGGTTAGTCTTTTTGTGTGTTCGAGTTGCATTACTTTTTGGTCCAGGTGAGTGGTTAAGCATGTTATGTATTTTCGAACTTTCCCGTATCCCTTAAATTATTGTTTTGGAAAATTTATGATTGAAATTGGAAACTCATTGTTATATTTGATTATATTAAATTGGCATGCGGATTGGTGAAACTATTTATTGCTCGGATAATCTTTTTGGTGAGAACTTTGTGGATATTGTTGGGAACATATTTTGGAAAGTCCAGGGAAATTAATCCTCTGTGTGCGGGTGACTCTGGCCATTAGAGAAGAGTCCGGATTAGGCCGGTGACTCTAATACTCAACGGCTTTCTTTTGCCGGGTCGTTCTTCGGGAAAAGTTCCACGGGCTGCCTACTCGTGGTGACTCTAAGATACGATATTGGATCCAATTTTGAGATATTTATTCACTGGCATTTGGTACTATTGGTTTTGGTTGTGGTTCCCCATTGTTGTTGGAGGTTGTACTGTGATCACCATTGAGACTTATTTCAGATGAATCGTTAATTGGGTTAATTGATTATTTTGTTGTTCACCTGTATGCCAAATTTATATTGACATGGTAAATTATTTTGATCCCCGTTTCAAACTTTATTCTAATATACATGCTTTGCCATTCACTGAGCTCGTCAGCTGACGGATTTATTCCAACTTCTTTTTCAGGCAAGTTGGGCAGTTAGGAGGACTCTGGCGGTATCTCGGGGTGTTCTGTTGTTTGACCTCCTTAGGATGTCTCATCATAATTTAGTATTTTATTTATAGCTTCCGCAATTGAAACATTTTGTCAGATGTTTGGATCTTTCTGAGACAGTTTGGTTCATGGGATGTTTGTGCCCCATGCTTATGATTGAGATTTATTTAATAACAAGAAAAATATTTATTGATCGATGATTTATTTTATTTTAGGCTGCGTGTTCCATGAGTTGTGGTTCACGGCCGGTCACTTCTCATTTTGGGGTGTGACATCTCACATGAGGAGTGAAGTCCATACACACTGCAGAAGGAAGAACTCGTCGGGCAAGAGGGGACTTGTAACTCTTTTGAGGCGATGTAATAAAAGATGCGGACTCTCAAATCGGATCAGATTTGAATAGTGTGTGTCAGCCCCACTCCTCATATGAGAGGAGTTTGTATATTTATGTGTGTGAGTGTGTGTGATTGTAGAAACAAAGATAAGGTCTACTCTATTCAAATCTGATCCGATTTGAGAGTCTGCATCTTCTATTGCATCATCGCCTCAAAAAGAGTTAAAAGTCCCTTCTTGCCTGACGATCGAGTTCTTCCTTCCAAACATCTCATGACACGAGCTGACAAACCTATATGCTATGATGCACGGACACCTCTAAAAGTCGACAAATTGCGGTGTCGGGACACCGGGACACAGGGACACCTCAAGATACCTCGGGGATACGTACGGGACACGCCACGTGGCGTGTCCCATATTTTAATATTAAATTTTGAGGGCGATACCTCTGGGGACACGGCAGGAAACCGCTGGGGACACGGCGGGACACCGCTGGGGACACCGCGGGGTTCAAATTGTAATTTTTTTTAAAAAATTTAAGGGCCAAATTATAATTTTTAAAAATATTTGGGGGTCAAACTGTTATTACTTAAAATATTGGGTTAAAACGTAATTAACCCAATATATATACTTTACCCACGGCTTAAAGCCCTAAAAATTACCACGATCAGATTCAGAACCCAACAGCCTTCCTCTCTTCTCTGAGAGACGACGAAGAACAAGAACAACGAAGAAGCAGCTGTCTCCTCTCACTCTGCCTCGTATTCTTTCTCTCATCTCGGTATGTATCTCTCTCTCTCTCTCTCTCTCTCTCTCTCGTATCTCCTCTCTCTCTCTCTCAGTCTCGTATTCTCTCTCTCAGTCTCGTATTCTCTCTCTCATCTCGGTCTGTCTCTCTCACACACACACACACACTGACACAAGTCTCTCCCTCTCTGAAAAACTTTTTGTATGTGTGTGTTTGCTGTGTACAGTGTAGTATACTGGTCCAGTGTACTAGTATTATTAGTACTATATCAGTATACTACGTATACTGTTGTTTAATCCCAGATTTTTCAAATATATCCTTCATAATAGGCATGTCTTCCTCAACGGGTGCTAGTAGCACACCCACTGCCGGGGATGATGCAGGGGGAGGAGTACTTTGGAAATTTGCAACTAAATTGAAAAATTACCTGGAAAAGGAGGAAATTTTACATGGAAGTACAACTATTGCGGTGTAACAAAAAATGGGTCATACACAAGGGTGAAAGCTCACTTGCTGAAAATTGCACATCAGGGGACAGGTCCGTGTCTTTCGGTAACAAATAAAGATACTTTGTTATTTAAGAGATTATTGGAAGAGGAGGAACAGAAATCTCAAGAATCCCTACCAAAGGAAGTTCCATTGCCTCCATCGAGTGCATCTCTTTCGGGCATGAGTCACACACAAGAAGCCTTGGGATCAAAAAGGAGGAGGGGGATTGTTACTCAAGTTAATAATCCTGTCTTTTAATGCTTTAATGTTGGGGCCCGAGATCAATTACATAGTGAGATTGCACGAATGTTTTTCTCCGCGGGATCTCCTTTCAATTTGGCAAGAAATCCCCACTATGTTAGCTCATATACATATGCCGCGAATAATAGCATACCGGGATATCTACCTCCGGGGTACAACTTGTTGAGAACTACATTGCTTCACAAAGAAATGGCGAATGTTGAACGGTTGTTAGAGCCTATTAAAGGCACATGGAAGGAGAAGGGAGTGACGATTGCAAGTGATGGTTGGAGTGATTCTCAACGAAGATCTTTAATCAACTTTATGGCAGTCACCGGAGGTTTACCAATGTTTCTTAAGGTGGTTAATTATGAGGGGGAAACAAAAGATAAACATTTTATTGCTTTATTGATGAAGGAGGTTGTTATTGAGATAGGGGCTAAGAATGTGGTTCAACTTCTCACGGATAATGCTCCAAATTGTAAGGCAGCGGGACAAATTATTGAAATACAATACCCTCACATCTTTTGGACTCCTTGCGTGGTGCACACTCTCAATCTTGCTTTGAAGAACATTTGTGCTGCAAAAAATGTTGACAATAAATCACTTGTGTATGATGAGTGTAGTTGGATTAATATTACCATTGGTGATGCATCGATCATTAAGAATTTCATAATGAATCACTCGATGAGATTGGCTATTTTCAATGAGTTTGTTCCTTTGAAGTTGCTTTCGATTGCCGAGACTCGCTTTGCTTCATCCATTGTGATGCTTAGGAGGTTTAAGCTCATCAAGCAAGGTCTTCAATCGATGGTAATTAGCACTCAATGAAATTCTCATAGGCAAGATGAAGGGGCTGCATTTGTGAGGGAGACTTTGTTGAATGAGAGGTGGTGGGATAAGGTGGACTACATTCTATCCTTCACGGCACCTATTTATGACATGCTTAAAGCATGTGACACGGATAAGCCTACTCTTCACTTGATTTATGACATGTGGTATACTATGATTGAGAAAGTGAAGCTTGCCATCTACACACACGAAAATATCCAATTGGAATATGAGAGTGAGTTTTATAACGTCATTCATAAAATACTTGTGGATAGGTGGAACAAGAACAATACACCGCTTCATTGCTTGGCTCATGCTTTAAATCCAAGGTAATTCATTTACCAATTTCACTAACTTTGTCTCTATACCATTATTCACCGCTTAATTATGTATTTACGTTATAATTTAGGTATTATACTGAGAAATGGCTTCAAAAAGATCCAAAACGAGTTCCTCCACACAAGGATGAAGAGGTCACAAATGAGAGAAAGAAATGCTTGAAAAGGTACTTTGATGATTCCATAACGCGTACCAAAGCCAATATGGAGTATGCCAAGTTCTCAACCAAGGATGGACCATTTGCTGACATTGATTCTATCGAAGATATGTTTGCTATGGATCCTCATAGTTGGTGGGTTATTTATGGTGCATCCGCCCCGACTCTTCAAACTATAGCCTTGAAGGTTCTCATTCAACCTTCTTCTTCTTCATGTTATGAGAGAAATTGGAGTACATACTCCTTCATTCATTCATTGAAAAGGAATAGGATGACCCCCCAACGGGTAGAGGACTTGGTGTTTGTTCATAGCAACCTTCGGCTTTTATCAAGGAGAAGCCCACAATATTGTCAAGGGCGGACCTAGATGTGGGATATTGCGGAGACCAATTTGGCTCACTTGATGAGGTTGGGATGCTTGAGGTTGCAAACCTCTCACTTGATGAACCCGAAATGGAGGCTATAGTCTTTACGGATGATGGAGATGATCTTGAAGGAAATGAAGAATTGATGGAAGCTGGGTCTAATTGAAATTTGGAGACTAGTTGCTTAGTTTATTTCTTTGGCTTAGTATTATGGAAGTTGGAACTATGGATGTTTATCATGTTAATTTTGTTTTCAATGGGGTATTTCGTATTTGGATTGAATTGAACTTATGGATCATGGATGCCTTGCTTTGTTTGAATGGTATTAGTCTATTACAACTATGGATATTATGTTTTGTCTACTCTACAGTTTGCCATTTAAACTTGGAAAAAATTGAAAAAAAAAGAAGATTAATATAAATAAATAAATAAATAAATAAATGTACACGTGGCGTGTCTCTTGCAGTGTCCGTATCCCCATTTTTTTAGAATTGCCGTGTCCCCGTGTCCGTGCCGTGTCCGTGTATCATAGCCTGTATGAAAGGCAAGAGAGAATTTAAGAATGAGGAAGGGTGACGTAAGTCCATTATTTCTTGCAACATAATCAACACTGTCTCACGAACCCAACTTTAAAAACCCAAACTCGGACACAAAGACCCGTTAAAATGAAGTCCCTACATTTCATCCACCGGCATCATGTCGACTCAGTGTTGCGGCACCCAACCAAACCGATCAACTCGACGTGTCGGTTGATGTCGGGTGAGCTATTTGAAAATCTGATTGTTTCGGTTCGGTAAGCTGATCCAAGTCAAATTCGATCTGGGTCAACTCGTGCACACCCTCTTAATTTAAAAGTGTGCTTAGTCGAAGTAGTCTCAATATCCACATGTACCAAGTATGCATCTACAATTAGTAGTTTCTGAAGTACTGGAGGTAGCATCAGCAGGAAGTAAGCGTCGTAAAGAATGATATTCAATTCCAACCAATGTTCCCTGTGATCTTAATATGATGTGGCTAATATTAATAGATGTGCCGGTTAGGGGTGTAGACAATTTTCAGCAATGGTTTAGCCCGGAGGTGGGGTGTAATTTTGGTCATAGGACCCGACCTAATTATATTATAGTCTGTATGTAATTAGGGTTGTGAGTGAGAGGCGAGGGAAAACGTAGATCTCAGAGAGGTTGCGAGAGAAGACTTGTACTCTTGATTCGATTTCATAGTGGACTAGTGTGACTCATGTGGTTTTTCCTCGTGTTGAGGTTTTCCACGTATATCTCGTGTTCTTTCTTTTCTTGTTCGTTACGCACTATTATTCTGTTTACTTGTGATTTCTGTGATTCTAGTTTCCAAGATCCGTAAGGGCGAGCCGGTCCAAATGTGACCTCCATCAACCCTTGTCAAGAACTTTACTCTCTCTTTTCCCTCTCTCTCTCTAAACCTAGGGTATCTGTTTTCAGCTGCCACCGCCGGGGGGGGAGGCGCCTCCGTCCCTCCTCCCCCCGGGCTCTCCTTTCCTCTCCCTCCTGCAATATCTCTCTCCTTCCCTCTCCCTTTCCAGTTTTCGCCCTTGTCCCTTCTCTCTTCGCTTGAGTTTTCTTGGGTCACCACCCTCCTCTGTGTGGGAGGGTGGGGCGGCTGCTACCGTCTCCGGCCGGAGGACTCCTTGGTCTCCTCCGGATGCCTAGCGGCGTTGGGTGGCCCGAGCTCGGTGGTCGTTGGTGGTGGGGGCTGGCCGGTTGTGTAGATCTGGAGGGGTTTGTGTTGGCAGAGTGCGGTCGTGTGGTGGGATTGGTGTAGATAGCTGTTTTTTCTAATGTTTTGTTTTGCAGGTTTGCTTAATTCCAAAAACTGATCAGTGAAGATGGTGACGTTGTTCGGTGATGGTTTCTGTCCAGTGGTGGTGAGGTGGATGCGGCCCCAATGGTTGGGTGTTCTGGTCGTTTTGTGTGCCGAAGTCCGGTCGGCGACCAATCGGAGCTCTCAATCGAGCGTGGGGCTGTCAGTTCATTGCTTCTGGGTTGCTGCTCTTGCCGTTGATGTCTGTGCTGCCGGGGAGGTGCTGATGATGGTGGTGGTTTGGCCCCATGGCTTTGATTGCTACTGTTTCTGTTTTCATAGGTCAGTTGTTTTCCACCGCCAGTCTCTACTTCTGGGAGAGATTGGCTTGGCTTAACGGCGAGGCGGGGCGCCGGTGGTTTGTACGGAGGGAGTGGCAGTAGTGGTTAGGGTTTTGGGATGGATTGGGTGGGTCGGTCTAGGTTTGGACCGGGTTGGGTGTTTTTGAGGCTTATTGTTTTATTTGGGTTTTGGATCGGGCTTTAATGTTTTATTTGATTTGGATCCTGGTAGACCCTTGGGTGGTTTGGGCTTTTGCCCTGCGGTGTATCTTTTAACTTTTTGTTGGATTCCTTTCCTCGCTCCCTGTTTTTTAATAAATTTCATCTTTTGCCGATAAAAAAAAAAGATCCATAAGGGCGTTGTGAGTTAAATGTTACCCACTCCTACATAGTCATTCAATTAAAAATAATAATTGGGTAACGAGTTAAGACACAAGCTCAAATTGGGAAGAAAGTTGGGATTTTCCTCTAGCCTTTGGTCTAGGCCTTAGGTTCGGGTTGGTTTGGCTTGGCTTTGCCTCGTAGTAAATATTTTTCACTTCCCTAAGGATAGTATAGTAGTAATATTTGTTAAGCTTGAGCTTAATTAATTAACTCGGGCCGAACTTGCTAAGGGTATCAATTTCCGCTATACCTTGGATAAATTTAGAGCATTTTCAAGGGATATAGTAAAATGAAAACTAAACTACATTTGAAGAGCCATGTTAGCAGAAGGAAGTCTGAGATATGCTACACCATTTTGGTGTAGCATTCTCATTCTTCAAGTTTGAAGAGAGAGAAATGGCTACTCAAATTGACACACATCATCAAATCTAAAATTGGTGATTGGTGAAATATTACTTGATTCTTTTGACAAAGGAGGTCCATTAAAGTCAAAAGAGTAACAACAAATTTAAAGATTGAAGGGTATCTTGAATTTGACTTCTTGCAAATGACTCTTCAACGTGTCACATGTGTCACCAATGCCGAATTGAGTTCCTTTGGAAGTGTTAACACAACCATTAAGCCAAGTACCCCGATTTAATGGTTAAAATTGGAACCCCTCTACGTTATGTTATCTGGCCCACACTTGGCCCTAACCTTGTTTGCCAAACTTGACTCCCCCAACTCATGTTGAACTGAACGACTGGAACGACCGGATCGTGCTGCGGTGCGTTACAGCATCCCCAAATCCCTTTTCACCTTTAGTTATGTTTAGTTACAAAGCTTCTGGACACAACTTTTAATTGGAGCCGTCTGATATATGCGGACCCACGTGTATCGAATGACTTTAGAAACAATAATATCCGTTGTACATTGTGTTTTAATTAATTCCGTGTTCCCTTTCACCATCCCTTCTACCTCCCCTCAAATCCTCTTTACCCAAAATCCTCTCTCCTCACGTTCTTGTACGTTTTTCGTCTTGAATAACATAAAAATTTGAAGGGAGCAAAAGATTCTCATGATCCAACAACCACAAAAATTGCACCGGAATAGGAGTACAAGGAAGGGGATGCTGCTGCACTACACGGTATAGTGCGACCAATTTGGCCATCCATTTCAACAATGGACGGCTTGGATGTTGCTAGATAGATGGACAGATCGGCCACTACAGCACTCCCGAGTCCAGAAGTACATTTGGTGTGGAGAATTTGAACTCCTTCTTGACGTGGGAATGTCGGACACCAGACGTTAAAATGACTCAAACTCAACATGGAGCTGAAGAGTTACGATTGACTATTTTTCGACATGAATACAACTACAACAACATAACTTGACAACAGGTAACCATTTAGTTTTTTTGTATGGGCCTATTCAACCATATTGTGAACAGATTGAAGACTGGTTTTGAAGAATTGAAGGTGAGTTTTGTGAGGAGAAGTGGTAATTCTGTGGCGCACGTTGTGGCCAAGAATGCAGTGAGAGGGAGTGAAATTCGTACTTGGGAATTTTATCTCTCCCTTGGCTTTTTGTTCCTCTTTATGAGGACGATGGCCCCCTTTGATGTATTGGTTACTGTTTTCTATCAATAATACTATCCTAACCTCTGACCAAAAAAAAAAAAAAAACTTGAATGCGACACAAACCGGCTGATTTCAACCTTATGCCCATGAAATTTATTAGTACGATTTATAGAAAGTATTTTTATTTTATTTTATAGATTTTACTACTCAGATCCCTCATTCATATAATTCGATGAACAATGACTCTACATTTGAATTAATTGGACCCTCATAACTAAATCACGTTATGATTTCACTCATGTTAGGTGGAGTCCGATTTTTGAATCACTTTTTAAGGTTTGTGGATCTTCTTACACTTGTAATTGATAAGCCTCTTAAAAGAATAATTAATCACTGGAGAACGACGAAATGTTCTATTTTGTGTCCTTGACTAGGTGCATGGCGACGTGCAAGGCACGTCTGTCTTGACTCTTGTCCATTATGGAAAATCGAGTCATGTCCGTTGTGGAGATCGATTTTCGTTGTTCCTGCAATTATAGATGTAGTTGATCATAGCAAAAGTCATATGCATAAGTAGCTGTTTTCAAACGTTATAGTTTATATAACATCTACAAAAGGGGTAGCGTCAAAGTAGAGTTATGGATGTAGTTGATCATAGCAAAAGTTATGTGGATAATTGATCAACTGTTTGATCGTAAGTACCTGCTTGTAGAAGTTTTGGTTTAGATAAGTTCCCGCATTTAACAAAAGGGCAGAAGTTATTTGGCTAATTGTACGACTTTGGGTACAGGTTTTTTTATACAACTGCCAAAGGGTTAGAGAAAGCAATAGTAGAGTTCGTACAAGTTAGACAAAGCAAAAGTCTTTGGTCAATCAAGTAGAGCTAAGGCCGGGGGTTGTGGCAAGTGGGATTTTAGTGAAGACATACCAAGAAAGGTTATGAACGTCTAGAAGGTAAATAGCAAATCATATTAACAGAAAAAGATTCAGTAGTCGTGAATGATTTATCATGGCTGTTACTATAGTGCACAGTTGGGTTTTCGAAGGCTAGGTGGATGGGGAAGAAGAAAGAACTCAAACTAATACACACTGATAGCGTTCAGATAGAACGCTGGATGTAGTGAAATGTGCAGAGCACCAACAATGCAGATGGTCGGAGAATGAAGGATGCCAAAAGCCACTTGTATGATGGTGCTATTTAAAAAGAGCTATAAATGAGCAAGTAACGAATTAGAAGAAAGAAAAAATGGGATATTCATTTGGCATTTATCTATCAGTTGTATCTTAGGCAATTAATTGTTCCAGGACCATTGCTGGCAAAATATCATTTGGTCAATTTAGTACTAACTGTCACAAAAGTTGTTTAGTCAATAGCGCGAAGCCGTAAACTCACTCTCAATGTCAATAGTATGGAACTAGATGTACGTGGGCCTACATCCTGCACAGCTGTCATGTGAGAGAGTTTATACAATTCAAAAGATATATGTAAAGTGTGATTGATTATACTTAAATTGAAATTAAAATTCCTCCATTTGAAGTATATTATTATTCAGTGACAAAAGAGGGGCTAATGATTCCTTGCACATGATTGAATGTTCAAAAAGCAAAGGGAATCCTGTTACAAAGGGACCGCATGCCAAAGTTTAATCAGATTCCGATCTCATGCCCACTGCCCATCATCTTTCTGCTACAAATTTTTAACAGTTCTTCTTGTTCTTTTGATTTCTTTTTGAAAGAAACCCCACCTTCCACTTTATTCCCGGGACAATTTTCAGTTCATAGGCATGTAGGAATAATATTTTCAATTCTGTGGAGTCAAGGATTCGTCTCTCAAAGACAAGAACATAAGAAAATAATGTCACATGGATAGATAATACTATATGACTAGTCTACCCATGAAAGTGTATTCTAGCTCTATTGTGTCACCCTCACCATTGTGGGCCTTGTGGCTAATTATAGTGAGTGCAGCTCCATATATGATTGAGTATAATTGGCTTTTCCGTTTTAGTAAGTCAAAAACATTTTTAGGCTTCTCAATATTACCTGTTACATCATATACATGTGTCGACTTGCATTGAAAACGTAATCCACTTGCACCCACTAATTATATTAGGGCTGCACCCAGTGTAGAGTTGGGTTTTGGATATCGTACTATTAGTAAGAGAGGTATAAGTGTTGGGATGAAGGAGGTTGTGGAGTGGCCATGGACATGAAAACTAGTTGCCATGTATAGAGAGAAAGAAAAGAGAGATAAATGAAGAGGATATAGATGAGGAGCAGGGCATGGATGACAATGGAATAAGGAGGTTGTGGAGTGGCCATGGACAATGAAAACTAGTTGCCATGTATAGAGAGAAAGGAAAGAGAAAAAAGAAGAGGATAGAGATGTGGAGCACGGCATGGATGACAATGGAGGAAGGAAGATGGAAAGAGATACGTAGAAGAACAAAAAAGAGGAAATATAGTGAAGCAATGGCCTATGGTTGAAGGCTGTGGGTATCAACTAAGGTTGTAGATTAGAACTTCTCTTTCACCTAGAATGTTTCGACTCAGATAGTGCACTTAAAAGATAAGTATGGAGCCTTGGATCTTGTGTATTCACATGAAATTTGAGAGGGGTGAGATTGGGAGTGTTAGAGCCTTTTTGGGGGTGAGAAATGTTAGGGCTTCAACTAAGTAAGTTGTGGGGTGGAGAATGGAGGGAATGACATTAATGGAAAGGAGAAATCTTCAATACACACCCCTCTAAGGTGCATATCATATACACCTATTGTGTGGTCCATATCGTGCCACCTCATTAAAAATCACCTGCTAAACCGGTCATTCATAACATTTTAGGTCTATCGTAACTTTTATACCAAAAATTCGTAACTTTTGATTCATAACATTTTTCTTACAAATCATAACCTTTTAGTGCATATCATAACTTTTACGAATGAATCATAACTTTTTAGCAACAGATTCATAACATTTTTAGAATTATGACATTTTGGTTTGTTTCATAACTTTATAAAAAAAATCGTAACATTTTCAGTTTGTAACATTTTCACTACGGAATCGTAACATTTTAGTCCATTTCATAACTTTTCTATAATCAACTCTGCAATCGATTGCTTAATCGATTTTTTTTTTTAACGGTAACTAATCAAATATGTAATCTATTATGTGAATGTTCAATTACATAATCGATTAGACTTTATAATTGATTTTTAAATTCATTAGACATTATAATTATAGTAATTGATTTTGCAATTGATTACATATTCAATTAGACATCATAATCGAATATGTAATCAATTTTACTATGTTCAATTATGTAATCGATTAGACAATATAATCGATTTCGCAATTGAATTGAGTACGATCGGATAACAATGTGAAGTCGATTACTCAATCGATTTGCTAATTGATGGGCCTCAGTAAATCCTCTAATCAATTGCAAAATAAGTTTAAAACAACATTGCAATAGATTTAAAAATCAATTGTTCTGAATAACACAAATAATTGATTACATGATAGATTATATTTTTTTCTGCTGTTTCAATTGCGTAATTGATTGGTATTGATAGCACTTGTAATCGATTACATTATCAAATATGAGTATTAGTTATTTGTAATTCAGATGCGATCACTAATTTACAAAACTCTAGTAGTGTGTCTATTGACCAAAAAATAAATAGCACATCCTAAATTTTGTTGTCTTTTACACATAACTCTAAAATGTATTGATAAATTTATCTCGTCACCATCACTCTCTTGATCACCCATTAACTTTGTTAGTGTTTCCTACTTGATTAATATGAATGATTGACTTCGCTATTCCGATCCTTTGAATTGGACTATTTGTGTGAAATATATATATTTTTTGGATATGCATGTGAAAGTTCACTATGCAATTGAAAGTATTGTGGAAAATGTTAATCATAATATTTCAAAAAATTCCAAAAAAAAAAAATGGCTACATTTATGAAACACTTTAAAAAGGGAGTTAATTTTGGCACTCCCCTTGGAAGCAAGGGCGGAGGCACATGGGTACAAGGGAGGGCAGCCGACCCCCTTTGCTGTTAAATTTTCCTACGGATAGATATAATTTGTACCCCATTTTTACTAATTTGACTCCAAATTTTAGTAGGAATAGGTATAATTTAGCTATTTTGACTCCACAAAAAATCTATAAATTGTTCCAACTTGTTTTAAGTGCATATGAATTTAATTTTTGACCCCACTAACCAAAATTTCTGGCTCCGCCCCTACTTGGGAGTGTCATTAACAAAATGGGGAGTGCCAAAATCATTGGCCTTTAAAAATCCTGCAAAAAAAAAAACAAAACATGCCTTAACTTGACTTTTTATTACATTATATGAATGATAGGAGTATCTTTTTTCTTTAATAATTATCGAGAACAACGTATTTTAAAGAAGTAAATTATTTTCACTAGAAACAATTTTAGCTTCAAAGTTTTTAAAAAATAAAATTATTATTTTTAACATAAATTAATTATCAAAAATAAAATTGGGCCTAATTTTTCGAAGGAAAAGAAAGATATACGCTGATTGAGAAGAGAGGGAGAGGCTTGAGGGGATTTTCTTTCCATTTTGGTTAATTCATAAGGTTTACTTGTTGCACTGGTAACAAGTTATTTGTTAGTAACATATCGTAACATTTTAAAGGGTCCAGATCATTTTTCAAACATCCAAGGGTAATTAATGAGGGTGCATATGATACACACCCAAATAAGGGGTGTGTATTGTAGCACTTCTCTAATGGAAAAAGCAAGTTTACAAAAAAGGGGTTCTTAGTAGTTCACTCATTCCAAAATGGTAGTCCACTGTGACAAAACTTTGCAGATTTTTTCAAAAAAAAAGTATTGCCCCAAATTAAAAAACTAATAGAGACTTTTACTTTGGTGCGATGAAATTTTCAAAAATTATATAAAGTAGGTTTTTATTTCAAAAAGGTCTAGAAACACAAATTCATTGAATGGCTCTACACAGAGTTGTGTAGATAGTATTGCTTTATTTTTTATCCGATTTTTCGCATCTCTTTTCATGTTGAACTAGGACGGAGGGAGGATTTGAAAATGAAAAAGGAAGAAGATTGTCACTGGAGCATCATCGTGAAGGAGAGATCGTTGGATCCGAAGTGTCCCTGTAGATTCTGTTATACAATACTACTCTCTGGCCTCTGCGACCGCTTTAAAATCAGACTTACAAGTTGCGAAGTCGAATGTCATAAAGATTTAATTGAAACTCTCTGTAACATCAATTAATTTCAGAATGGATGGTGAAAAAGCGGTCTGATAAGAAATCTCACGATGGCAAAAGAGTCCATGTCTTGGCTAAACTTCATGCCTAACAATAATCATCCATAATCTTATCATGACATTGATAATAGTTCTCCCATAAGCCACTCCAATAAAGTTTTCATTTGAAAAACCATTCATCACTCTCTCTCCTCGTGCTTAAAATATCATATACTAGTATACTACTACCGCATTAATTTCTCCTTCGGCGCCCAACATCACCGTTACTCTCTCTCTCTCTCTCTCTCTCTCTCCCCAATGCTTGTATATCACTCCTCTTTACAGCACTCAATGCCACCTCTCAACGCTCTGCACTCCTCCTACCGGCTTCCTCGCAATACAACAAACAACCCCCCCATTACCAAAAAAGAATGTGCCAATTCCCCAACAATTCAAAAAAAATGATATTGGAGGCGGCTTTGGACGTCCTGGTGCCGTCGCTGTGGGAGGTCCAAGTCTCCGTCGCCGCTGCGGCCTTCGTCATCGCCGCCTACTGCTGGTTCTTCTCTGGCGACGGAGGAGACGACACCAATGCCAACGAAAAAGACAAGGTCATTTTATTGTTAACTTAATTTTGTTTTTTGTTTTTTGGCGGTGCTTGATAAAATCAATTTTTTCCTTTCTGTTTTTCTTTTCCTCTTGATATTGTAATTGTTCTATATTAGTAATCTATGAGTCTGTGTTGGAATTGTCCACGGTAAAGATAGGGGTGCAGCCGAGTCGAGCTTTGCAGGGTTCGTGCTCAAGAACGAGCCGAGCTCCATCCATCTACTAAACGAGCATCTGTAACAAGCGGAGCCTATACAAATGGGTTTGGCTCGTTTACTACATGATCCTATAGCTCGAGCTTGGCTCAATAACCAAACGAGGGGAACCGAGCCCTGAGCTGTTCGTGAGCAGTTTGACCTCAAGATAGACTTGTATAGGCTCGGCTTATCTACTACACGAGAGCATCTATAAATAAGCCAAGCCTATACATACGAGTCGAGCTATTCCGAGCCGAGCTGAGCTTTAGAGCGTTGAGCTCGGCTTGTTTACTACACAAGCCTAAAACTTGAGCTCAAGCTCGGCTCAATTAGTAAACGAGACGAGCCCTGAGCTACTCGCGAGCTAAAATTTCCTTAATGCCCTTTCTGCTTTTAAAATAGTGCAGCAGAGTAAGTGCACGGTGCACACTGATTTAATTTGAAAGCATATAAGGCATTCTAGAAAACTCAAAATCTTTTGAGAATAATCATTGTGTTCCCTTAATAAGTTGCAGTTCAAGGATTGGATAAACAATTGGGAGGAGGAGTGAAAAATGTTTGGTTGGGAATTCGCTTCAATTGCTCATTTTGACTTTTAGTTTGCTAAGAAGTTATCATATTGGACTAGAAACAGAGTAATCGTTGGCAATGTAGGCGAATGGACATTCCATTGGGACTTGGGAGGACAGGAAATGATCATTCAATTCTTTTCCATAACCATTAAGCAGACCAATTCTTTTTTGGGCTTGTTCGTACGGAGATTTGTCCTGGTTTTAATTGGGCCCCACTAATAGATGGTGAGATTGATCCATGTGAATAGTTGAGGTGCCATAAGTTAGTCAAGAAACTTGAGTTATATAAAAAAGCACTACCTTAAGGTGACCAGGAAAAAAAAGAAAACTACCGTGAGGCATTATTTCGTTTGTGATTGCATTGAAGTTTTGAGTAAATTCATTCGATAGATGTTAAAGCATCTAATTCAATACCAATTGGCAATGACTAGAGAGGCCGCCTGGGCTCATGTATTAGTTTTGGAGGAGATAATTAAACGATGTGGGACACGCCCCCGCACTTCACATGTGAAGAGGTAAACAAACAATCCATCCCATGGATCACAACATACGATGGTGCATTCATGTCACAAACAAAGAGGAACAAACTAAAATCAATAACGAAATACTGAGCCTTACACAAGATTCTCGGAAACCCTAGCTCTGATAACATGTTACAGTATCCAACTCAATACCAACTGGCAATAAGTGGAGAGGCCACCCAAGCTTATATACTTGTTTCGAATGAGATAATTAACAGATGTGGGACAAACTCCAACATTTCAAGAACAAAAGTGGGACATAAGAAAGTATTCGGAATGAAAGATTTGCTTTCCGGAGCTTATATGTTGACTAATATGATACCATGAATTTTGCTTGAAAAATTATATATCTCTGAGTTGGACTGGTATTTGGTAATTTAAAATTCTCTAGCTGTGAGCTTATTCTGATTTCCCAGGTATTTGTCTTTGAATTCCAGGATTGTTTACATAGTAGAGTAGTACCTTCAGATTGTTTCTTTTATATTCTTCTCTTCTGATTCCACCAGGTAATTTTCCACTTGTCTGACATGCAGTTATGGACTCATTTTGTAGATAGGCCACCTGAACGGAGACCATCAAACAACTTCTGCTTATATGATCAAGGTACTTCTGGATTGGTGCAACTTTCTGTTATTTAACAATGGCAATGAAGTGAGATGCCTGTTTAGTTTTGTTGGTTTTATAAAAAAAGGTGTGCTACCGGTATGGGAGGTTGCTATTTTAGTGGTAAAACTTTCTGATAGCAGCCACTTTGTGTATATATTGCCAAAGGCTATGTTTGTCTCCAATCCTCCCCGCCCATGCCCCCATTGGTTGGGGATTACACGAGTACTATTTTTGTTGAAGTATTGTTATGCGAAGGGGCACGTTGCATCTACTTCTCTGATTCTGTATTGGGCTGTCCTCAGATATACACATGACAACTAATAGTGCATGCTTTGTGTTTCAGTTGCAGCTGTTGGCAGCAAAAAACCTTATTGGTTCTAGCTTGAATGGTACTTCAAATCCTTATGCGATCATCACATGTGGCACAGAAAAGAGATACAGGTGATTAGATCTAATTTCCATTGGTATATTCTTCTTTATTTCGTGCCAGTTGGTACTTTCCCACTTTTTATTAAGTCTGCTTTAATAGAGTTGAGGCATTTGATATGAATCCTCTTAAAAGAAAGGGCTAAGATCTAGCCATGAACCTATATTCCTGACTTTGTATCTTTAGGAATTTGAGCTTTGGTATCTTAAGTTGAGACTGTAAACATATCGTCGACTGGGAAATTTTAAATGCGTCTTGCTATCAGGTGCTTGAATGTCTCACTTTCTATAGTCAGAGCTTGTCCCACACTGAGTAATTATAACCTTCAAAACTAGTATATGATCTTGGGTGACCTCTTCATTCATTGCCAATTGGTTTTGGGTTGGATGGTTTAACATGGTATCGGAGCTAAGCTTTCGGAGTCTTTTGGACAAAACTCTCTTGTTTAATTGTCCCGTTGTTTGTGCCTTAAGTGCACCTTGTTTCATTGTTCATTTTGATCCCTATGTAATGGATCATTTGTTTACCTCTCCACGTGCGTGTCAGGGGTCGCACGTGTGTGGGAGCTGTAGAGCTTGTCCCACATTGAGTAATTATAACCTCCAAAACTAGTATATGAGCATGAGCGCCCTCTCCACTCATTGCCAAATAGTTTTGAGTTTGATGCTTTAACACTTTCTTTCTGCTCGCTCACCTTCCTCTGATTTTATTGTGTAATGCCCTGCTTGTTTTCATACAAGAAAGCTGAAAGCCCTTTATGTAGCTGTCTTCTACATATAAACAAACCATATCGGTAGCTTTGAAGGAGGGTGTAATTTGATACCTTAATATGTCTTCGCTTTGCTCTGGATGATATCGGGAATGTCTTTTATGATACAGGGCATTAGATTTCTACTCCTCGTCCATCAATTTGATGGCTTTGTTTGCCAGATTGTGATAAGGGATCATCAAATTTTAACTGCTGTATTTTGTGTTTTTTTGCCCTTCTGCTGCAGTTCAATCATTTCTAGCACAAGGAATCCTACTTGGGGAGAGGAGTTTAATTTTTCTGTTGACGAGCTTCCTATGCAGGTAGTTGCTTTGTTACAGTCTTCATTGATAATCGGACATCATTTTCTTGGGCTGAAGTCTGACGTAGGATTTCTTCATCCAAACAACACAAAAAAGAAAAAGGAGTTTGTAAAAAACATTTATATTAATCACGGGATACTGATATCTTGAAGCTGATTTATTGATTCTTTAATGAATGGCTGTCGGTGATATGTAATAAGGTTGACAAAAATGAAAACAGTGAACCTCACTTACACACCCTGTAGTTTAGTCCAAGTGTGGACGGACCCCTGACCTTCATTTATCAGCACACAACCCTTGTGGTTTGTGGATTAATGTGCACTGTTACATTTTCCATCCAAAAAATAAGGAAGGGGTGTGTGTGTTTTTTGTATGTGGTTTGTGGATCATCTTGTTTTCGTCTCAGTACGAGTCTTAAAAAATAGAGAAGTGTTGAGGTTTGAATGAGGGAGGCCAAAACGATGTTGTTTTACAAGTACCGTCAACGGTTGTTAGCAGTGCACAATGCACATTAGTCCCCACTATCTTGCCCAAAAACTTCCCATTGGCTATGACCAAAGAGGCTGCGATATTCATATGTTAGTTTTGGAGGTGGTAATTAACTGATGGGTACAAGCTCTAATAATATGATATTTGATATCCTGAATATTACTATTAAACTTGACTCATTGATTTAACCAATTGACTAAAGAAGTTGAGGGGAGGGCACCACTTTAAAGCTCTTTCTCAGTCTGTGGGATATAATTTACACATACAGATTTTGGAAACCAGGGGTTGCCAAGGCCCCCAGTAGTGACTTGGTGTTTCTGCTTCCTGCAACCATCGTAAATTCTTGTCTCCTCATGAAGACCAAGCCCACACTTATGTGTATGTAAATGAGATTGTAAATGCCAAGTTTAGTTTGGATCATCGAACTCATATCTTCCAAATTGTTTTGGCAGATTAACGTGACACTATATAACTGGGACATACTAACGAAAAGCGCAGTTCTTGGTTCAGTGACTGTCACTGTTGGATGTGAAGTTCAAAGTGGTGTTGTGTGGTATATGTTGGATAGGTCATCGGGGAAGGTGATTGTTCCTTCAACCATGTCTTTGATTTTTTGCTGGTGTCGATGTTATAGAGCCAATGACCTCTTTTTCCATGTTCTTTCCTGTGTAACTGAACTACCTTACTGTTTCTCAGGTTTGTCTCCACATTAGAACAATTGAACACCCACTAAATTCTTGCAGGTAGCCTTTGTTTTTTCTGTTTGTCTTTTAGACTCTATTTTTCTTCTACTCTCTTCTGGAATATCATACACTGTTACATCTCCTCAGTTACGTGTCTTAGTATGGGGTTCATCTCATTCTTGCCACAACTTTTAATATGTTAAATCATTTTGTCCTTAAAATTTGCATCTTTCTCCGTTTTGTCTCCTGAAGTGTTTTTCTAATTTCATCCTATAGTAATGTAGCTGTATTAACCTATCCAAATTCCCAACTATCAATGACAAAATATTAGACCCTTGAGGTGACACGTGGACTTTTACCAACCAATTTCATCCTATACTAGGACCCAATAAAAATAGCATTTTCTAACTGAATAACGAACAAACATCGCGTGCTCTTAAGTTTTTTTTTTTTCTTCCTTCTAATCGGCCTTAAGGTTTTATTAAGGAGCAGAACTTAACAATTGAACTAAATTAAGGAAATAAAAAAATCAAGGGATGAAATGGAGAAAAGGTCTCTTCGAAGGCCAAAATGGAAGATATGGTAGACTAAAAGGCGGCTGTATGTAACTACAAGCAGCACAACAAAATTAGAGACCTGCACATTCTCTCTTTCATATATGTAGGATATTTGCATGTTAGTTGCTGGAGTTGGCGAAGAGCTTTGTTATTTGAATTTCAGAACATTTATGAATTATTCCTGCATGAATGAAATTTGTTTTGTGCTGACTGCAAGATCTTAACGTCCTGGACAGTGCGTTAGATTATGTCTGACTGTTGTTTCGGTGATAGAATGTGTCTAGGAGTGGCAGGAAGTTCTAGTGAGACGTCCTAGGAGCCATACATTCTCTTAGATGCAGCCCATGAGCATATGGTACACTACACCGGGGCCTCTACCACGGTTGGCTCTTGTGCCATTACGACAGCCCTAGTAAACTACTGACCAAGTAACTTGCTAGTTCCTAACAACATTGCCCAAAATGTTTAAGCCAAAGTTTGAAGTCATAGCACACATGTTTCATTATCTACGAACTGTATGTGGAATATTCCATAGACATGGGATGGGATGGGATTTCACAGCTAGTTTCTAATGTACCACAGATTCATCTAGTTACAGTGGACCAGTGTTGTGCGTTGTTGTAACAATTGTTGGAATTGATGCAATCTTGTCAAAGATTAGGTGCATATAAATGTCTATATTTTTTACATGTTTTGTCGGTGCTTATGTAAACAGATTGTACATCTGTGTATTGACGTAATATCCACTTTGTGTGTGAGTACATATTTTTTCATCCCTCTGCAACACTGTATCCTTCAGCATACTAAACAGAGTTATTCAGCATACTAAACGGACTTATCTTCTTTTTGTCTGCTTAGCCTTCATGGAATAAAAGGGGTTATTGGAAATCTACTATATGCATGACGTTTGTGGAAAGCGGTTTATCTTGATTGTACCATCTTTTTCCCTTCAGAGTTGAAAATACTAGCCTTGGCTGTTCTGTAGAAGTCTAAAACTTTCCTGTTGACAGCGTTGTACTTTTATCCTTCATTGTATTGAGTTAGCATAAATACATGTCCTTTTTAGAGTTTTGAATGGATATGCTGGAGCTAAGGCTGGAAGAATGATTTCAGATAAACAAGGGCAGATAGTTGTTCATCGAAAACCTGGGCCTCTACAAACCATATTTAATCTCCTTCTACATGAGGTAAGTTGTGTTTACTCTGATCTTTTAAAAACATTTCGTTTGTTGATTTTCTAAGAAGCACAAAGAAAAACATGTTACACAGAGATGTCGCAATATGGACACAGCAGCAACAGTTTCCCAAAGTAAAGGCACCTACAGGAACATAAATAGTTTGGTACAATATGAGAACTATTATTTAAGTTAAAATTAGTAATACACTCATATCCAATTCTGTTGAAACAGTATACAAACATTTTGTATTCTATATATTAGAAGAGGGGTGTGAACCAAATTTCCAAAGGGTCAAATATTTTGGTCTACTTATAAACAAGTTGGAGCTTTTGAGCCACCAAATTCCTAAAATTATATTAAACAATGGAGGGTAGATTAATAGGTATTAATCCACAAGATTTTAAGTGTGTTTCGACACAAGGAAATCGTGAAATTGTAGGACATGCTTTCAAGGTTCTTAAACGTCTCGGTGAATGTATCTAGCTTCTGTGGTCAATACTTGTGCGACCCAGACAGAACATTTTTCTAGAAGTGCTCATACTTGTTAGATGAGTTCCACTCATATGTATGTTGTTTGAATTTTACATTTTTAACTTGGAGGAAGCTATGAATAATGAAGCTTTGCAAAATTTAAATTCCTCAAGTGCTTGACCATTTCAGTATATCCAGCTGCTGACCGTGTTACTAATATTTCATGTTTTAGGTTGTGGAATATAGTTATTCATGTGCACTTGAGATGTCCTTTTTGTATCATGGCCGTATGTTCGTCTCTGCATGGCACGTCTGCTTCCATTCTAATGTGTTTTCAAAGAGAATAAAGGTGAGCAGGCATCTACATTGAAAATACCTCCTTTATCTTTCCACCTTGATTAAGTTCCTTTTTAAGAACATGATGCAGAGGAATGAAAATCTAAGATGCAATTGTTTTGGGTTAAAAATCAACTTCTTCAAATGATGATAGTAAGGCGGTTAAGGCTTTTCAAACGAGTGATGCTGTAGGTTAGGTTTCTAGTTGTTCGAGATCTACAGTGATGTTGATAGACTGGTATTATGATGATACCAGGAAGATATAACGGCTTTGGGAAATAATTGTTGGCTTGTTAGATAACATTTGACGGCTTACCTAATGAGCATTGGGACTTTATTGTGCAGAAAGTACCAGTTGGGCTGGGGGCCAAATGGAGGATATCGTATTGTTTGTATCCAAATTATAAGTGGTATTTGAGCTACTAAATATCAGTTAGTTTATTCTTTTGGCAATTAGAGGGCTTTCTTTAAGGGCCCTCCCATTTGTTTATTGATGTGATGGGAGATGTTACAGTTGTTTGTGGTAACCTATGGGGATATGATGAGTTGTAGTTCTTTGGAGGCATTATCTGCATTTTGTGTTGCTCTATGAAGCAGCACCAATCTAAAAGCATTAATTTGACTTTGGAGTTAGTGAATTGATTCCCGTGTTACAAAGCCATTTCCTATAGCTGTACACAAAGTTGAGAAGATGCAAAGGAAACTGCTTATTATTATCAGGATTTTCTCCATAGAAGGGAGCTGAGATAAATGTTGTAATGCAGTTGTAATTAGGGGATCGGACATCTAAGTGTTTTAGGAGCCATCCTGGTATTGGATTTTAGAAATACAATAAGTAAATGATTGGGGACGGGTGGGTGAGGGTATTTAAGCTTGGATGGATTTCTGTAGCTTGTTTTGATCTAGTAGGGATTTTAGTTACAAGGTTGCAGCCGTTACAAATTGTATGAGCTTCACTAAGAAGTTTTGTTGTTCATAGTTGTTGACTGTATTTAATGTATTGCATGTAATTAGGAAGATACTCAATTAGGTAGAATCAATTAGGGATTTGATTAGGTAGAATCAATTAGGGATCAATTAGCGATTTGATTTGATTTTATTTTCTTTCCTTATTTTACCTTGTATCCAGTCTATATATTGTACCTCATTGTGAGAAGAATAAATCAATGAAGTATTTCGACATGGTATCAGAGCGGGTTCCAAGAACCTGATTTCTTTTTTCTCTTCTTTTCTTGGTCTCTCGACCAAGTATCGTCTTTATTCTTTTTTTTCAGAGCCAGGGAGCCTGTCTCTATTATCTCTCAAACGATCTCTGTTTCTCAGACCTATCTGAGAAACCTATCTTTTCTGACAAAGTACTCTCAGTTCTCAGCAACACTGAGACTGCCTTTTCCGACCTTCTACAGACTCCGCTGGCCACTCAGTCGGACTCCGGGTACCTCTGTTGCATCCCCACCAGATCTGGTAATATTTGGTTTATTCCTATTTTTGGTTTGCTCTCGTACTATGGGTGATAAGGATAAGAAAACCGAAACATCAGGCTCTAAGGACACTGTTAGGGATCCATTTCATCGTCGTTCTCTCACCTCAATTAAATTAAATGGGGCCAATTATTTGCCATGGTCACGTGCTGTGACTGTTTCTTTGCGAGCAAGTGGTGAGACTTCCTATATCACTGATGCCCCATCTGCAGATTCTGTTTGGATTCAAAATGATTCGTATATTATGACTTTGCTTTGGAATAGTCTTGAACCTGATATTTTTAATAATGTTGCATGCCTTGACACATCCAAAGAAGTATGGGATACTTTACATGAATTATATTCATCCGAACAGAATCTCTCTCGCATTTATCAGATTTATCAGAATATTTTCTCTTTCCAACAAGGAGATCGATCGGTTGATGAGTACTTTTCCACCTTAAAAGGGATGTGGGATGAGTTAAATGTTTATCAACCTTTAACCACAGATTTAAAGGTTCAGCAGAAGTACAGAGATGAATTTCGAGTTACCAAATTCTTGTCCGGGCTGAATACGGAACTTGCTCCTCTCAGTCCCCAAATTCTTTCCGGCAAGGAAGTTCCTACTATTGGTGAGGCTTTTGCTCGTGTTCGAAGGGCTGCTCCTCAGCATTCTGTTTTAGAGCATCCAACTCCATCTGCCCTAGCTGCTCCTGCCACTAGTCCTCTTCCATCTTCTGGGAATTTTAGCCACTCTAATCCTCCCCACAGTCGTAATGGTTCTTATGAACGTGGTGGTCGACGTGGTGGCCGTGGGGGGCGTGGTGGTCGCGGCACCAAGAAGTGTACACATTGCAATGCAACCAATCACACTGTTGAGTTCTGTTGGAAGCTTCATGGCAAGCCGGTTTGGGCTAATCAGGCTACATTTGAGGGGGAGCAATCTGGGCTGGCTCCTCCGAATCAGATTACTATCTCTAGGTCTGAGTATGATTCCATGTTTCACAAGGCTAATGCATCTTCGACTTCCATTGCGACTCATGTCTCATCAGGTAATACTTGCCTTCACTCATGTTCTCGTACTGGCAGTACTCCATGGATTCTCGATTCTGGCGCATCTGATCATATGACAGGTGATTTGTCTCTTCTTATTGATGTCGTTACACCTTCTGTTCCTTCTTATGTTACTATTGCGGATGGTACTAAAATTCGTGTTCATGGCATTGGTACTTATCGTGCCTCTGGCCTTATTTTTACTTCTGTCTTGTACTTACCACAATTTCCTTTTAATCTACTTTCCATTCATAAACTTTCTCAAACTCACAATTGTTCTGTACTCTTCTATCCCTCTCATTGTGAATTTCAGGATCTCAAGACGCAGAGGATGATTGCTGGGGGGTATGAGAAGAATGGTCTGTACTATCTTCAACCGTCCAATCCTTCCAAATTATCTGCCTTCCACTCCACTACCACACCTTACCAGTGGCATTGTCGTCTTGGACACCCATCTTCTGTCAATCTTCGCAAGATAGTCCCTGATTTACCTAGTTTTTCTCCTTTTAATTGTGACACTTGTGAACTCAGTAAACATCGTAGGGTGTCTTTTCCTTTACGAGTTGAGTCACCTAGTTTAGAACCATTTGCTTTAGTTCATTCGGATATTTGGGGACCATCTCGTACCACAAGTTTATGTGGTGCTCGCTATTTTGTTACGTTTATTGATGATTTTTCTCGTTTAACTTGGGTATATCTTCTCAAAGATCGGTCTCAATTATTTTCTGTGTTTTCTAATTTTTATGCTGAAATTGTCACTCAATTTAATGCCAAAATACGTATTTTGCGGACTGATAATGCCCAAGAATATATATCTCATCAATTTACGCATTTTACTGAAACTCATGGCATTATTCATCAAACTACTTGTGTAACCACCCCTCAACAAAATGGGGTTGCTGAGCGAAAAAATGGACCGATTTTAGCAGTTGCCCGAGCTCTTAGGTTTCACATGCATGTTCCAAAATATTTTTGGGGGTATGCAGTTCTTACAGCTAATTATCTTATAAATAGAATGCCATCTCGGGCTTTGAACGGCAAAACTCCTTATCAGATTCTCTTTCCTGACAAGGATCTTTTCTCTCTCCCTCCAAAACTTTTTGGTTGTGTTTCATTCGTACATAATTTCTCTCTAGGTCGTGATAAGCTTGATCCGCGTTCTTATAAATGTATATTTCTTGGTTACTCTCGGACACAGAAAGGATACAGGTGTTATAGTCCCTTGCTACGTAAGCACTTTGTAAGTGCTGACGTGACATTCTTTGTGACCGTCCCATATTATTCCCCCGCAGGTGCACGGTTACAGCCACCCATGTTGGCTGATCTTGGTCTGTCACCTTGTCTTCCTGAGATTGCTCCTCGACCACCCATTACATCGGTCCGTCCTCCTGAGACTGCTCCTCGACCACCCATAAAACAGGTCTATGTTCGTCTTCGTCGCTCTTCCGCTGCCGCACCACCTATTGCTCCTGCAGACCCACCTTCTTTACCCACATCATCTCCTTCACCGTCTGAGGATCCGGATCTTGACTTGCCTATTGCCGTTCGTAAGGGTACGCGTTCTTGCACTTTCCATCCTATTTCTCAGTTTGTGTCCTATGATCGTTTATCTCCATCTTTTCGCGCTTTTTCTGTGTCTCTATCTTCTGCTGTTGTTCCTAAGTCTTATTTGGAGGCTCTTTCTCATCCTGGATGGCGCTCCGCTATGGAAGAAGAGATGCGTGCCTTGTCCATAAATCATACTTGGACCCTTGTTCCCAAGCCTATTGGAGCACATATTGTTGGTTGTCGTTGGGTGTTTACTGTCAAACAAAATCCTGATGGTACTCTTGATCGAGTAAAAGCTCGTCTTGTGGCCAAAGGTTTCACCCAAACCTATGGGCTTGATTATACTGAGACCTTTTCTCCAGTGGCCAAACTTAATTCTGTACGGATTGTTATCTCTCTTGCGGCAAATCTTGATTGGCCTCTCCACCAACTTGATGTCAAGAATGCCTTTCTACATGGGGATCTGTCTGAGACTGTCTATATGGCACAACCACCCGGTTTTGAGTCCAAGGGGGAGAGTGTGTGTCGTCTTCACAAATCTATATATGGCCTCAAACAGTCTCCCCGGGCTTGGTTCGATAAATTCAGCAATACTATAATTTCTCATGGTATGACTCGGAGTCAAGCTGATCACTCCGTGTTCTTTAAAAAGACCACTCGTGGTATTGTGATTCTCGTGGTTTATGTGGATGATATCGTCATCACTGGTAGTGATAGTATTGGGATTCAAACACTAATTCGCCATCTTGGTTCTAGCTTTCTTACCAAAGATCTAGGCAAGCTTCGATATTTCCTTGGAATTGAGGTGGCTCGTTCCAAAGCGGGTATCAGTTTATCACAAAGGAAATACACTCTCGATCTCTTGAAAGATACAGGTTATATTGGGTCTAAACCTGTAGCTACTCCTATGGAGACTAATCTTAAGTTAATGCCAGAAGATGGTGAGCTGATTGACGACCCTGAGATGTATCGGAGACTTGTGGGAAAACTTATTTATCGAACTATTACTCGACCCGATATCTCCTATGCAGTTAGCGTTGTTAGTCAATTTATGACTCGTCCTCGAGTTCCTCATATGGAGGCAGTTGTTCGTATCTTGAAATATCTCAAAAATGCTCCCGGACGTGGACTTCTCTACAAATCATCTGGACATCTTCGTATTGAAGGATATACAGATGCTGATTGGGCAGGATCTCCTGCTGATCGTCGTTCTACTACTGGTTATTGCACCTTTATAGGAGGCAATCTTGTGACATGGAGAAGTAAGAAACAATCAGTTGTAGCACGTTCTAGTGCTGAGGCAGAGTATAGAGCAATGGCTCATACCGCTGGTGAGTTGACTTGGTTGCGCACAATTTTACAAGAGTTTGGGATCCTGGTCCATGGTCCTACTCCTCTATATTGTGATAATCAAGCTGCTATCCACATTGCTAATAATCCAGTATTCCATGAGAGGTCCAAACACATTGAAGTTGATTGTCATTTCATTCGGTCAAAGGTGGAATCTAAAGATATTAGCACTCCTTTTGTTCCTTCAGGTTCTCAACTGGCTGATATTTTCACCAAGGCACTTCCCAAGACTTCCATTGATACTATTTGTCACAAGCTAGGAGTACACGATGTTTATGCTCCAGCTTGAAGGGGAGTGTTGACTGTATTTAATGTATTGCATGTAATTAGGAAGATACTCAATTAGGTAGAATCAATTAGGGATTTGATTAGGTAGAATCAATTAGGGATTTGATTTGATTTTATTTTCTTTCCTTATTTTACCTTGTATCCAGTCTATATATTGTACCTCATTGTGAGAAGAATAAATCAATGAAGTATTTCGACAATAGTATATTTGCATTGGTGATGTGAGACTGAAGTGGAGATCGTGGCCGTATGGAGCATGTATAATGGTGACTGGTGAGTGTGAAGATACAGTTAGGAAGAATGCTACTGCAGATTTGGTGTAATATGATGAGCTGAAGGCCTATCATAACATGTTGATGGAGAATGCAACAAAGGTGTTGCCTGGAGCTGCATTTGACGTTTGGTGGCTTTTTGCTAATGGTTGTGGTTATTACATGGTCTTGGATAGAACTCAACCCCCAAAGTTGTTGAAGTGAGGGTGCCCTCACGCTTATATATTTCATATTACTTTGGTACCCAGGCAATGTGGGACTTCACTTCACACCCTCCTTCATGTGCAGTGTGCTCACTCGGCAGCACATGTCGCGTGCAGGCCAAAGACACACACCCTACCCATCTCTGGTACCTCTGATACCATATTACACATTCTTTGGTAGAACTCAACCCCTAAAGCTAGCTATTGAAGTGAGGTTGCCCTTATGCTTATATTCTTCATATCACTTTGGTACCCGGGCGATGTGGGATTTCGCTTCATACTGGTCCTCCTCCTTTTTCTGGGTTTGGGGGCTCATTCAGGGGAGGATGCTAGAAAATGAAGTTTGGAATGAAGGAACAGATTGCTTCCTATTAGGCATTGCATGTATAAAAGAGTGGATGCAACTACAGACAGCTGCTAGAGATTGATTATGAGTCCTATTGCGTGAGGTTCAGGTATGTGTGGTGATCCTATAAAGCTGGCCAGGTTGTCGTGACAATATTAGCAGGTCGATGCATGGAGTGGCTCCACTTCCATTGTTTGTTGGTCAAGCTGTTCTGCTGTTTGGAACAATTTAGTTTGTAATCCTGTGGCTCATTGTTGTCAATCAACAGTACTGATGGTGCATAAATGCTGTTGGTTGTCCCCCCTTTTTTTTTTATATTCAAACTGATATTAAAGATAAGGTATTCTCCTCGATTTGAGAATAGTCTTTCACGGTAATAGTACTATCATCAAGCACGATGCAGCTAACTTTCACCAATTGACAACAAATTGTTGGATTGTGTCCCACATCGCGTGGACAAGCCCCTTCTATGCTGGTTATAAGGCCCTAGCTTTCCTCTCCTTAATACCTGGGTTTTAAGGAGACTACGTGGGCTGAGCTTATTTAACATGGGATCAGAGCTTTGGTTGAGCCTTTCGTTGGTGAACAGTTGTTCGGTTGCCACGCTTTGTGGGCCAGGGGGTGTGTTGGATTGTGTCCCACATCGCCTAGACAAGCCCCCTCTATGCTGGTTATAAGGCCCTAGCTTTCCTCTCCTTAATACCTGGGTTTAAGGGGGTTTAAGGAGACTATGTGGGCTGAACTTATTTAACACAAATGCAGTTAAATAATTTAATTTCGATTTTGGTAAAGATGTATCTGCTCCTGTAAAGCAGCAGTCTAGAAGGTTGTTCACAAGTTCCCACACATGTTTTAGCTGTTATTCAACAACTCGCGGTTCCTATATACATGCATATCCATGAAAACTTTTTTCTTTCAATCCCAAAACTAAGCCTTGCTATTCACTGACCAAAAGGTTAAGGGGGAAAAAACTAGCCCATGTGAGTTCCTTTGTTAGGCTACTCTCCCGGAGGACATGTAAAATTTTGGACAGATCAAAATTTTGTTTTTTATTTGATCATCAATCCTTTATATGAATCCAACTCTATATCTCTATCTCTAGCTGTTGTATGCTAGAATTGGCTACTATGGTCTTCAACTCTTCATTACCACTTGTCTCTATATAAGGTCATATATTCTATAGTACCATTGAACTGCAATCTATTTTCTTAGAACTCTGGTCTGCATAGAGCGTAAGTTATTGGATTATGTTGCTTCTTCCTGTGATATCTCATGAAGGTTTTTCATTAACTTTTGCTGGAAGATCTTTATTTTGCAGCTGCTCTTTCTCAGTCTTTCCTTTGATGATAGCTTCTTTACCTCCTGCACCTTTTCTAATTATGAGAAGGAGGAAAAACATATTAGTGATTAGTTATCTGCAATTTGTTATAGCCTACATTAACTGCCTATATGGTGCATGAAATTTTGGACTTAGAGTGTGTATTTTGCTTCCATTTGGCAGGTGGTTATTCCATTTGAAGATATAGATGAGGTGTGTAGCTTCTTTCGTTTTGAATTGTGATTATTCCCTCCTTGTGTTGTTGGGTGAATGGAATGTCTTCACGTCATATAAGTTTCTGAGGATTGCAACTCTTTTGTCATATCAACGGATACTTATCAAAAAAGATTTCTTTCGTAAATTGTACAGATAAAAAGGAGCCAGCATGCACTTATTAATCCAGCCATTACAATTATTCTTCGCATGGGTACAGGAGGGCATGGTGTGCCTCCCTTGGGAAGTCGTGATGGTTAGTCATTAGTGTTAATTTCCACGGCTAAGTGTTGTTAAGGTTCTTATGAAATTTTGCTTCATTACCGGAAAGCATTTGTTTCATGAACTACTTTAAGAATTTGTTGACCTTATCCGAGTCTCATATGAATTTGGAATAGGATAGTTATTTTGTTTGTGATATAATTGATGCGATAGTACATATTACTCGAACTAAGAAAGTGTAACAATATTTTGTCCCCGTGTGCAACAAGAACAATAAAAAAGCTATGCGCCTACAAAATTTACCATGTATGGTTTCAAAGGGTAAGTTTTAGCTTCCAAATGCGGGTGCATGTGCTTAGATTTTCCTATTTAGTTGTCTATGTTGCCATGTTATAATTGCCTTGGAATTGGAGTCAATGTGTCATGTGTGAGCCTCAGGGTTCACACTGAAATCTCGAGGGTATCAGAGCCCATGTGTCATGGTTGGACCGTTGGGGAAGATGGATGAAATAAGTTTGCCGTTAAATGAATGCAGATATAAGTTTAAAAAAATCAATTGTGGAATTCTTGCAGTAGGCACCGACCTCCTTTGTAAAAAGGCGCATAACTTCTACCAAAAAAACTTGAGATAGCATGCCATTGTTTTGTTTGAAACCTGAAGTTATAAATGATTCCAATGCTTTTGAATTCCCGTAGAGTGGATTCAGCTTAACTTGGAAAATGGGTGAAATAATTGTTGATCGTAAATTCATTTCCCACTTTTTCTTGCTTTCTTGAATTTGCATGTAATTTGATCTCATCTTTGTCAACAGACTCAACACACTTGTGTGACTTGTATTTCCAGATGAATTAGGGCTTTATCATTAGAGTCAAGTACACAATCCATCGTTTAAATTGTAGGAGGCCTAAATTTGTTCTTTCGGTAAATTTTGGTTAAAAAGGGATATACATAGTTGTTAAAGTATGTTGCTTACTTCGCTTCATGCTTTCTCCAATTAGCACATAATTTGATGTCGGATTTTGGGATATCCTTGTGTCCTTTTCATCACTTCTTTGAAGATGAATTACTTGCTGTATGTTAAGGTAAAGTATTTTAATGGGTAGCTTCAATTGCAGGATGCCAATATTTGTACTTTGAATGTAAAAATTTATTGCAAAAAGGCTTTTCTGAAGTACCCTGCATGTTGCCAACATTTTTCTTTTTCTTTTTTCAGGTAGACTCAGATACAAATTTGCATCATTCTGGAACAGAAATCAAGCTGATAGATCTTTACAGCGTGCATTAAAAAATTTCTGTGCAACGGTACAGGCTGATAAGGTCTGGTCCTTGTGCTTTATGATCAATTTTTGATATGTAGAGCTGAGTATTGGTCTTAAAGCCCAAAATGCAGTACAGGCTGAGTATTGGTCTTTTGGTAGTTAAGGCTAAGCGCATTGGGACAAGAGAGCTTAACACATGGTTTTTGGCTCCTCTTTTTAGAAGCTTAAACTCTCTGTGTGTGTGTGCGTGTGTGATTTTTTTCTTCTCTCAGTCTTCGTTTGTTTTTTATTTCTTTTGGTTTAAAAATTCAAACTCCTTTTTGTGGTTTTATTCCTATTTTCTAACAGGAAAGAGAACAGTCTGCACTTCGTGCACAGAGGAGCCCTGCTAATATTCCTCAAGAAAGCATACCGAAGACTGTACAGTTTCAACCCTTCATCAAAGATGACGTTCTAGTAGTTATACACAATGTCTGTATGTTGCTTTCACTGTCATTGATTATTTAATCTCCTTTTGCCTTCTGATATTTTTTCTGTGTTGATTCACTTCAGGGTGATTTCCCAAGCACAGCTGAGCAATTCTTTGACTTAGTGTTGAGTGATGGTTCAAATTTTACAATCGAGTTTCGTTCAGTCCGAAAGGACACTAATGTTAAGGTAAGTAAATACATATCTTACCGACAAAATTTGCATACTCAAATTCCAAACTTTACATTCAACGAATTTCTTTTGAGATGATTATTGTGAGAAGTTGTCAATGTTTGAGCTAGTTGCTTTCATGCCAACATATTTGGTCTCTCCTTGCTAGTCAAGAAGAATGAAGAAGTTCACATTTTTAGATCAAAAATTAGAGCAGGTACTAGTAACTGGTAGGAATACTAGTGTTCTCCTGATTTATGTGGTTTCTTTCTGGTTGCAGTGGTTGTCTAGCTCTTTTTCATAAAAGCTCTGCAGGTTGATTATTTGTGCAGTCGGCTAAATAACTTTTGTGTGTTTGTTTTGACTTGTTCACTTTTACGCTTCCTTCAATGATTTTGACCACAAGGTAAATGTACACACAAGGAAAAGGGGATAAACACGTATTTTATGCCTTATTATAATCTCTGCCATCTACTCTGGTCATTATGTCTTGTCTAGTTTACTCTTTGCATGAAGCGAACATCCATTGGATGCTAAACTTCTGGTTGAAATGTGTGTCATGTGTGAATAATTTTTTTTGTTTATTAGGTAAGGTTGGACACTTAGCATGCGTTCATCTTCTCTTGAGGAGTGTTGAGAAGAGCTTTTTAGGTGTTGGCTGTGCAGCTACGAAGTGTCGGCCAATGGTATTTAAATTAGGAAATGAATTTCAAAATTGTAGATCATGTGTTGATGATCCAAAAACATTTTTGCAAATGAAAAGGTCGTAGTTCCCCAAGAGATTGTCCTGTCTTATAGTCCACCATAGTCAATCCTCATCATATGTATTAGAGCTTGTCCCACACCACTTAATTTTCACATACAAATTTAGTATCTTAGCCTTGGTGGCCTGTCCAACCAGTGCCATTTGGTTTAGTGCCATTTGTGTTATTAAAACAAGGTGTGCCAGATTCTCTAGATTTATTTGTCTATGTGGTATGAAACAAGAAGGCTCTCCCCAGAGGCTAGTCATATTTCGATCGCAAAGGATGTTTAGTTTGTGTTATTGCTATTTATTTGAGGATGTGATTTAGTGGATTGCATGGTTAATATTTTTCTATTAGAGATTCGTTTAGTTTAGTTTGTTTTGTTGTTATCGTTTGGAGAACCTACTTAAATGACTCTAAATACGATGTTTAAGATAATGTACAAAATGCAATTGATTTGCCATGGTCTTGATGAAGTAATGTCAGGTGAATTAGTAGAATTTGAAGAGGGTAAAATTGGCATTGCTTTGAATTTGGAATCAACTAATGTTGGTGTTGTACTAATGGGTGACGGTTTGATGATCAAGAAGGAAGTTCTGTAAAGGCAACATGAAAAATTGCTCAGATCTAATAATGGAAACAACAACCTTATTTGCCCCAACGGGGGTTAGTTGTAGCGCACCTTTCCTCTTTCTCTCACTGATAGAGATGGAAGGAGGAAGAAGGGGCATATGGGGGCCAAGGCCCCCCCGCAGTTTGTTTGTTTGTTTTTTTTTTTTTTAAAATTTTAAATTTAATATTAATACTTCACATGGTTGGCTCCTAAAATAAAGAATTGGAAACAACCTTTTCAACTTCACAAGACCCAATTTTTTTTTGACTTTGCTAATATGAGCCATATATGCATTGAATAATGCACATTTAATGTGAAAAAAGTTATAGTTTCATTGTGCTTTCTACAGATATCCATGCACTTTCCAGACATCTATACACCTTTCACAGAAATCAATGCATTTTTTGCACAGTAACCATTGTCGAGTGGGTTGAGGTTAGCATTTTCATATTTCGGCCCTGTTTATGAAATCCTAGTTCCGTCCATTCCTGAGTATAGACTTGGATGCCTGTCCAACCCGTAGAGGATAATTCCTAGGGTTCCTTTGGTGTGGATTCCTAAGGTTCTATACTATTCATTGATTGCCTTGAATCATCTGGGTGTGAGATTGCACATTGATTTATTTTTTTGTTTGTTTTAGCTTCCTTTATGTATTGTCCTTGTTGGAAAGTGTCTCACATCGGTTAATTATCTCCTTCAAAACTAGTATATGTGCCTGTGCGGCCTCTCCACTCACCACTCATTGCCAATTGGTTTTGAGATGGATGCTTTAACATGGTATGAGAGCTAGATTTTCGGAGGCTTTTACCCTTTGTTTATGTCATAGTTGCACTTTGTGTCATTGTGATCTGTGTGTTCCGGATTCTTTGTTTACCTCTCCACGTGCGAGTCGGGGGGTGGCACATGAGGGGGAGTGTTGGAAATTGTCCCACATCGGCTAACTATCTCCTGCAAAACTAGTATTTGAGCCTGGCGGACTCTCCCCTCATCGCCAATTGATTTTGAGTTAGATGCTTTAACACTCTTATTTTTAACGACATGCCATCATATATGGTCGCAGAACACCATTACCCAACCAATCTGCCTCATCAGTATTGCAGATCATAACCGAAACACCCAACAAGAAGTCGATCCCCAAGTATCCACCATCACCCCCACTTATTGCCAAATTGAATTTAAGTTGGATGCTTTTACATTACGCATTTGAATTCTTGTAACTCTGGGGAAGACATTGATTTTTCTTCCAAATACTAAGCATGGGATTTAAAACTCTTACTTTTTTCTTTGCTTCTTCAGATTGGTCAGTGGCATGATGCTGTTGAGTACGGTGGCCAAGTCAGAGAGGTCACATTTAGAGCCCTGTGTACAAGTAACATAGGGCCTCCAGACACTGCAATAACAGAACGGCAGCATGCTGTATTATCACCAGATAAGAAACAGCTGGTACGACTACTTATTTCATGTAATAATTTGATTCGTTTTTTTCTGAGACATACTTTTGACATGGATTTTATAGTATTATTGCTTTCAGCTCTGACATGATGTATTAATGTCACAAAACTAACATCGAAATTCTCCTCCATTAGGTATTTGAGTCCACACAACTCGTGCATGATGTACCATTTGGTTCGTACTTTGAGGTAACAATTCCTTCAACATATTTGTAGCTTTTTTTTAACTGGACATCTTTGTAGCTTAATAGCTCATCTTTTTGGCTTAACGTATTCTCTCTCCACTGCATAATGATCTATGGTGCATCGCTTGTTATATTCATGGAATGTGATATTTTTGTGTGTGTGTGTGTGATAATTTCCTATGCATGAAAATTAAGCCGCATCGCGAATACCAGTCTTGATTATAGATTGGAATTTATATGTTAATTTGAAGCAGATAATAGAACATTATACTGCTCTTTATAGAAAAGGCAATATATATAACTAATAGGTAGTGATTATGTTGATATGTGAAATCATTGTTATGTTAACTTCTGTGTAACGACTTACGCCAGCTAACCTGCTAACCATTCGCCTAACCACGTGGCTCAAAAGGTTAACCTTAAGTAATACAGTAGCTGGTCGCGTTTCATTATATATGGAATGACTTTCCATATATTTCCCGACGTGGGATTGTCACAATCTCCCCCACTTGGACCGCAACGTCCTTGTTGCGCCCCAAGGCTCATCACTTCCACCCACCAAGCGATGTGAGACAAGCCCCTCCTAAGCACGACAAACACCTCAGGCTCCTCTCATGTGGGACCCACCTAAGCATGACAAGCACCTCAAGCTCCTCACTTATCGAGCCCGCCCAGCTTTCGTTATCTCGCAGGACCTGCCTCACACTTCCGGTTGGTGTCGGCTCGATACCACCTGTAACGACCCGCACCAGCTGACCTGCTTTACTCTTAGCTTAACCACATGACTCAAAAGGTTAACCTCAAGTTAATAGTAGCTGGTCGGCCTTTACTAATATACCATATTACTTTCCCTATAATGGGCGATGTGGGATTCCTCAATCTTTCCACCTTGACTGCAACGCCCCCCTTGCACCATATGGTTCATTACTTCCTGACCCGCGCCAGCTAACCTATTATCCATTTGCCTAATTACGTGACTCAAAAGGTTAACCTTAAGTTCTACAGTAGCTCATCGCGTTTCATTATATATGGAATGACTTTCCATATATTTCCAAATGCGGGACTCACAATCTCCCCCACTTGGACCGTAACGTCCTCGTTGCGCCCCAAGGCTTATCCCTTCCACCCACCAAGTGATGTGAGACAAGCCCCGCCTAAGCACGACAAGCACCTCAGGCTCCTCTTATGTTGGACCCGCCTAAGCACCTCAAGCTCCTCACTTGTTGGGCCCACCCAACTTACGTCTTCTCGCAGGACCTGCCTCACAGTTCCGGTTGGTGTTGGCTCTGACAAAGTTGTCAATACCGTACCGGTCAGCGTACCGTTTTCACTACTGGAATGGTACGTACCGGTACCGGGCTGTATCCCGGTACCGTTCCGGATTTACCGCAATTAATATTATATATATATCTACCATATTTTAAAATTTTAAGTGTAAACATAAACAAAATGCAAAAAAAAAAAAAAGACTGGTACGGAACGCCGGAACAGACCGGTATTGTCCGGTACGTCCGGTATTGACCGGAACAGGCCGGTATTTCAACCGGAACGGAACATGACTTTTTGCGTTCCGTTTACGCACCGGTACGGTACGTACCGGCCGGTACGGAACGGAATTGACAACTTTGGGCTCTGATACCACCTGTAACGACCCGTGCCAGCTAACCTGCTAACCATTCGCCTAACCACGTGGCTCAAAAGGTTATATAGTAGCTTGTCGCGTTTCATTATATATGGAATGACTTTCCATATATGTCCCGATGTGGGACTGTCACATTCTGTGTTGATATTTTACATGATTTAAAGATCCCCATCTAGTGTCAGCATTGTTTTGAATTCTTCTTAAGAATATGCCATCCAAGGCTTCACCATACTTGGAATTTGCATAAGAAATTTTCAATTTTGTCTAGTAATTTTGCTAGACTACATGTTTCAAGAAAGGTGTTAGTGAGTTGCACTCGCTCTTATATACATACAATGTGTGTGTTAGAGTTAATTACCTTTTGGTGAAACCCAAACACTAAACAGAAAATTTCAATCTTGAGAAGCTTCTAATGCTGGTTAAAACTTCCTAGTGTAAGTTGATGGTTTATATGGATGCATGCATCTTGCTATTATGTCTATGGCTTCCTCGAAATCTTAAGTATAGTGGGAGAGCTTGTGCAGGTCGCCAAGTATAATTTGTTGTGGTGCCTTCGCATCGTCACTCATCAGATAGAGCCTTTTCAGACTTGATAATCTAGTCAACTTCCACTTGTATCGGCTCTAGAAATTTTTATTCGCGTGTAAGAAACCTTAAAGTTTCTAACATCTGAATAAAGAATTTTCCAATAAAAACTCCTACATATATGCATGGAGCCGGTTCCCCTCACACAAAATTTGACACAACACTAATATGAGTTTCAATCAAATGATCGGAGACATTCAATTCGTTTAAAATAGGTTTTTAAGAGTTCTTGTAAAAAATCAATTCATTCCAATATCAGTAAGGACTATATTATTGGTAGAAAAGAATGCACGATACATTATGTATGGAGTATATCTTTTTTGGGTTTTGTCAAGACACAGCTATATGGAGTAGAAGCTGATCATGGAATCAACATTGACTTCCAGTTGGCGTTGCTGGACAGTAATATTTATAGATGTATAACATAATAAGAAAGACTACTTATTGGTTTTTGTAGTAGTTGTTATCATCTCTTTGCTGTCAATTTAGCAAATTAGGGAGATGGTCTTTTGCGTTTATTTTCTTCCTTACTAGTTACTAGTTACTAGTTACTAGTTACTATTTTTTTCTGATCTCAGGTTCATTTTAGATGGTCTTTGGAGACAATCTCTGAATCCACATGCAAGGTTGATATAAGATTAGGTAAGCTCTATTGGTTTTCGACTTTTGATATATGCTTTGGTTGTCATATATTGAATCCATTATATCTTTTACTCATCGGCCATCGATAGACTGCATTAAAAATGGTTACCACTGGGCTGCCTACTAAATTTGTGCTGTAAGATGTTTGACACTAATTCATTTTGAACTTGGGAGATACTTTGGCCATGCTTTTTGTACACAAGTCTTTGATAGGATTGGGGATTTTGGAAAGGAGGAGGTATTGATACATTATACATGTGTTGTAGGTTCATATATTAAGAAATGGTGTGTAGTTCAATCTAGACTTAAATCAGGTCTACAACGTGCGGTATGTATTTCTTCCGTTTAAATGATTGTATTTTTCCTCATCTCTCTCCATTCTCTCTTAGAGATTGAAGCTTTCTAGTTTACCTTCTCTTTTTTGGCAATACCAGCTTACCTTGATAATGATGAGGGAAAAAAATGGTTAAATGCATCCTAACTTTTATGGTCAATCAACACAGTATACGGAAGATTTGGAGTTGATGCTAAAAGCAGCCCGTGCATTTGTTATATCAAAGACTTCTGGAGGCTCAATTAACAACATTGCTTCTCCTTCCGATAACCATATCAAAGAGCGTGCATAAAGCAGTTGGAAGATTTCGCCTTTGTAGTGCTCATCGTGACTTTTTCCCGCCCCATTCATACTTTATATCTAGAGCGTACAGAGGTTAATTGTAACTAATAATCAAATCGAGGACGAGTTCTTGATAGCAAATGTGATTTCATCCTTTCTCCTTGCAAGCGGTGTGTTACTTGCTATTTATTTGTCGGGATGGTGCAGTTTCTCGATAATGCTTCATCTTCATGTAATGGAGTTCCTTCTGATCTATGTTACATGTATCCTTGTTTTTTTTTTGGCAAAGTACCCATGTCGACAATTCATAACCGGGTGCCAATGCGGGATACATCATACATATGTGATTCGGCTGCTAAAACTGGATACTGCTAGTTTGTTTACTAAGTTATTCCTTAATCTTTTACTTTCAAAATATGCAAGTGGGTTGAAATTGATCATATGGAGACATTTGTGGTAATAGATTTCTGCTCCAAGGCTACTGGATATGCCTTATTTCATACCATTGTATACACTTTACTTTGAATAATCGATAACTGGACTTTATCACATTCCCTGTGGCCGAATTAGAGTTTCATCTGCAGGGTACGCAGCTTTCCGTTCCAATTTCCCAAAAGGGCGAGGATAAGGGCAGGGTTTGTTTTGGTTATGCCACTTGGAACACGAGGCAAAAACTTGGCAATGCGCCTGAATAATAGAAATGGAACAAAATTGTATGAACTGCTGAATTAACACAACCCATTTGTGATTGCTTCAACTTCTCAACTTAGCCTCGATCTGATACTCTTCGCGGAGAGTATAGAAAGAAGCGATGTTTTTCCATCGTCGCAGATGTTTGAGTGAGGTCAAATGCCTTCCTTTCCGTTGCAGTGGTAGGTGAGTTACTAACAGATAATCGACAAGATTGGCGCCATTTAGGGTTTTTGATCGCTTTCATGCTATCAAATTTAAGTTTATTTGCTAAAACATGAAAAATTGTGGTGTAATATTCGTTGAACAATGGAGAGAAGGCTGGAGAGTCATAAAATGGATATTAGAGGTTGCTGGAGAATCATAAAATTGCGGTGTAATTCGGTTCGATTTCTTCATCAATCATTGATTCTAATACTGAATCTCTGCAATCGGGCTCGACCTCAAATGTGGGTCCCTCCTCCGTTTCTTGCTCCTCCCCGACCTTCTCAGCCCCATTGCCATCCTCTATTTCTCGCTCCTCTCCGACTCTCAACTATGACCATCCTCTATTTCTTGCTCCTCTTCGCCTCTAACTGCAACTTTTCCGCACCACCCAAACCGGAAAGATCCGACCCATTTGCCAAAACCAAACCGGAAAGATCCGACCCATTTGCTGAAACCAGAGCCTACCTTGCCAACTGCTTGGTTTATTTGCGGCCCTTGACTAGTTTTAACATCCTGTACCCATACTTTCCACAAAGTGAAATTTTAACCCCCAAAAGATTTGCAAATTACATTCTCCACCACAATTTCTGTTAGATTCGTTTCTCTCCTCGTCTCATTCTCGCGTTTTAGAGAGAGAGAGGGAGAGAGAGAGAGAGAGAGATGGGATCGCTATTGGTCTATGCGATAGTACTGCTTGCGATACCTTTGGGCTCAAGAGCAGAACAATTGAGCTCCAAAGAGTGCGAGAGCTTAGGCTTCACGGGTCTTGCCCTGTGCTCGGATTGCAACACCTTCGCCGAGTATGTCAAAAATCAAGGTATTACTATTAGCCTAATAATAATGCAGTCTGAATCAGTTTTTTTTTTTTTAATATTTTGCAAGAAAATTTCAGCGAGGGTGTGGGTTTTGGGTGGTGTTTTGCAAATCAGTTTATTTATTTATTTAAAGAATTGCAAGAAAATTTCAGTGAGGATTTGGGTTTTGGATGGTGTTCCGTGTGATTTGATTGAGTTTGACGCGGTGAATTTGACAGAAATAGGGAATAATTAGAAATGGGTTAGACCCAAAGTAGTGTGATTGTATCTATGAGTATGTCAAAAACCCCAATCGTGTATTATGGATTAGTTTTTTTTTTTTCGCAAGTGAATTGAGGGGAAGTTTGGGTTTTGGGTTGTGTTGATTGATCGAGTTTGATGCGATGATTTTTGATAGAAGTAGGGATTAATATGAAACGGGTTGGCTTAAGATAGGGTGAATTTAGCTATGAATGGTAACACGTTTTGTTTGTCGAAAAGGTGACAAAAATCCAGATATTATTATCCTAATCATGTAGTCTGGATTAGTTTCTCTTTTTTTTGGTGAGTAAATTGAAGTGGAAGTTTGGGTTTTGGGTCGTGTTTGCTTATTTGACCGAGTTTGATGTGGTGATTTTGATGGAAATAGGGAATACTTTGGATTGGGTTAGGCCTAAAATAAGTGTGATTGTGGCTATAAATACCAATACCATAGATACGTTTTGTTTGTCAAAAATTATGGTAATTGGTATAGCCTTGATTGTATAATACAGTGAGTGGTTGATTTTTGGGTGGGTTTGTTGATTTGAGTTTAACGAGGGTAATTTGACAGAAACAAGGGATAATTTCAGATTGGTAATACAGATAACAGCGTGATTTTAGGTATGGCTTCTTATTTTCTGGGATAAATTTTGAAAAGTAGTTTAATTTTAACTATAACTGTCTATGCCTTTTGGTTAGGGAGAATATGCTGAAAAAGAAAGAGATTTAGCAGTTTTTTTTCCAGTTTATTACTTTGAGTGGTGGATTTTTGGGGGTGTGTGTGGATTTGATTGGGTTTGATTGGGTAATTTGACAGAAATGAGGCATAATTTAAGATGGGGTTGATAGATAATAGTGTGGCATTACGTATGGCTTCTTATATTCTGGTATAATTTGATTATTGGTTAGAGGCAACATAGGTGAATTCTACTATTGGCTGTTTCTACTGTTAGGGTTTGGGAGAACATGTTGAAAAAATAAGAGATTTGACTATTTAAGGTAAAAGGTTTCACTGTTTTTGGATTGTGGCCACGCTTATGCTTGGCTCATTTTGCCTGACTCTCTGTTTCTGAATGAAATGCTCTTGTTTTGGATCAAAGATCCATCAAGGGGTTTGTCGAGGGAAGAGCAAGGACAAGGGAAACACACTTTAAGCTTGTGAAAGGAAATCCTTTACACTTTTATTTCCCTTCAGCCTCCTAAAATGTTTTGTAATTTTTGACAACCAAAAATTCTGACAGCTAGATATTGCAACTGAAAGCATCATGTTTTGGCTTTAATCTTCTTTGCACATCCTTGATTTTTTTATTGGGATAGATGTAAAACTATGCTAGTTAAATATTTGCATGCTGCTTGTTTCATTCACTTAGCTTAGTAGCCTAGCTCTTTCATTCTTGCCCACTTAAGAACTACATGAAGCTGATGTTGGTTTGTATTTACTATTCTCTAGTTGAGCCAAACTTTGGGGTTTGTGGTTTCTGTTTTCAGTCTCAATAGATCTTTCTCTGTTTCCTCAATCTCTCAACCACACAACAAATATCTTATCTTGGCTTATAGAAAGGTAATTAGTAGGAAGTTAGCTAACTCAAGTCATCCCTTGGATCCTTCTGAAAATCTGGGGACAGCATATGCTAATTGAAGGGATTACGCTGAAGATTTTATAGAGATGCAGGGAAAGATCATGTGTAGGGAGTCTAGAGACCCATTGTAGGATGACCCATTCTAGGACGGGGAAGAACTACCCCAAGTGTTGCTTCTATGAACCTTGTTAAGATCTTGGTCCACATCAGTTAAATAATAACTCCAAAACTGATGCATGGATGGCCCCCCTAATTATTGCGAATTGGTTTTGAGTTAGATGCTCTAACCATCAAAATGTGGTATTTAGAGGCTTTTGGCCGACAATTTTTTTTTTTTTGTGTGTTAATTGATCCCTCTTTATTTGTGCCAAATACATATTGTTTCCCTCCTTAATGTATCATCTATTTATGTCTGAATTTTCGTCCCAATTGCAGGAGAATGTTGAAGACCTTGTCCCACATCTGTTAAATAATACCTAAAAAATTAGCATATGACCCTAGACAGTCTCCACTCGCCAAATGGTATTGAATTGGATCTTAAACAAACTAATTACTGAATTAATTAAGATGTATGGGAAAAGAGACAGGGGGAGTTGGGAGACTTTATTTGAGCAAGTCTTCATGTTCGATAGCTGATTTGGTGGTGGTGTCTCAAATTCGCCGATATTTGGTTGCTTGTTTTCAGCTCTTGAGTTAGCATTCATCAGAGTGTTCTGATTATTTGCATTCCACTCATTAATGATGACAACTTCTAGGTTTCCATCCAACACCAAATTGGCACTGTATACTATGATGATATGTTTCTGTATTAGGACTCAATTTTTTCTGGTTCACCAATAAGTTCTATGGAAATGTAGCTAAAGTATTTTTTTTTTAAGTGACCGTTTTACCGTGGGAAGGGAAGTTTCATTTCCAATCAGTGCTTTGGTCCAGGCAATTAATGGTTTGGCAGGGACAAACTAAATAGGTTAAAAATTTATGAAGGCACTTGAAATTATGGCGGAAGTGATGATAGCCGTCTACAAAGAGAAAGGTGTCTGTACGAGATTTTTTTGGAGGCCTGAACACCTACTGAACTCTTAGCCCTATACCGGCTCCACCAATTGATGACATCATGTTAGATTTTGTTTGAGGGTTTGAGTTTATTGAACACACCAGGAATGTGCTTATTGTGCTAGAATTTGACTTTAAACAAATGATACCCCTATAGTGTATGTAATAATCCACATAATCTGTGTACTTTTCATGATTGTATTAATTGAATTATACTCCATTTGATTGGTTGCAGAGTTGGTATCTGATTGTTTGAAGTGTTGCTCTGAGGATTCTGATGATTCCATGAGCAAGGTATGGGTAGTTGTGGATTGGATCCGTGCGGACTGTGCTGATCCGTTGAAGCCGATATATTTCCTTTAAATTCATTTCCTTATGTTGGTTGTTGAAACTGAGACGTCTCTGAATAGCATTTCATATTGTTTTCTTTGCACTGATAGTCTGTGTCCTTTTTTTTATTTTTTGGGAAGCAAAGTTTACCGTGGGCATGGAAGCATACATTTGGATACAGCTAAAATATAACTCTACTTAGTTTCAAGGTATTGTAGTTGTGGAAATGCTCCAAGCAACACAAGAGCCAATTAATTTGATACTCCAGTACAAGGTTTCGTGACTGAAGATTCTTGTGCTCCCTTTCCCTCCGAGTGATGAGTTGTGGCAGCACGAGCAAGTAAATAAACGTAATTGTCAAAGGTCTTCTTTCTGCAATGTTGAATCACCCAGTTCGACTGAAAATTCAAATGATGAGACCATTCCATAATCTGATATTTCCTAACACATGAGACCAAATAACACTCCAAATTGCACTAAAAAATAGAAGGAGAAATACTCATGATATTCTTGCAGCTAATGACACTGCCCAAATAGGGTCCATCCCCAAGCCCAATTCAATCAATCTATCCGTAGTAGCTAGTCTCTGCCAAAAGCAGAAACAAAAGCCCATCTTGGAGCGTTATGTGTGAACTGTGAACCAAACAACCAAAGACCAAGAGGCTTTATGCTTAGAAGCTCTTGTAGCAGCCCAGTCAGATTCAACTGAGTAAACACTATTTGATGCTGGAAGCCAGTTTATCAGTATTATTCACATTAGGCAGCAGGGTCATAGGAAATGAACCATGATGTTCTCATAGTCTTTATCTTGTCTCCCTGAGTTATTGCATAGGTACAGGTGTCCGTGATTGGAGAGCCTACCTCTTAACAAATAACAAGTTCTGCTGTAAATTCTTGAAATATCTGCACAAACACACATGCACATGCACATGCATGTACAAGGATTCATTTGACTGACTTGAAGATGCTATCTGAGGCTTTAAGGACATCATTATTTTTGATGTGTGTAGAATGTGGCTTTGATCACTGGTTCAGTGGTCCATTTTATATATATTTGTTTTCTTTTGTGTAAATTTTTCGATTACCTATGTCTTCTAATTTACAGCAGTGGAGCTCTTGCATTTAACTGAAGTACATTTGCAGATTACCTATTCCGGTGCAGTTCTGGAGGTGTGCATGAGGAAACTAGTATTCTATCCAGAAATTGTTGGTTTCATTGAAGAAGAGAAGGAAAAGTTCCCTTCTGTAAAAGTTCAATATGCGTTCAATTCTCCGCCAAAGTTGATCATGTTAGATGATGATGGGCAACATAAAGAAACCATAAGGTCAGCTATACTTAATCATCTTCTTTTCTTTTCTTTTTTTCCGGGAAATGAGCTGTATGTAATTATCAAGTTGCTGGTTTTGTGATGCTTAGAAACATAGTTCCAATAGCTGGATATGTAATGGGGATCATGAAAAGTTTCCACCAACAAAAACTTCGAGTTATTCGGGTAGCAAATCCGCATGGCGTGCTCCCCGATCCTTACATGTCATGTTTTGTGGTTCACCTATAGGTAGATCTGTATCCATTAGGCGGTTCTGGTTTGTGTGAGATTACAGATTGTTTCCAGAACTTAAGCTGTTTGGAAATGGGTCCCCATTAAACTTGGCAGTTTGCACCACAACATCTGGAATTCCAATTACCGTCTTTTTCGTGATAATTGAAAAACATTACTCATAATGTTGGTAGCAACTGTTAAGTATAATAGAGCAATGCATCCATGTATACCATGCTGAAAAGAACAAAAGTTATCGAGGATCAAATCTCGGAGCAGAGATGAGATTGGGTACATATAGTCTGCATTGCATTGAGGCCTTAGGTGAGATTGTTTTGGAACTGAGGCTTTCTGTCATTTATATGTTATGATGCCTTTATAAAATTATATTTTAGGCTTATCTAGCTTTTTAGTCCCGGTAGTTAAGGGTAGGTTTCAATTTTGGTCCTTATATTTTGAATGTTTCCATTTCGTCCTCAAGGTTTTTCTTGTTTGTTTCAATCTGGTTTTTTCCTAATTATAAAGTTGTCCTTCAAGTTTATATAATTATATATTACAACCTCTAAAGTTTATAAGGTGGTATTTATTTCCCTTAGGTTTTTAAACACTTTAAAGTTTATTTTTATGGGTTATTGTGGGTTTCTCCTAACCAGTAAACATTTCTTTGAGTTCTAAACACTAGATAAGCCTATATTTTATGTTTTTCTTTTAGGTTTAATATCTCTCGTTTTTAAGATTCAAATATACTGAGTTCTTATAAAAAGTTCCCTTCATGTAATCTTTGTCACACAACATATTCAATCTTAAGTAGGATTTTGGGTCGCTAGAATATTGTACGACATTTGCTTAAACCAATTAAGAGGAAAAATCTCAAAAAATCTTTTCTCCTTTTCTAGTCATTCCGTCTTGAAATCTCAAAATGACCACAATCCTAAGTTTTTTGTTTTGCAAAAACAATCCTAGAATTATAACATTGCACTTAGAGGTCAACCCAACAAGTAATGTGTCCACGAGTCTGGCCACTCAGCAGTGTACCTTGCCCCAGCCAGTAGGGGTTGGAGAAAGTAAAGAAGTACCATTGTGTGGACCAAAGTTAGGATACTTAGGAAAGCCGAAAGTGCTCATTGTTAGTCGTCCAAATGTAAGTGGCCTGATTTTTGAAGTTTTATTTATCGGGAACACCACATCAGCTTGACACACCACATTGGAATGCAATGTGGTGTTCTGAACCTGCTAGATATGGCTCAGCAAAAGGCCTTTTTATGGTCTTGACCACAAAAAATCAGAGCGGCCTGTGATTAGCATGTTGTGGTTTTGCTTTTGATTGATCTGATACAAGTTACTACAAATTAAGAGATCAGGCCTATCTTTTTGGGCTAAAGAAACCATAAACTTTTGGGTTTTTGCATTGTGAGGACAATGAAGAGTATACATTAGGTCCTAAAATCGTGGGGACTTCGAATTTTATGGCTTTGGGCAGGGGCCTAATAGGCCTAACATGTCGCCGTTCTGGACAGCATGTGCATATCAGTTCCTATGTGCTAGAATCACTAAATATTTTTATTTTATCATCCTCATTTTTTCCTTTGCAGAGTCGACAACTGGAAACGTGAACACATACTGCAGTTCCTCAGAGAGAAGCTTAAGCCAACTTCAGCAGCAATCTGACAATCGGTTGGGGATTTCTGGGTTACGGCTGAGCCTGTGTTAGAATTGTCTTGCTTAACTTGTACCGAACTTCCCAATTCGAATCTATAGATTACGACAGTACTTACAATGGAAATTGGAATTTTAGAACTAGGTTCTTGATTCTGTTACATCATTTTAAACCAATCTGTTTCGAAGGATGATTTGTGCTTGTTTCGCCGGTAGGATTGGAATTAGCAACGATCCATTTGGTGTATGGTGTCTACATGTTATAGATAGAGATTTGCTGTGGTACGTTTGGATGTTGGATCTGGCAGATCCACCCGAAGAACACAAATATTTAGGAGCTGATGTTGGGTGCAAAATATTTAGCTGGATTTTTGGTGAATGACAAGGTAAATTTTCGTGGGATAGAACCGGTGTTCTAAAACGAGAAATTAATCGGCAATTAATTACTAGCGGGGCCTATCCGATTAGGTCTGACTAATGATTGATTACTGATTATGCACTAATTGATCGCCCATTAATTCTATTAATCGCTCGAAGATGGCCGACCACCTGACTAGCGCCTAACGACTTTTAGAACATTGGATAGATATGAGTCCAAAGGAAGCAAAGTAGTAGTAGTAGTAGGAGAGAGAGAGAGAGAGAGAGAGAGAGAGAGAGAGAGAGAGAGAGAGAGAGAGAGAGAGAGAGTCTCCCTCCCCTCTAACATTCTCTCCCATATTCTTCTCATTCAACTCCAGAGGTTGGATCCTCAACCGGACATCACGGTCTGGAACTCCTCTCCCCATGGCACCTTCTCATCAAAATCTGCTTGGCTTTTAACTAGAAACTTTGCTTGCACCCTCCCTTTTGATAATTGGACTTGGATTTGGAAAATTAAAGCTAATCCCAGAATAAGAAATTTTTTTTGGCTTGCTGCCCAAAATAGACTAAAAACAAAAACCCTTCTCTTCTCGAGAAATATTTCCCAAAATGATCTTTGTGAAGTTTGTAATGCTGATAGTGAAACCACGGCTCACGTCCTCCGGGATTGCCATGTGGCCGCTAGCGTTTGGGAAGGCATCGGTATTCCTAGCAGTGCTCTATCTTTCTTCCCCTCTCCTCTCCCGTTTTGGCTAAAATTAAACTGTGAATCAAAAATAATCCACCAGTCGGGGATCCCATGGTGTATTATTTTCCCCTTTACTTGTTGGAACATTTGGCTTCTCAGAAACAAAACCCTCTTCCAAAATGAACCAAATCGGGCCAGAGAACACCTTAACTCTACCATTGCTTTTTCAATTGCTCTAGCAATTGAATGGCACCATATTGCAATTCCAAACCTGAAACCCCAAAAAAGGGTCACTGTGCTCGTAAAATGGTCCCCCCCCACCACCCCTTTTTTCAAACTCAATACAGATGGTGCATGCAAAAAGGGGCTTCAACAAGCCACAGCAGGTGGCTTAATTAGAGATGACAAAGGAAGCTGGGCAATTGGTTTCCACAGAACTCTCCGCCAAATGACAGCTTTGGAATCAGAACTGTGGGCTCTTAGGGATGGTCTACAACTTGCTAACAACAAGCAACTTATTCCCCTCCATGTGGAAATGGATGCAAAGGCAGCCATCCAACTGATTATGGGCCCAAACCAGCCCCGACATGTTCTAAATAATCTCATACATGATTGCAGATGTTTGATGAGACAGCTGGGAGTAGAGAAGATTGACCACATCTACCGCGAAGGAAACAAATGTGCGGATGTATTAGCTAGTATGTCGTTTGATGATGCTCTAGATTTTCATGTATTTGATGTTGCTCCGGATTGTATTAACTCGCAACTTCGCGAGGACGCAAATGGGGTGGAATACCCTAGACTCTTGTATGACTCTTAACTCTATCTAATGCTACTAGTTTACAAAAAAAAAGAGAGAGAGAGAGAGAGAGAGAGAGAGAGAGAGAGAGGACTTTTTTTTTCTCTCTAGTTTGTCTTGAGAGAGAGAGAGAGAGAGGACTTTTTTTTTCTCTCTAGTTTGTCTTTCCCCTGCTTTGTAGAAACAGAAATGCTACATACACACCTTATATATTACCATTATCTACAATAAAGGCCCAATACAAGAGAGCCATGCTCGCTTCATCAGTTATTACACACCATACATATCCATGGATCAAGATCACTTATCCAAGTTATCCTGATGCTAAATTATTATTATTTCACTTAGATTGAGGAAACACATTCAATATTTATTATTATTATTACAAACTTATTTATTCTTTTGGAACAAATACTCCGATATAACCAAACCCTGCGATAAAGAAAGCAATTGACTGGAGGAAGAGGCAGAGGTAGAGAAAGTAGTACTGGCTCTTTCCAAAGGCAACACCATAGCATCCACAGATGAAGAGATAGATCCCAACAATTAGCTCTAACAGATGGACTCTGCTCAATCACAACCAATACACACCAAAATGTCACATGTATTTATATGAATGCAAACACTTTCTACAAATTTCAGGAATTGTTTTGTAAATTAACCCGTTAAAAGACCAAAAAAAAAAAAAGGAGTGTGCGTCAATTAATTAGAGGAGTGTAAAAATCAATTTCCTTCCCAAATCTGAAGTCCAAACAAACCCTGAACATTTCTATCAAATAGGCCTGCAAAATGAGCTGAGCTTTAACATGTTCGAGCTAGCTTGGCTCATTTATTATCGAGGTGTTCGAGCTTAGTTTATTTACTTCACGAGCCTCTGCAAACAAGCCGAACTTTTATAATCAAGCCTAGTTACAACTAATTCGAGCTCGGTTTGTTTAACCAGAAAAAAATACTTGAGCCGAGCCCATAATGAGCCGAGCCTCGACCTTCTAGCTAGAAAATAGCTGTCAGCTCAGCTTGGCTCGTTTGCAAGCCCAGCTATTGAACGATGACAAGGTTAAATGGGAACATACCTCTTTCTGATCCTCATACGAGGTTTTTTGGATGCTTTGGAAGCCTTTTTCATTTTGAGAGCATCCCCCAATTTTTCTGTGACGACCCATTCGTTAACTCTCCCTGTCTCAAGCAGGCCTTCGAATGTTGCCTTCGTCCGATGCAAAGACATGGCAGTTTCAAAAAGTATCCAGAAAAGCAACAAATGCAGTGACCTACAAAAACTCAGATGCACAGATTCATCAAAAAAAGATATTCTAAAACCAACTGTGCTGTCAAATCACACACAGATCATGCACGTACTTTTTTGCAGGGCCTTCTTGAGTCCCGTAAAAATAATCTGAACCGCACATTTTTCTTAAAACATTATTCTATGGAGCCTTGTAAAAATCAACTCAAGCGGATATCGGTATGGGCTTTCTCTAGATTCGTCGGGCAAATGATTCAGTTTCGCCCTACCAATTTCAAAAAAGTCTCTACCGATATCCGCTTCAGATGATTTTTTAGAGGACTCCAAAAAATAATGTTTTTAAAAAATGTACAATTCCGATTATCAGTGTGAGATATGAGGTGGGCCTTGCAAAAAATCTGTGTATGATCTGTTCTTAATTTCTTTGTGCAAAAAGACTTATCGTTCTAAAACATACCAAGTCCAACCCTCCCTTACTTCTATTTTTTTTATTGTCTTTTTGTTTTGTGTGTTTTATTGTTGGTCTTTTCTCAATTTTGACATGTGATTTGAGGTTAGAATTAATTATTTGTCTCAACGACATGAGTCTAAAGAGTAAATTAAAATATCAAACAGTTGTCTTTCTTGTCTAAAGCGTCATCTTCAATAAATTTATCTTAACCGCGGTCCACATTTTTATGTCAAGTGAGCGTTCCTACCCACCCACCACCTTCTCATGGACACGTATAAATCTGGACTATCCAAAATTGAAACAGACGGCTACGATTGCTCACCTCCGTGATTGTCTTGTTCACGGTTCCTCCGTGAATGATACAATCGATCTCTTCTAATATTCATTGTTTGGCTTACAATTGCACGAAAAAAAAAAACCAGGGAATGCAGGGCACGTAAAGCAAAACAATGGCAGACATACGTAAGTGTGCTCTAGGTCGGTTTAATCTTTGTAACATATTTCAATGAGTAATAAATTCCTTTTGCCGAGAAAAAAAATTACAATGCCAGCTGACATAAACCATGCCCGTGGAAATTCATTCGGAAGGTAAATTAAAGCGCAGACCCCAATGACCTTGAGAATGGCTATGGCGAGAGGAATGTAAACAGATCCCCATGCAGGAACTTCAACCTCAGGGACCAACACGGTTGCGGGCAGAACGACACAGTGAAAGATGAACGTCAAGATGTGGATAACAATCTTTCTGACGAAGAAGAAACTGTAGATCACATAAAGCTTCTTCCACAGAGAGGCTTTCTGCAATCAATGGAACAGCAGCAGATAAAGAAATGAGCAGAGAAAAACGCATAATGTTAAACGATGTCGGGTGTAACTACTTGTCTAAGTATCGGATTCATTGATTTTTCATTTTAAGGATACGGGGACATGCCAGAGTGTATTAAAATGATAATACTAAAGTTGCTTTTTGTCTAATAAAAAAAGAGAAAAATACTGAAGTACCAAAACTCGATGCATACATCAATCTATACTATACTCTAAGCAAATGTGTTTATAGGACGAAATGGGACATGGTAATTTGTTTGCTTTAATGTAGAGGGGCAGTATGATCATTTTAATGCACATCGGTAATTTGATCATTTTAATGCACATGGATAATTGTGTCATTTTAAATTTTAAATTTTAAAATATGTAATTGTGTTAATGGGCGGGTTGGGTTTGACTTTAAATTAAGGGAATGACTTCGGTGTCCTCGGTCATTTTGGAGACACCGTAACTTTTGGCATAATAAAACCATTATGAGTACAACCAAAATCCATTACAAGCTTAACAAAACCATAGCAAGACATAACCAAAACCATAACAAAGCATAACCAAAACAATAGCAAGGCAATGGCGGAGGGAGAATAGGACGAGCGGGGGCACGCGCCCCCACTCAATTTCTTTTTTTATTTATTTTTAAATTTAAGATTTTAAATTTGTATTTTCACTAGTTAATTGTATATCATAATTGTATTTTCTCTAGTCAAATATCATTTCATTCTCAATTTTTTTTCCACATATTTGAACATTGTCATTGACTCATTATACCGGCGAAATGAGATGTCTAATGTGGAAAATAGCCGCCACTTACTATTTGGAACTCTCTAATGCATAATGTTCAAAATTCAAAAATGTAAACCATGGGTTATATGTTTTATACTTTAGCAATTATTAACAATGGGAGCAATAATGCTAAATATTGTGTTGTGAATTGCTCTTAGACTTGAACCGCTGAGACAATTCAATTAGTTCGCTTGCTTTTATATTCTATGTAATTTACTATACTAAAAAATTATGTTATGTTTTTCAATTCTTAGCACAAATGTTTTAATGTTGCTTAAAACAAAATTTTGTGGTTGAAATGTGTTTAAAGGTGCCCCCACTTACATAGTTTTCTAGCTACGCCACTGTAGCAAGGCATCACTTATTTGTTATGCCTTGGTTGGATTTAGTTACGCCTTGATTGGTTTTTTGGATATTCCTTGGTTATGCTTTGTTTGGGTTCTGTTATGCTTGTAATTGATTTTAGTTATACTCCTAATGGTAAAGTTATGCCAAAAATTACGGTGTCCCCAAAATAACCGGGGACACCATAGCATCATCCATTATTTAATTGGTCGGGTTGGATATATATGGATAACTGGTCTCGTAGCTAACTCACATTAAAGACTCAACCAGTTTACAACCCATCCAAATTGACCCAAACCCGCCGGTTAACACCCCTAATGGCATCTATGTCCAAAATCCAATTATAGATGTGGTCATGTTTTGTCCTTGGCTACAATATCCTACTTCTTAAACCAATGGAAGGAAGCGTACCTTGTTTCCTAAGATGTCGATTGCAACTTTCCTGAAGAGATTGGCAGAGCCACAGAACCACCTGTGTTGCTGATCACGGTAGGTTTTGAAAGTACTTGGCAGTTCATTCTTCACCTACAATTCCGGAAAAAGAAGCACAATAATTTAGAGTAAACTCGGTGCACACTTTAATTTAGAAAAAACTCAACTCAGTTTTTTTGTTTGTTTTGTTTTTCCTTTTGCTGATAACCATGTGTCTGGGCCAGTTTGTACACACCTCGACTAATTTCGGGGATTAACTAACTTGTTTTTACTGATAACTTGTAGGACTGAAAATAGGAGTCGATAGAAGAATCGATGAGCTTTCTTAATCCCAATAAGAGGGTACTGGAAGAAAGAAGCAAAAACACGTTGTGTGTGTGTTGCAGCTGCTAGCTGCTTTATCCTCTTCTTCTGAGGAATTAACAGGATTCGTCTCAACGAGTCTCAAGCTGTTTGGTCTTTAAATAGATTCATGGGCATTGGTTACAAGGGTGATGATTGAGGAAATTATTAGTAGAATCATGATTATGGAAGCCGAAGATGACAAAAGGGCCAAGGTTCTTTTGGTGTTTTTTTTGTTCGGTTGAGCTTTGGGGTGTTTCCTCTTGGGATTTCTCTCTTGCTTGGTTTCTTGTCAGCATCGGGTTGCTTTTCTTTCCCTTTTGGGTCCTCACAACTTGTGAATTGTCTGAGTGAGGAGGTGCCTTCTTGTGATTTGTCATTCCTCTGGTTTGTTGCCTTGTGCTTGGAACCCCTTTAATCTTTGTAATTCGTCTTCAAAGATTAATAAAATTCTTTATATAATGTTTACACTCTTGCTTGGTCAAACGAGTATCACGAGTCGAGCTCGAGTACCCTAGGCTTTTTATGCTGGCAAGTTTACTGAGTTGAGTTAGATCAGAATGGAAAAATTAACCAGCTTCTAATTATGTTCACGCTAGCTGCTTAACTTGTTTACATTGAGCTCGAGTAGGCCAGTTGGTTTGTTTTACGAGAAATAAACTTCTTTTAGCTTGCTTCGGCAGTGTGTTCTTGAGCCTGTTAACCTAGAGTGCTTTTCCCAGTAGCTCGTGTCTTAGATTAGGTGTTTTGGTTCATTTCTGTATCTTGTGATGAAATCATTTTTCATTCGGATGTTGAAGTGAATTGCTTGACTGTTGATAATAAAAAAATCTTCTATTAGCGCATTAGTCTCTCAGTAACACCTTGAGGTCGCCAACATAAACAAATTTCCAGCCTTTAAGACTGGCTCTTACGGCCAGATCCATGTCCTCCACCGTCGTACGATCTCTCCATCCTCCGGCCTCTTTGATTGCAGAAATCCTCCATACACCGGCAGTCCCTTCATGAAAATTTCTGAATTAGTATATCATTTTAACCTCAACAATATTCCAGGGTGTTAGGATCGACACACACGCACACGATTTACGAGTATGAACAGTAAAGAATAAACACAGAGATATACGTGGTTCCCCAAAACCGGGTACGTTCACGGGAGCGAGAGCGGCTGTTCTTTATTATCACAGTTATCAATTAGGGTTTACAACATAGAGTATTTATAAATACTCTATTCTAACCACCAGACCTTCACCCTGCAACGATTCTGTTTGTTGCTTGCGTTGATTATACGCCAGAAGGGCTGCAGTGACTTCCTCCAGTTCTAGGGTTTCTTTCCCCCAGAGTAAGGTTGTAACTAGGGTTTCGAGAGAAATCGGTAGTGAACACAGTAACATCAACGCTTGGTCTTCCTCCTCAAATTTTACGTCAATCCGTTGCAAGTCACTCACAACCTGATTGAACGTGTTGATGTGCTGAATCAGATCAGCACCCTCAGCCATCTTCAACCCAAACAGTTTCTGCTTCAGAAACAGTTTGTTTGTCAACGACTTTGACATATACCTGCTCTCCAGTTTAGTCCAGACCCCAGCCGGCGATTCATCACCCAACACGTGATACATAACTTCGTCTGCAAGACACAGACGAATCGTACTCACCGCCTTCATCTGGAGTTCTTCCCAATCGTCGTTCGACATGGCTTCTGGCTTCGCCTTCAACCCCTTGTACAATCCCTGCTGCACCAACAGATCCTTTACCCGCTGTTGCCATAATCCGAAATTCGAAGTTCCATCGAACTTCAACACATCAAACTTTGAAACAGACGAACTCGATGACATCGTTCTTCTGTGTGATCTAAAACAACCTGATGCTCTGATACCACTTGTTAGGATCGACACACACGCACACGATTTACGAGTATGAACAGTAAAGAATAAACATAGAGATATACGTGGTTCCCCAAAACCGGGTACGTCCACGGGAGCGAGAGCGGCTGTTCTTTATTATCACAGTTATCAATTAGGGTTTACAACATAGAGTATTTATAACTACTCTATTCTAACCCTAATCAGATTTGGTCTGTATCCCAAAAATACCCTTGTACGGACCGAACCGTACCGTACCGCGGGGGGCGTTGCCCCCCGCACCCCCCCAATTACAAAACGCCTGGGCCGAAGGCCCAGTCTACTTTCACTGGACCATCGGCGATGGGCCAGATGCCGTCGCTCCGCTACGCTCCGGCAGCTGGCCTTCTTTCTAGAACTCTATGAGCCACAGTTCTAACACAGGGAAAGAAAGAAACTGGGGAGATCGAAATGGCTCTCCATTGAAGCCGAAGGGTTTTTCCAACCATTGAAGCCGAAGAAGGCGTAAGCAGATGAACCAACTTCTTGCTCGACTTCGAAATGGTAATCCATTGACATCTCTTGAATTCTTGCATCAAACACACTTCTGCATTCACTGCAATACCACGGACCGAACCATTTTCAATTAGCAGAACACATTTTCTGCTGAGAGAAGTTTTAATTTGGACAAAAGCTGCTGAGAGAAGTTAAGAGAGCTGATTTTGGCACTGAAAATTCTTAAAATATCCTCCAAACTTTGACAACAATGTCTAATAAACATCCGAATTTTAATAAAATTCAATTAGACACCTAAACTCTGAAGCCGTTATTCAATTAACCCCTATTGTCTACATCTGTCTAATTACTATTGGAAATTGCTGAGTTGTACACATATGGTTTCAGTGTACGATTCATTCCCGTGATTTTTACCCGTTCGGGGGTTTTTCAGGTCAACTTTGCGTCTCGTATTTTTAGTTGTTCTGTTTGGCCTTGTGAGGGAGGTTTTTCTCCCAGCATCTAGGAGTATCTAGAAATTTCAATTGCTGAATGGATGTTTTAGAAACATATACTGCTATATTTAAACACTGAAAATGATTTCAAACCCCTTTTTTTTTAATTTATTATGTCACTCTTTTTTCTGTCTTTTAGCAAGAAAAATACTCTAAATTTCACTAAAAGACAAGAAATGAAGTATCATAATAAAAAAAACGGGGCGGATCCGTAGACAACCAAATAAACACCCAAACAAACACCCCATCTCAGCCCTCCATTTCAAGGGCTGAGATTAAATCTCTCAACCCATCCTTAAAACAAATTACTCGCTCCCCCTTCTCCTCCCATCTCTCACGTCTTCTGAAATTCCACCATCCCGGCAGCCCCTCCACCTCCCTCCACTCCGACCAACGAGCTCAGCCCCCGCCGCCGACGAACCTCTCTCTCCACCGACGACCCACCACCACGCTGCCGCAAACCCACCTTTCGATTGGCATTCAAATCAGGACACACCAAGGTCTCTCTCTCTTTTTCTCTGACGACGATGACAACAACAACCGAAATCAATACAAGAAGCAGAAACCACAACAGAAATCAACCTTCTTGCCAAGAACCGGAAGTATCTTCTCTCTGGACTAATCTTTCAGGTTCTTAATTTGCCCCAAATTCTCCATCTTCAAACCCCCAAAAATTAGGGTTTCAAAATTTGGGGAAATTGCAGATTTTTTGCATTCAATTTGATTGCTAGTTGAACTTGTTTCACGTGGGCTGGAAAATCCATCTTTGGAGTGGCGTGGTGAATTGGGAATGGGATATTTGGAAAATCAACAGTGCTATTTAAATTGTTTTTGGTATATATATCTAGTGGTAAGATCCATTTCCTGAATTGGTGCTATATCTGCATTTGCCTGTATAATTTACAGTGTATCATATTTATGAGTTGCTGATTAATAAAGAGTAGCCTATGCTTAGTTAGGTTTCTGAATCCTTAGGTGAAAGGTTGATGAAACAGAAAACGTGAACCACCAGAAGGAAAAGATCATTCTTTTTCTCCTTTTTCTTTTGTAGATTTGATTTTTGCTTAAGTCTTCATCTGCTTAACTTAGTGGTTGGAGCAAGAGACTCTAGTCAATGAGGTACACCAAGGGTATGAGCTAACAAAGCAGCTCAAACGCCCCATTGACATCCCTTGAATCGTGTGAATTTCTGGTTCACAAGATAATTTTCACTTATGACAAAGCCCTTTCTTTTTTCCTGTTGATTGCAATTTGTGATTCTAGTTACCTACTTAACCACACTGTATACACCATGAGTTTCTTGCTGTTAATTGTGTTTGGCCTGCAATGTTATGTCCTTGCATTGAGCCTAATTATGTGTGGCATTGAGCCTCATTGCCATAGATGAATGAGATAAGAATGCTAACAACTTTACCGTTTTGCTGCTTTGTTTAGATGGGGTGTGGCATTGCAGCAAAGATCACAACAACGACCAAGAAATAGTAAAGAGAAAGTGAAGTTAGTGCAGCAAGCAAAGAGGCTATTCAGGTTTAAAAAAAAGAGAGCAAACAGGCTGTTTGAAGATGCAGCAACCAAAGAGGACTGCCTGTAGTTTTGGGATTTTTTTTTTTTTTTTTTTTGTGTAATCTGGATAGATAGAGCTGTCTGAATTGGATTTGGATGGAGCTAGTTTTTTGTTGGGGCTTAAAATAGAGCTATGTCTTTTGTTGGGTGTATTTTGTAGCCTTAATTTGAATAGAAGCTTCAGTTGAACTGGTTTAAACATTTGACAAGCTTATAGCAGTGGGCAATGGATTATTTTTTGATCAATGTGTTTTGATTTTATACCATAGCATGTGCAAATTGAATGGTTGAGACATGGCTGCCTGATAACTTGGCAATAGATTTTATGGTGTTTGTTGTGAAAGGTGATTAACCACTTATGAGAAATGCCCGGTATGGACTTATGCGTAACTTGATGCTATTCCTCTTGTTTTTATTGTACTGATTAAGACGCGAGACCTCGGGCTAGGACCAAAACCAATGGAAACTCTACCAAAATTTTTCATGAATGTATTGCTATAAAATTAAAACCATGAAACTACCAACTGTGCAGCAGCAAGCATGGTCCAACGATGAACATGATTAATGAAATTGCCATGGCTCATCACCAGTTGTGCAACAGCAAGCTACCAATGCAGCAGCAGACCAAAATCTAGAGAAGCCAGAGAAATCACAGCTTTGGAAATACAACCTGGAAAAAGGGACTCACAAATCCAATCCACCCAAATGAAGCAAAATAGCACAAATGTAATTGAAATAGCTGCAACAATTGAACTACCAAGTAATAGCCAAAACAAGGACCTCACATATGACTTCCAACGCATACAAATGCCCAACATAAAATGGCAGAAGTTTCAGAAAAACAAATGAATTACTGCTCAGAGCACAGGGATACCATGATTTAGCAGTTAAGTATGTTCAAGCACAGATTCAATAACTGGTCCATAAAAAGAACTTTCTTACAATTGACCTAAAAACTGGTCCATCCCATTACATTCAATTTCAAATTGAAAGCACAATTACTACATTAGTATCTATAAAGAACTTTCACTTAACCTGATCCATACAATTACTTGCCATAGTATCATTCGGAGCAATCTTTCTTACATTCAATTACATACCAAAAACTGATCCATACAAAAAACTTTCACTTAACCTAAGAATAGATCATTACAAAACAAAGCCAACAAGCCAAAATAATCCAAAATCATTCGGAGCAATCTGAACCGTCCTCTTGGTCACTATCTGAGCCCCAGCCGCCGACGAACCTCTCTCTCCACCGACAACCCACCACCACGCTGCGTCCTGATTTGAATGCCAATTCACCACGCCATTCCAAAGATGGATTTTGCAGCCCACGTGAAACAAGTTCAACTAGCAATCAAATTGAATGCAAAAAATCTGCAATTTCCCCAAATTTTGAAACCCTAATTTTTGGGGGTTTGAAAATGGCGAATCTGGGGCAAATTAAGAACCTGAAAGATTAGTCCAGAGAGAAGATACTTCCGGTTCTCGGCAAGAAGGTTGATTTTTGTTGTGGACCTGTAGTTTCTGCTTCTTGTATTGATTTCGGTTGTTGTTGTCGTCGTCGTCAGAGAGAGAGAGAGAGAGAGAGAGAGAGAGAGAGAGAGAGAGAGACCTTGGTGCGTCCTGATTTGAATGCCAATCGGCAGGTGGGTCTGCGGCATCGTAGTGGTGGGTCGTCGGCGGAGAGAGAGGTTCGTCGGCGGCGGGGGCTGAGCTCGTCGGTCGGAGTGGAGGGAGGTGGAGTCGGAGTGGAGGGAGGTGGAGGGGCTGCCCGGATGGTGGAATTTCAGAAGACGTGAGAGATGGGAGGAGAAGGGGGAGCGAGTAATTTGTTTTAAGGATGGGTTGAGAGATTTAATCTCAGCCCTTGAAATGGAGGGCTGAGATGGGGTGTTTGTTTGGGTGTTTATTTGGTTGTCTACGGATCCGCCCCGTAAAAAAAATGAGTGTAGAAATCATTTTCCTTAAACAATGTGGACAAATTTTCCCTGGCATTGCTCTAGTCTCTAAAGGACAACTTTTAGCAACGTCTTCCAAAAAGTTGTCCCTCAAGCCATTTTTTTCACTTTTCGTCCTCGGACGTCCTCGACCAAGCCTCTGACAGGAGAAGTTTTTGAGTGCAAATAGGGTATGGGACACATAGTACCCGAGGCGCATCCAAACCGTCCAAACGTGTTTTGGATGGCCAAGATTCGAACACCCTCTCTCCTTGTCAGCGGAACACCCTCTTCTCTTCTCTCCTAATTTCTTTCAGCAACCAACATCTCAGTTTTAGAGACCAATCTATTAATTTCGTCTAGCCCGAAAAAACTCTCAAATCATGTTGTACGTACGTACGTAGAAATGAAAAAACAGAGAGATTGATTCATTACCAAATTTCCACCGGGCTTGAACAAGGGCAAGGTCAGGGTTGTGGAGGAGGAAAGGAATGGCGCGCCACAAGAAATCAGGTTCAGGTTGGAAATCAGCATCGAATATGGCTACGTACTCGCAGTTGTTCGCGTAGCTGCGTCTCATTCCTTCCTTCAGGGCCCCAGCTTTGTACCCATTCCTGTTCTCTCTTGTCTCGTGCTTTATGTTCATGCCTTTGCTTGCCCAACTCCTACACTCCACCTCTACCAACTCCTGCATGTTCTTTTTTTTTTTTTATTACATATAAATATATATTACTCCATGATGACATAGCTAGTTATAGCCTATAAGCCTGTCAATGGATTGGATACGATATGTTTCCGATTCGAAAAATCTGAATCTAATCCAATAATATGTATCCGATAATCGAAATACAGATCAGATTCGGATTGTATCGGATCAGATTCGAATTTACGGATTTGGATTACTACTATCGATTCGAATTTACGGATTTGGATTACTACTATCAGATTTATGGAAGTTCAGATTTGAGCAATTTCATATTCAGACCTTGTCGGATTTGGATTCAATCCGGTCCAATATTGACAACCTAGCTAGCTAGATATATTTAAAAAAATATATCTACATTTTTTTTGTCCTCTTTGCTTTTGAAAAAGTATTTTTTTAAAAATTCCCTCTAGATTCTCCCAACTTCCAACATTTCTCTCTCTATCTTTCTCCACTTATTACCCCTACTATTTTTCAAAAAAAATTTCAAAACACAAACCAAACACAGATACATCAAAAAACCATAATATCATAAATTAACTACAAATAATATTGCTCCATGAAAGTAGCCAAGTCCAATTTTTAAGAGGTCGTACGATTTTTCCCTCAAAAATGACTAAAATTATTTTTTCCAATTTTTTTGGAGAGATGGTTTAGAGACAAAACCTTAATGGCAGGGTCAGTTGAGTCGTCAAGAACTTGAATTATGATCCGATCTAACGGCCACGAAAGGCGGCATGCCGCTCCTATTGATAGCTGATAAACCTGCATGCGTGTAGAGTGAGAAACTTACAAGTATAACTCTTCAGTTTAAAATAGGAAATTGAAATCTACACTCCCCTTTTTAACATCTACACTCCTTTTTTTGGATTTTAGTGTTGAAAGTGTATGTAATTTTTTTGCTAAAAGACAAAAAAAGGAGTGTAGATGTTAAAAAAGGGAGTGTAGATTTCAATTTCCTTAAAATAAAATTCTTTTCCTTTTTCTTTTTTTTTTTGTGGCAAATTCTACAATTTCCTGGAAACAAAAAAACAAATAAATACTCCGTAGTAAAAAGGAAGCGAGTCACGTAGTAGCTGAGAGCATCAAAACGAGACCTATTTTGTTCGAAAGAATTGGGGCCTGAACTCTTTATTTATATATATGATTTTTCTTCAGTTGCTAAAACAAGAAAAAGTTTCGTATTCCACCACACAATCTCGTAATTGGACACGAAACTATTTTGGACCAGAAAAACTTACAACCAATGCCAAAAAAATCGTACTCCTACAGCAGATCTCTCTCTCTCTCTCTCTCTCTCTCTCTCTCTCTCTAAACTTTTCTAATCTTTATTCTTTGTTGGAAAACAAGAAGGAAATACGGAGTAATACTTTTGTGTACTGGAAAAAAGATAACACAATGAAGAGGATTGAGTCCAGGGATGAATCACTGTGTCCCCCTTGGACAGGTTACTGGTTGCCTATAAATATAGGTCCATTCAAGCCATTTCATGCATTCAAAGATTCCAGATCGAGCACACATATACTTCCGCATATAGAGTCCGAGAGAGTTTCTGCGTAGTTTCTCATTTGTGGGGCACGCATTTGAAGTGCTAAGTTTGCATGCGTATAAAGACCGTTGTATCCTGGGAAATTATAAACGATAATTTTAACTAACCTGAGCCGCAATTTTAGGATCATTTCATAAATGTGCCGAACATGAACCTAACAATTTTATGAGAATTTTGTCTACGCACATAATACAAATTTAGAACTTGTACAAGTATAAACGTTACAATTCATTAAAACTTATTTATGTTTTTATCGTTTCATATATGTATGAATGTATTAATTATGTAGATAGTAAAATTTTATTTGCACTTTTAGACCTATATGAGATCATAAATATATGATATTATTGATTTGTTAAGACTCGTGAACAAACTCGAGTTTGAGTTCACTTAAAAAAATTGAACAAACAAACCTAAACATTCTAATATTCGACTCATTTATGGCCCTAAGTATATATAAGAAAGAAAGAAAGTTAGAAAAAAAACCTCTTTCTCATTGTGCATGGGGATTTGCACAAGAACCATAGGGTAAGCCTCACTCCTAACCTCCAAATCTCCCTTGATTGGCTCCCACTTGTACTTTTTCACACCCCTTCTCCTCAACAACTTTATCCCCATAATAACAATCCCCATATAAACTCTATCCACAAGCACCATTATAGACATTGCCAAACACACCGCAACCGTCCACCTCAGCACCGGCGCTATCGCCCGGCGCCCTCCAGGCCTGCTCCCACCCCATCCCAATTTCCGCCGCCGAGGATAGCGCATTCATGATTAGAACTAGATTATCCTTGGAACTTGGAAAATAATACAGGTGCCAAAGAAAAGAAAACATATATAGCTACTAGTGTTAACCCGTGCCTACGGCACTATGCATCCTTATTGGAAGGGGATGGCAGTTGTGTGATTTAGGTGAAAACTATGGGCACTTAACCAGAAAGTGGGAGGATGCACTACAACCTTTGGATCAAATGAATCTAAGTCGTTCCAACAACTTGTCCTCACACCCTTCTGTTTTATAATAGAGATATATAAGAATCAGTAATACGTAGTGGTGGTTGTGGCAAAAATTTGTTCACACTACGTAGGGGGTGTTTCCACCAAACTAAGGTGATGTTTCCATTAATTGTTTTGGTTGACAAGTTGCGGCAAATTTGCATGTTGTTCACACACTGATTGAGAAATTCTAAATCCTAATTCATTAGCGTGAACAACAGGTGATTTTCAATGAATAAGTATTTTCACTAATAAATTTTGGTTAAAAAGTTGGGATAAATTTGCATGTTGTTCATACTAATTGAGAAGTTCTGCGTCTCCATTCATTAGCGTAAACAACGAGTGATTTTCAATGAATAAGCGTTTTCACTAATAAATTTTGGTTAAAAAATTGGGACAAATTTGCATGTTGTTCTTACTAATTGAGAAGTTCTGCGTCTCCATTCATTAGCATGAACAACTAGTGATTTTCAATGAATAAGATGGTGTTTTCACTAATAAATTTTGGTTAAAATATTGTGACAAATTTGCATGTTGCTCACACTAATTGAGAAGTTTTGCATCCCCTTTCATTAGTGTCAACCACTTTGATTTTTCAATGAATAAATTCTGGCATACAATTTATTCATTATTGTGAACAACCCCTAAAGGACTAGGCTAGTTGTTTCAATAACATAAACTAAGGGACTTTCTGGCTAAATAAGTTAATTAGCTTTTTTTTTTTTGTCCTTATTCAAATTTTCTTTGCCTTTGTTATTTTTTTGTCAATTTTTTGTGAATTATTGCTTTGTCATGATGAGACGAATCTAAAAAGTAAAAAATTACACAATTGAAACTCAATTTTTTTTTATTAAAGACAAAAATAAGCCAATAAGCCATTTTTTCATCTTTATTCAAAAAATTCTAGGTTTGAACCAAGAATTTTTTATTTTCCAATTTCTCTCATCAAGTCGAACCAATAATTCACAAAAATATGATGCGAAACTAACAAATGTGATTTTTTTTTAATATAGACCAAAAAAAAATCCAATTGGCTTATTTAGCCAAAAAGGCCCTAACTGCACTAAATTGTATTCTTTGAATTAAGTAATTTTTTTCAAAGAAAAATCGGAGGGAACAAAATTCTTTTGGATTAAAAAGTTTAGTTGAAAACAATTTGCTATAGACAACTATTATAGTGGAAACAAGTACGGTGCAATTTGTTTACTATGGAATGAAAATTTATGTGGTGCTCGTAGGGCACTACCATGGTGCTCAACACCTTCGTCCATCACATATTTCTGTAAATTATAGTACTAAATTTATGGATTTCACAAAAATGTATGGTGAATAAGAATGTTGGGACAACATATGGCGGTGCCTCAAAATCACTGGAATGCTCCATTGTGTACCGAGTTGCCACGCGCCAGCTACACAATCGATACTAAAATCACACTAATGCCCTTGGTAATATATGCTTTACAGCACTTTTCCTCCGAATGCCCTTGGCACTTAGGGTGAGTCTGGGCTAATAACATCTTTGTGACTTTTTCCTTTCGGGTTAACACTTCTATAATATTCTGATTTTACTCATCGAGATGGAAAATTCATGGTGTAAAAATTTAACTCGAATCTGATAAAGATTTTTATTAACTTGTCTAGGATTTTTTTCAATATTTTTACTTTTTGTAATTATTGGTTTAGCTTTTCTTCATAAATTTTTTGATTAATAATTCGTCTTGACAAGAGGAATCTGAAACGTATAAAAATATGAAAAAAAAATATTAAAAAGTTCATATCGAATGACCCTTTAAATAAAAAAACTACTACTTATTGTTTGGGATTTTCCCGTCTTCGGTAAAAATCATTATTTTGGTCATAATTTTATTTTTTAGACTTCTCTTGTACAAATGAAATCAAAAATATAAAGCGAATCTAACAAAAAAAAACTCAGAAAATATCAAAACCAAAAAGATACTAAAAGGTAAAATGTTAGGGAGAAGGAAAAAGTCACAAAGAAATTAGGCCAACCTCACCTACCATATCGGCCATTTCTTCTTTGTACGTTAAGGAATATGACGAAGTCATGGTTGATGTCATCCACGTGACATCACCCAAGTGATGTCATAACACTTCCCATATTTTCTTCTTGCCTTTCTATTTCAATAATACTCCAAACACAACACTCCATCACAACACCAACTACACCCGCGCACCACAATACCAACCATGCACACCCACCTCCGTGGCACTGCAAGATTGAGGCCATGTTCCACTAAGGGTTCTTAAAAAATAGTAAGCACTTATTTGCAATTTTCAAACTTAAAAATAATGTATTACAAAAATAATTTTTTAATTTTTTTACACCATTCAAAAGACTTCATTGAAATCTATCAAATAAGATCCATTTGCATAAAAAATTATTTCAGTAGATTCATTATTTTTAAACTTAAAAATTACAAATAAGTATTTATTTCGGAAGAACCCTTAGCGGAACCAGGGGTAGAGCTATTTTGGGGCCCAGGGGAGCCCTGGTCGCCCCAGCCCCCTGAGTTTTCCAGTTTTAAATTTTTTATTTTATATATACTTATTTTTGAATATTATCAATAATTATTCGTATATAGCTACTTATAATCTTAATAATTTTGGTTTAATTGGATAAAAAAATCGGTTGTTTTACTTACTCAGTTCTCAATTTCTTTCATAAGTAAAAAATAAGCACGTGACACTTGAAGTAACCAAAAGAAAAAAAATTAAAATAATTGGTATATTTTAACTATATTATGTTAGAATCATTTCAACGTACAAATGTAATGTCTATTGAAAAGTAAAAATCTTATGATATAATAAGTATATATTGTTTCGATAAAAAAATATATGGCTAATAATCCGGCCCCTCCGAGGTCAAAATCCTGGCTCCACCACTGAGTGCGGAAAATAACCTAATAATAGAAGAACAACCACTTTAAAACAACTTTGCAACCACGCAATGCCGCACAGACAGGTGTGATTGGTATTGTGGTGGAGTGTTGTTTTCCTAGCATTATTGTTTCCCTTTACAAGTCCATCTTGAACACCGTATTGTCAACAGCTAGCTGTTTTGATCTAGATAAGACAACATGACCAAAAAGACCAACAAAAAGGAGTGAGAAGCAAATGCAAATGGCACAGTGTGTAAAAAAAAACAAAACCAAACGGGGATATAATTTTTTTGTTTTTGTTTTTGTGGGGGGAGGGGGAGGAAATGAGGCATAACCACGGGGGGAGGGCTGAGAGAAGAAGAAGAAGAAGAAGAAATCAGGAGGGAGGGTGGGGAGTTGAGCTTGATTTGGTGTTATGAGTTTTAATTAAGAAATTAGTACTATTACGGTAGTGGCGGACATAGAATTCTTAATGTGGGGGATCGAATCACTTCGTATATTAACAACAAAATACCATCCTCATATACCAATAACACAATTTTGTGAGGACTTTTCTTCATAATTTTTACACAAAACCAAAAATATAGCAAAAATATTGAGATAATTGGGGAGTTTGTGGGACCCGGGCCCCCACTTGCACCCCAATGTCCGCCTTTGTATTACGGTACAGGATATATTCTGGACGTATTTGAATGTAGTAGTAGTGTATATAAGGTATTGATGGTGGAACCGCGGGTGTACCAAATGTTTCGCATTTTTTTCGTCTATAGTGAAATTGTCCTTACTAATTTTGATCATTATTTTTTACTTTTAGAATCATTTAGTCGAGACAAATAATTAATCAAAAAAAATATAGCGTGAACCTAACAAAAATTCGAAAGAGACAAATAAAAATTCCAAAACAAAAAATATTACTCCCTCCGTCATTTTTTAAGTGTCTTGCTTCGTAACTCCAACTTATTAAAAACACATCCTCATTATACCTTTCACATCAATTTCTACCTCTAATTTTCCTACTTACTCTCTATGGGGGCATTATAATTACACTTTTACTCACTAACTTTTCAAAATGAAATCCACTTTTAGGGGCAAAATAGAAAATGCACCAACTTTTACCCATTAATTTTACAAAATGGACACTTAAGAGATAGTCCAAAATGGAATACTGGACTTTAAAAAAAGGGACGGAGGGAGTAAAATTTTAGGGAGAATGAGACCTACACATAATATACTCCACTGTCCCAAATTTCTTGTCCAGCTTCACTAGTATGGACATCTCAAAAATTACCTATATTTTCAATGTATAATATTTTTCTCTACGATGTGAATCTTATTTAATAGATCTTAATAATTTCTATTAAACAAAATCTTCAAAACCATAGGAAACATTAATAATCAATTGAAAAATATAAGTTATTTACAGATACAAACGTGCCGAAAAATTGACAAGAAAGGAAGGAGTACAAAATTTTACAAAATGGATACTTAAGAAATAGTCCAAAATGGAATACCGGACTTTAAAAAAGGGACGGAGGGAGTAAAATTTTAGGGAGAATGAGACCTACACATAATATACTCCACTATCCCAAATTTCTTGTCCAGCTTCACTAGTATGGACATCTCAAAAATTACCTATATTTTCAATGTATAATATTTTTTCTCCACGATGTGAATCTTGTTTGATAGATCTTAATTATTTCTATTAAACAAAATCTTCAAAACCATAGGAAACATTAATAATCAATTGAAAAATATAAGTTATTTACAAATACAAACGTGCCGAAAAATTGACAAGTAAGGATACTAAGGAAGGAGTACAAAACTAGAGATTAATCTTAATTTGGGAAGAAGCTTGCCAAAGGTTTTTTGCCGCCTGAACTGCCATATCGGCCATTTCTTCTTTTTACGTAAGTTGCATACGAACCGAGCTGTTCGTCACCAGCTCGTGGCTCGGTTCGACTCGTTTAGTAATCAAATTCAGTTTTAAGCTCGAGTTTTAGACTTGTTTAGCAATCTGGCAGAGTTCAACACTCAAAAGCTCAGCTTGATTCGCGAAAGCTTAACTCATTTGTACGAACTCATTAAGTAAATTAACTTGGCTAGTCTCATTTGCACCCGTAATTGTATGTTAACGAGTATGAAGAAGTCATGGATTATGTCATCCACTTGACATGACCCAAGTATATAATATCATAACACTTACCATGTTTTCTTCTTACTTCCCCATTTCAAAAAGTCTAGAAACACACTCAAAGCACACACTTTGAAAGCAGAAACACGCAAATAATTGTACATGTTGAGTTCACACGCATTACACGACCAGTGTGTAGACTTACTGTTCCCCTTCACCGTCTTGAACACGTGTTTGAGGATTGGTAGGAGGGTAACAATTATTTTGATATAGACAACATTAATACTCGAACACTGTTCAAGATGGGAGTAAAAGGGACCACGTTGTCTAGTCCAAATCAAAATAGTTAATATTACCAACAGGTTTAGGCATTTGTCCATTATTCCACCTAGGGGCAAAGTTACCATAAGACCATCTATTGTCAGTGGCATCAACATGTTTAGCGGTGGGATATTCATGCAATTTAAAGCAGTTTGGCCTAATATGACCCTTAACTTGACAATAGTAACATGTTGGAATAAATTTAGGAGGAGTTGCTTTCTCACTATCAAGGGGCTTCTTAAAAATGTTCTTAGCAGTATTTATAGGATGAAATTTAAGCCTTACCTCTTTAGGTTTTGCTTCGTTCAATTTACCTCCAAGTTGTTTTGATGATGAAGCTTCATATATTTTGGCTCAGCTTATGAGTTATGACACATCATAGCCAAAAGTACTCATGGCTGGCTGCAACAAAAGTTACCCGGCCCGCCAAGGCCATTAACAGATATTTCAATAGGATACAAACCACCATTACATAATTCAATGCGAAACAGACCATATCCACCAATATATGTCAAAGAATTCTGTCTCAGCAAATGACCAAATTCTGAGCAACAACAATGAATAAGCCACAGAAACAACCAAGACGCCCAGATAACTATAACCAAATACCAGAAAACTAAACCAACTCAGAACACACACACACACACACATGAAGCATAATATGTCATTCAACTAATGGTCTAGACTTGCATAGGCTGCATACAAAAAAAAGCTGAAAATGGGAAGAAACTCATATTTTGGCTCAGCTTATTACACATCATAGCCAAAAGTATTAGGAAAAGCACGAGGGTACTCATGGCTGGCTGCAACAAAAGTTACCCTGCCAAGACCATTAACAGATATTTCAATAACACACAGACCACCATCACATATTTCAATACGAAACAGACCATATCCACCAATATATGTCAAAGAATTTTGTCTTCGCAAATGACCAAATTCCCATCAACAACAGTGAATGAGCCACAGAACAACCAAGATGCCCAAAAATCTGTAACTAAATGCCCAAAAACTGTAACCAACCCAGAACATACACACATACACAAACACTTGCACCAACCAGCAATGTCATTGCCTGTTTATAATAAACACAAACACTTGGGCTCAGAATAAAGAATGACACATGGATGCAACGTTAAGTTGCCATTAATACCTTCATAAGTTGGCGTTAAGACCTTCATGACTTGCCTTCAAATGTTAGATTTTTTTTTATCATCATAGCCAGTAAATGGTTACAATTTCCTAGGCATTTGGTAACAGTACACACACACAAAACACACACACACACACCACTTGCATTAATAACTAAACACTGATGTATAAAGAATAGCACCACCTAGATATAGCAATGTTAAGTTGCCATTAAGGCCGTCATAAGTTGCCAACAGCATCACATCAGTAATACATCTCCCCCTAATCATTATTTGCATTCTATTCATGATGACAACTGTTAGGTTTCCATCCAACACCGAACTAGCACCGTAAACTATATATGATGATATGTTTCTGTTGTTGGACTCTATATTTTCTGGTTCACCTATAAATTCTATGGAAATGTAGCTAATGTAAATTTGTAAGTGACCGTTTTACAGTGGAAATGGGATTCTCTGTTGCAATCAGTGCTTTTGGTCTAGGCGCAATTAATTATTTGGCAGGGAAGAATTAAATAGGTCAAAATTTGTAAAGGTGCTTGAAATTATTGTGAAGTGATGAAACTCTCAGCCCTATGCTAGCTCCACCCTTTGACGACATGCATCATGTTAGAATTTGTTTGAGGGTTTGAGTTTATAGAACACAACAGGAACTTAGAAATAGTAGTCTTTACCTTGTGATGTGCTTATTGTTCTAGAATTTGACTTTAAACAAAAAGATACACGTGATAGACATAACTTGTGCACTTTTCATGATTGTACTAATTGAATTATACTCCATTTTATTGGTTGCAGAGTTGTTATCTGATTGTTTGAAGTGTTGCCCAGAGGATTCTGATGATTCCATGAGCAAGGTATGGGTAGTTGTGGAATGGATCCATGTTGATCTCTTGAAGCCAACAATTTTCTTTTAAATTCATTTCTTTTTTTTGGTTGTTGAAATTGAGATGTCTCTGAATAGCTTTTCACATTCTTTTCTTTCCGCTGATAGACTGCATCCTCTTCCCGCTGATAGTGAAGCAAAGTTTCACTATGGGTATGAAAGCGTTCATTTGGATAGAACAATACTTCCATTGAGAATAAAATGAAGCACCAAAACGCAAAAGGACAAAATATATATATATATATATATATAACTTCAACCAAAATATAACTCTACTAAGTTTTGAAGATATTGCGGTTGTGTAGATGCTCCAAGCTAAACACAAAAGCCAATTAATTTGATACAAAAGATTCTTGCACTCCCTTTCCATTCGAGGATCAGTTGTAGCTGCCCGAGCAAGTAAATAAACGTAATTGCCAAAGGTCTTGTTTCTGCAATGTTGAATCACCCAATTCAACTAAAAATTCGAAGGATGAGACCCTTCTGAATCTGATATTTCCCTATAACATTACATCAAATAACACTCCAAATTGTACTAATAAATGGTAGAAATACTCATGATATTCTTGTAGCTAATGACACAGTACCCAAATCGGGTCCATCCCCAAACCCCATTCATTCAATCTATCCTTGGAAGCTAGCCTCTGCCAAAAGCAGAGCCACTGAACAAAAGCCCATCTTGGAACGTTTTGTGTGAATCGAACAACCAAAGACCAAGAGGCTTTATGCTTAGAAGCTCTCATAGCAGCCCAGGCAGATTTAACTGAGTAAACACCATTTAATGCTGGAATCCATTCCAGTTGATCAGTATTATTCACATTAGGAAGCAGGGTCATAGACTCATAGGAAAATGAGCCCTAATGTTCTCATAGTCTTTATCTTGTGTCCCTAACTTACTGCATAGGTACGGGTGACGGCGATTGCAGAGCCTACCTCTTAACAAGCATCAGTACTTATTCTTCTGTTGTATATTCTGGAAATATCTGCACAAACACACATGCACACACACTCACTTACAAGGATTGATTTGACCAACTTAAAGGTGCTATTGAGGCTTTAAGTACATCATTGTTTTGGATGTGTGAGGAATGTAGCTTTGAATCACTGATTCAATGGTCAATTTTATCTACTTTGTTCTTGTTTCCTTTTGGGCAAATTATAGTTAACCCCCTCTAACTAACAGTCGGGGACACTTAACCCCCTTTAACTATAAAATTGGACACTTAACCCCCTCTAACTCTTTGAAATCCTTTCCCAGCTCATTACTGTTTCCGTTCTATTAGTATTTGGATGGGAATGGTCACATGCTCCACCTATTTGAAGGTTAAAGACGATATTGCCCTTTCCTTTTCTCTCTCCCAATGATAAATCTAACTATATATACATACATATACAGTCGTTTTTCTACCAGACGACCCCCCCTCCTCTCTCTCTCTCTCTCTCTCTCTCTCTCTCTCTCTCTCTCTCTCTCCCCCCCTCTGCTTGAGACAACAGGGAGACATGGGGAGTCGAATTCGGGTGACGGCGTAGTAGAGGCATTCAGTATGGGGGAGGTCGCGGTGGCGTTGGGAAAGGTCGTAGATTGGTGCGCCGGTTGAATTGACGATTGGATTCCAATCAGCCTCCGCTTGGAGATCACTCAGACCCACAAAAAATCATCCTCTCGAAGAGCTGTCGATTTGGGGGAGGTTACGGTGGCGTTGGGCGTGGTCGTAGATGGGTACGACGGCTGCATTGATGAAGGTGGATCCCAATCGTTGGCGGCAACAAGTTATTTGAGGAAGAGTGTATTTTTTCAATTTTTGGTTAAGAGACGAACTGCTTGAGCGACTTGGTATTGAACTTGGGGCTGGCAATCTTACGCTGCGCCGTCCAGAGGTGGGTGTCGACATTGAAGATGCCCAAGCCGGGGAGCTCCTATAGGACGGAGCTGATTTGGGAGTCCTTGACGCAGTTGGAGTGGAAGAGGTGGTTGACAATGACAGGGTCAGCGGTGCAGATTCCATGAGAAAGGCCGAGGAGGCCGTTGACTTGGATGGTGAGGGGGCTAGGTGAGTGGGGGTGGAGAGGAGGTGGGTGACCCAGACGTGGAATTGTTGTTGGTTGCAGAGGAAGGAAAGGAGATACAGAGATATGTCTTCTGGATAAGGGTAATTATGTAACTTCATTTAATCTGTTAACAGAGTTAAAGGGATTCCAAATATGAATAGTTCAAGGTGGTTAAGTGTAGAAATTTAAAGGGGGCAAAGTGCCACTAGGTGGTAGTTCAAGGGTGTTTAATTTTATTTACCCTTTTCTTTTGTGTAAATTTTTCTATTACCTATGTCTTCTAATTTACAGTAATGGAGCTCTTGCATCTAACCAAACCAAACCAAACAAAACCGAGCCTTACGTCCCAGTCACTTGGGGTTGGCTACATAAATCTGTTTCCTCCATTGAGCTCTGTTTAGGGCCACTTGTTCACCCAAATCCATTATACTCATATCTTTGAGCACTACAGCATCTAATGTCAATTTAGGTCTACCCCTCCTCGAAACATTGCTACCTAGAGCTATCTTATCCGCTCTCTTAACTACTGCATCTTCTGGTCTACGATAGACATGCACAACCCACCTTAGCTTATTTTTCCTCAACTTCTCCTCTACAGATTCTACACCTACCATCTTATGAACTGTTTCATTTACAATTTTGTCTCATCTAGTCTTACCACACATCCTCCTCAACATTCTCATTTCCGCTACACTCATTTTGTTCACATGTTGTTTCTTAATAGGCCAACATTATGTCCCATAAAGTATCGCTGGTCTTATAGCAGTTCTATAGAATTTTCTTTTCAACGTTGTGGGTACCCTCTTGTCACATAGTACACCAATAGCACTTCTCCACTTGAGCCACCCCACTTGGATCCTATGGGTCACATCATCAGCAATCTCTCCATCTCTACTATAATTGAGCCTAAATACCTAAAATGATCTCTCTTTGGTATCTCCTGATCTTGGATCATCACTCTTTCTTCATGCGCACTACTAGTATCACTAAATTTGCACACCATATACTAAGTTTTACTCCTACTTATCCGAAAACCCTTTGAGCTCTTGCATCTAACTGAAATATATTTGCAGATTACCTATTCCGATGCAATTCTAGAGGTGTGCATGAGGAAACTAGTATTCTATCCAGATATTGTTGGTTTCATTGAAGAAGAGAAGAAAAATTCCCTTCTGTAAAAGTTCAATATGCGCTCAATTCTCCGCTAAAGTTGATAATGTTAGTGTGGGCACGCGCCCCGAAAATTTTTACGAAAAATTTGGGTGCAGTCCCTATATTTTGGAAAAGCGCGCCAAAACGCTTACAATTCAGAGTCGCCACTTGGGTTTTAGCGGGAAAACACCCAAGGAACCGAACTTGAAATGCTTGCTACGTTATTTGATTTTGAAAAAGACGTAGATCGGTCCGTCGTCACCTTCGATATCTGAGGTTCAGGAGCCAGGTTACGAGAGGGGAAGGGTTTTATGGCACCTCTCTCGCCCAATTCGGAGATCGGTCTCTACTCAGGCATTTTGTAAAACATTTACATTTTTCTCTCATTAATCATTTTTTAGCCAATTAGAGCGGGGGAACAGTTAATGGGGGTTAAAATTGTGGCAAATTGCAGTTATGCGACAAAATGTTCATGGATAATGGATTGGAGTAATGAACATAGAAATAGATTGAGAATAAGAACCTGTGAGCATTTTAGACAAACTGGAACACAAGGTCCCGGGACAACGCACGCAAGGGAGAACCTGTATGCACTAGCCAGGCCACTGCATACAGAGACAACTTGCGTACGTTGCACCGAATCTGGCGTGCGCCAGTAGATCTAAACCCACTGCTCAATCTTCTGGGCTCTGGAAGGACCAGTGCACACCCAAGACAAACCACGCAGTTTATATAACAGCATACATACGGTTACAGATAGCAGAGTTGAATCTAAGGAAACAAAATAGACAGAGCACCCCATAAACAATGTGGGGGAAATAATAAGAGGACAGGACTAAGCTACCATGCAAGGGCCAGTCACTAGCCCATGACATCAACTGTCGTACGCCAGTCATGAGACCCCGTACGCCAATTACACCACTCGGTCAGTGCTTGGCTTTGCATCATTCGGGTTCTGGAACACGACCAGAGGAATCCCAGAGGCCCTCTAAAGCAAGCAAATAAAGCAAATATTGAATGCTATAGCTAAATAGTTCTAGGATACAGAAGGCTGTAAAACTGGTTATTAGCATGCTATAAGGTGATGAAAGGAAACATAAGCAAGAAAAGGATGACCAATGATCCTCACGCCAGTAGTGCACATACTGCCATGACTGGTGTACGACATGATAGTCTTGGCGTGGCCATTATTCACTCCATACACTCTTATTATTTTGCCAGTTTTAAGATCAGGATTGGTATTGATTACCAGCCTGGGCCTCACTGGCTCCCCTCAGGGGTCAGAACAGGAAGAAACACAAAGGTGGTATACCTTTGGTTTGAGGTTGGTGGAATGAATGAGCTTTGAACTTGATGCTTGAGGGATGGATGATGGAGGAGAGGTGTGTTACCGTGTAGGGGAGTGTGTTCCTTACTTGTTCTTTCAATGGATGAGAAAGAAAAGAGGAGCACAAGAGAAAAGAGGGAGAAAAAGACTTGGATGCCTTAATGTGGTTAACCCCTTGCAAATGAATGCAAGGGGGGGTATTTATAGAGCAAGGGCAGACTGAAAGGGAGCTGATCAGTTGGGTTAGGGGGCTGGTTGAGTTTAGGAGGGAGCCCCCATGCATTAAATGCATGGGACTAGGTGATGGGGGATGTAGGAAAGAGAGGGGGATGCTCCTACAGGATATAATCATCAGGAGGGACTGTTCACTGTCCTGGGGAGCCGCAAAAGTCTCGAGCACGTGACAGAAAAATGATAATTTGACTGGCGTACGCCGTCATTGTACCTGCGTGCGCCAGTAGTAACTGCGTCAATGGTCGATGACCGACACGTGGTCGTTTACCAGCGCACGCTAGCACAATACTGGCGTAAGCAAGTAGGGTTCTCTTGAGGCTATTTGGTTCTGGCTTGAAAGGTTTGGAATGGAGTTTTGAAAGGATTTGGATGAGGTTTGGAATGCTCAAGGCTCAAACATACCAACAATTGCAGGGTGTTCTCGACCCTAATCATCATTGGAGAATCCAAAAGACCGTAAATTAACCAATCTGGACAGTCCAGAATAGGGTGTCTACAGTAGCCCCCTTTGACGGCACTTAAAAACACTATCGATGTGGTACAAGTAACGTCAAAGGTTTTCTAGACACCCATCCGAGGCTATCCAAAACGGAAAATATAAGTCAAAGAAGACATGAACTTTAAAGAACCTGATTGGTTGAAGGTGGATGCGCGGATGCCACCGTTGGGAATAATATAGAAGGGCGGATCGCCGCTTGATTGAATTATAAAGACAGTGCGGGTTGTCGTGGAAGACGGACTCTCCTGGGGAATAATCCTTTGCAAAGGTATCAACTTTGTTGGGGGAGGACGATAAATTGGACGAACAGACCATCGTTGATTTGAAATTGGGCGGACAGACCGTCGTTGATTTGAAATTTAGACGGATGAATCGTCGTTGATTTGAAAATTGGGCGGACAGATCGTCGTTGATTTAAAAATGGACGGATAGATCGTCGTTGATTTGAAATTTGGACGGATAGATCGCCGTTGATTTGAAAATGAACGGATAGATCGTCGTTGATTTGAAAATGGACGGATAGGGGCCTCTGCTTGGGAATGGCTTCACCACATTGCTTCCTTCCCTGAGTTTTCTCGAAACTTTTCCCCTTCATTTCACGTAAATCTTTTTAAAAACTAGTTTATGTTAAAAACAGTTTTTATATAAACAAAATAGTTTATTAAACAGTTTTGGAAGGAAAAAAAACAGTTTAAGTTAAAAATAGTTGGAATAAAAAAATACTTTATGAAAAAAACGTGTAAAAAATATTTTTCTTTAAATACAATTTTTCTAAAAATAGTTTTTAAAAAAATTGAAGAAACAGTTTTTAAAAAATGAAAAAAAAAAGTTCATATAGACCTTTTTTTTTAGAAAAGTTTCTAAAAAGAATAGTTTTTTATAATTATTTTTTGAAAACATTGTTGAGAGAGAGAGAGAGAAAAGATTTTTGTGTAATAATGAGTGTACTTGATTAAGAAAATGTAGGGATCACTAAATTTGATTATTGACAAAAGGTTGCAAATTTTGATTATTCAAAAGTCAAAATTTAATGAGTTGCAAAGATGTTAAGTTTGGTCATTCCAATATAAACACTTTTTTGAGCAAATATTGTTAACTTTAGCAATTTTTTAATTTGCTTATTCCACTGTGGATGTTTTAAGCTTCCTTTAACCTTATTTTGAAGCCTATGGAGTCCGGTATACTTAGGCCCCGTTCCGCTAAGGGAGAGAGACTGAGAGAGAGAGAGCGCATTAAATGCGCACACGGCCGCAAGGGTAGAGAGAGTGAGGAAATTTATTGTTAACAGGCCAAGCATGAGAAATTCCAAATTTTAAGACCGGCCAAGAAGAATTTGGGTTTGGGTTTTCCGAACTCGGTTAGAATAAGGCCCACCTAATGATTCCTCCCCTCCTTATAGGAAAGCCCATCATCCTTTTCACATTCCCAGCAGGCCATCATTATCGCTATTAGTGTTGTTTTCCACGTCAAAGAATTTTGATATGACATTTACATTTCTAAAAAAGAAAATAAATTCAAAAATAGTCCAGTATTGTCCTATGTCGTCTACCAGTACTAATCGGAACTAGAAGAGAAACAAATTTAAAAGTAGAATGGTATTATCCAATATTGACCGGTATCGCTGGCATTCGACCAGTACAAAAAAAAAAAAAAAAAAAGAAGGTATGTACAGGAATGACTAAGAAAACGTACAAGCTTGTTCCATTCCATATAATACAACAAGGTTCTTGACCCACCACATGAAGTCCCATTTCACTTTGTTCGGTTGTGGGTTTAGAAAATTTTTGGGTTTGATTTTTGGATAATGAGTAAAAAGTGAAAATAGGGTAATAATTGGGGATATAGGTAATGAGTGGAGAGAGATAGAGAGAGAAATAAGATTAATGATTGAATATAGGGATAATAAGTGGAGAGAGAAATGAAAATAATAATTAAAATTATAGGTAATGAGTGGATTTGGGTTTGGAAAATTTTTTCCAAACCCGAAACCGAACAAGGGCTTTGAGTTTTACTTGCCCAATCCGACGCGCTCATGATTTCAACTTATGATTTTCATCACGGGTTGGCAGTTTTTTTGCACACTACTCCCACTTGGAACTTTTACCTGCCCAATCCTACCCGCTCATGATTTCAACTTACGATTTTCATCACAGGTTGGCAGTTTTTTTGCACACTACTCCCACTTGGAGCTCAATATAATACGAATCAAAGTCCTACTACTACTAATTCACTCATAACTTGGTACCCAATATTGCAAATTATGATCCGTTCAAAAAAAAAAAATATGCGAATTATGACATATTTACTTTCACGTATATATTTCCTGCTAATATGATTACACAACTTCATATCCCATCATCTATATTTTTCATGATATCGTCAACTCGGAACCATGTTGGTTTTAAACTGTAACTAGACTAGAAGGAGAGCTCATCAACAATCATAATTTTGGTTACATTTCTTCTACCTGAAATTGGATCAAGCCCTGCGGAAGTTGTCGCAGCTATGCGAATCTCCACGACCGTTAAAAATAGCCGCTGTGACTGCATGGAAAGAGTAGATTGCAGTTTCAGAGCAGTGGAGATCAATCCAAACCACCATATCTACCAATTCCAAAGCCCTTTTGCTACTTCAAGCTTTGTTGCGACTGACATTAAGGCATATGCTGTCCTTGCAGAATGATTTTTAATTTGGTCAAATTGTATTGGATTAGGAAAATGACCAAAAAAAAAAATTTTGTCCTAACACTATAATTTCAAGTTAAATGTGTTCCATATAGTTCTAATTTTCCAATCCCCTCGTCGAAGAAGAATAGTGCAGGAAAAATAAAACGAAGCGAAAGTTGAGTTTGTACCATGGATATATGGAATGGACAATTCGCATGACGAAGGCCCTCTAAAATTTGGGGGTACTGGTCTTGATGGGGGCCCAGATGTCTGCTCCATTGCTGCTAGCAACTCCACCAGTACTTGAATTCGGCACAAGACACAAGCCTTTGCTTCTCAGGCTGTAACGGTCTAGTTCCTGGAAAGGCATGCATATACAAGACCCAAGTAGACTTCATGAGTCATAAGCTCAGTCATTTACTCAAAACTATTTAGTCCGGAAAATGAAGGCTGGTTTGTGTGGGTGGGTGGGTGGTTGGTGTGCTTGGGTGCGTGGGTGGTTGATCAGTGGTGGTGGTGGTACAACAGTATTCCTGATTGAGGCAACATTTTCCACCTTGGAAAAGTAGAAATTGTTCCTGGCTAAAATCAACTCATTTTCGGTAGAACATAAAAAGCATTTCCGCTGACTTATGTTTTTTAATCGCACCAAACACCAAAAGATGCATACAAAAAAAAACTCGCAAAGATTTTCCACTGTAACCAACAGAGTGTAAGACAAAAGTAGAACTCTCTCAAACTCGACAGCAAAACCCAAGCTGTCCAACCACTAGATTCTAACCTGCAAATTAGCCGCAGGTGTGCTCTGGAGGTATGGAGAACACAAAACCTGCAAAAGCCCATAAAACCTTTGTGTTATGTGTTCAATGTCCAAACGTTACTATCAGATATTTGATAGCGTAAGTGAATATACACATGCAGATCCCTCAACTTACTAAGAAGCACAATAGAAGCGAAACAGGACATCGAATTGATTGAAAGGTTGCCAACCATGGGCATTGATTACTTGCAAGCAAAATAGAACAAGGACGTCTTTTAGTCGGTCTAGTTAAAACCGCTTGGTTGGTGTTTTTGCTAAATGCTAAGCATTGATCTATAAATTTGTGCACGAGTTCATTAACTTTGGTGAGAATTGCACAGAGAATCTATAAAAACACCCAATTTCCAACAAGCTAATACTACGTTTCCAAAAGGGGGGGCCGGGGAAATGAAAGTAAGCAATTTGACTTGAATCGCTTCCACTGCCGAACATATGAAATACAAAATTTTAGATTTTGAAGTAAGAAGGATTTGAGAAGGATTTGTCAGTTCAGAAATATAAGCTTGCATAAGCATTTCCCACTGGATGTCATTTAGGCCAGCACAACTTGAAGCTAGACTATAGACGGCTGCAATTTACTCCAAAGACATCCAACAAAGTTGAAAACAAACAGTAAGCTAATTTTGAAGCAAAATAGAGCAGGGTAAGGCCAAACCTTAACTTGTTCGTGCAGAAATGTGATATATTCCATCGTCTCCAAGAGGACAGAAGCTGTATCTGTCTGCAATGAACCCAAAGTGCTTCAGAATCAGACGGTTAAATATTTCTTGCGCGGAACTCTTTCCTGGCCTTGAGCAATAAACATGTCTAAGTTCTGGTTAGAAAGATAAAATTTCCATACCTTCCCGTATGGTGAAACAAGCTGTTGCAGAGCCGCAATTTTTTCACCAAGCTTGTCTTTCCTCTCCTATTATCATCCGAGTACATATTAAGATGGCAGAGTAAGCGCCACATTACGAATGGATGCACAAGACAATGAGTAGACCTCACTATATGTTTCCTAAGCGCCTTGTCCAACTTGCTTGCGAAAGAAAGGAACCATCATGCACTTAAGTAGACAGGCTAATTCTAGGGATCTATGTTCACTAGATATTAAGACACCCTATGAGAGCAACTGATTTGAGAAATGCCTTGGGGTCTATGAGAAAACAGCTCTAGTAATTGAGGTGCATACGTTCATTATACTTATTCAATCCGGCCACCGAAGGCTGCATAGTTATCTACAAAAGGAAGAGCAGTTCTATCCGAGGGAGTAATCTTCTTTGCAATATTTGGAGGAATCACGAACAACATAAAGGTGACATATTCACTGTTTCCGTACGTCTTGAACAGATTAGTGATCAAGGTGATTTTATTATTGCCGATCAAATAAAAAAGAGGTGACCTGATCACCATCCAATGTGACCGGAAGGACAAACAAAGAAGAGTAACGCAGAAATACAGTAGACTAAAAGAAACCTTGGAGGTCATGGACATATCAGCCTTGCGTCGCTTTGGAGCAAAAGAATCGAGACTGCCTTGGTCAACAGAGACGGGGCTCCTTTTGTGTTCCAACATCTTTCCCTCTAGTGCTGCTGCTTCTCACTATATAAAAACTGCAGTAGAGACCAATACAAATGAACAAAAGAAACCAATTATAATCTACAAGATAGCTTCGAAAATCAAGGAGAGGGAGGTCCAAAAGAAAATAATTGAAACCATCAGCTGATGTATACATCAAAGAACGTCAAGTTCCCTGAAATAAAAAGACAAAAATCGAGCAGACAATATTGTGTGGGAAATTACTGAGATTATTAGGCAGTTCAATACCACTATAGGAGTCCTCCAGAAAGAACGAGAAGTTACAATGACACCGATAAGGTATAACTCTGTGTATATGAGGAGAGGTAGAAATAACAAGAGTTACAAAACTTCTAATACAAATTACTCGGAAAGTATTTATGTGGTTGTGTATAGCACGAAACCCATTCTGGTATCGCTATGGTTGGTCATTGCCCCGAGGCTCGACATCTTACGAGTGAAACATTTTCACGGGGATAAGCACAGAAAAGGCGAAAACCCACCCATGGAGAGTCCCCCAAACTAAGAGAAAACCAAGTGGTTGACATTTTATTAAGACGATTATCTTCAAGACGGTAGAACACTATGATTCTAGACATAATATCTGTCATGATAAATAGTAGTAATATAGTACCGTGCACGAAAACCGAGGTAGTGTGAATAATTATTGATAATACAACAACAAAACTACAAAGCATGAACAATTTTTGGTCAAAGAAGAAAACACTTGGTAGCTCTGTGACATATAATATAAAGGAACCTGAACATTAGGTGATGATGAAATGCTGAGGATACTATCATTCACATTTTAATAATAGCAGACACAAAACAGACAGAAGGCTATTCAGGTTATTTAAAAAATCCCTACCAACTCAACTACTATGTTATCATTTATCCATATCAATTTTTCAGTGCCGGGTGGATACCATGTGGGCGTGCCCACGTGGTGCCCGAGCAAAGCATCCGGGCGGTCCAAAATTGTGTTGAATGGTCTAAATTAAAACCCTCTATCTCCTCTCTGCAGACCTCTTTCTCTCTCCTTATTTGAGCCATCCAAAACCCGAATGGATGGATGGGATGCACTGCTCGGGCACTATGTGGTACCCGTTCCTCACTGAAAAATTTCTCCATTAAACTGAAGGAAAATGGTTTGAACCATCTCCTCATGAATCTACAACCGGAAGTAGATTCGACCAAAGTTCATACTCAGATTGACCAAAACCTCATTTCCATCCACTAATTCTTTAAGTGAACTCTTTTCTCTATTTAGTGAACTCTTTTTTTTTTTTTCCCTTTTTTGGTCATAACTTTTTACTTCTAAAATTTTACTCGTCTAATGATTAATTCCAAAAACTTGACGCGAATCTAGTCTAAATATTGAAAAAAAATAAAAAAATAAAAAAAGAGAGACCAAAAAGATGGTTTAATGGAAGCCAAACTGCCCCACAAAACCCAATCATCATCTGCTCATGAAAAGTCTAAACTCCTACCAATAAGACTTGCAAACAAATAGAAAATACCTCTTTTTTTTTGGAAGCAGTGCAGAGCGGCCGATCCGCTCATCTCAGCAATCAACGGCTCAGATCTTAACCATGCAATGGACGGTTCAGATTAATATGCGCTCAGATTCAATCCGGGACGAGATGAATGTCTAGATCGGCCACTCGACAGGGAGCTACTCAACAGCATCCCCGGATCCTTTTTTTACTTAAGATCATATGTCAGGGTGAAAAAAGTCAATATTGGCGGACCCACATCGGAAATTTTACAGAATTCATGAGCCATTAATAGTTGTTTGCGTACATAATTCGCTCAAATGATCTTATTGTATTCATAGTATGAATTTCATACTTTGGTGATCAAGCAACATTGGCATTATATTTAATACATAGTTTAATAGCTACATGAGATACGATTTTGAGCCCAAAAAGCAATCTAATGTACACGGCATATACGTGTCCCGAGCCAGTTTTCGTGCAAGTCGGATGAATCCTAACAGTTTCTCCCTCAACCGTTTCACGTACACGTTTACTCGTGAGGTTCAGTGACTCTAAGAGTTGCTACCAAGGGAATAGAACCGGAACTTGCAAGCACCTATATCACAGGCCTTCACCATTAAGCCAACCGCTTGGGAATATATTCTCAAATTTTTAAATGAAAGCAAACCTTAAAATTCCACAAACAATCAAAAAAATCGTTTTAGTTGTCAATCAGGAGGAGTCTATTTACACAAGTGTCTTGGGAAGTGTTTTTAGCTAGTTTAATTAGAAAAAGTTCTATGGGATTTTTCACTGCAAGTCCCTTGAGTGGAAAAAAAATTCTTAAAATTTCTATATGTGTAGGGTACAAATTTCTAAAATTTAAGTTATCAACCAGTTTTTAAGTTACGTTTACAAAATTAAATGGTGGCTACACACAAAAACACAATATCTTTTCTTATTCGGTCATCGCAAATAGCAATATATATACTTATAAAATATATTTTTACGATCAATATAAAAATGCACGTGATTCAGGTCCCTACTAAATTCAAATCTCACATCCGCCACTGGTTAAAGTGTCTTAAAAAGTGTAAAAATACATCGGAAATTGTGTTTTGTTTGTATTGTTGTTGCCTTATTGACAACCTAGTGGTCTGTCGATAGCATAGCCGATAAAGGAATCATAACTGCGAATTAACCCAGTTAGTTCATCAAATAGCTTAAAGCAGGAATAGAACACAATCTACACAAAACAAATAGAAATCTTTCAATTCGAAAAAAACTTACCAGAAATTCACTCAGCATTACACCAGATAATCTCAAAATCCAACGGAAGCCTTGACTGCCCCACCTCCAACTGAAGTCTCTCTCTCTCTCTCTCTCTCTCTCTCTCTCTCTCTCTCTCTCTCTCTCAGATGAAACCCTGCAACAGGAACACCCAAGACACAAAGAAACAGGATTTTGAAGCTATATGGTCAGGCCATTCGGAGAAGTTCAGTCGGTCGAAATGGCTATTCTTTGGTTCTGAGAGACAGGGGAGAGCTGACTGAGGGTGGAGGGGGAAAGGTTTTTGAAAGTGTTTTGTTTGTCATATTTATACACTTTTTATGGAATGGAATCCAAAAGTGCTTGTGTGAAAATACTTGTAAGAGAAATACTACAAATTGACAGCTAATATCCAACTCTATATTGCGTGGGAGTGGTTAAATTAAACTTGGGCTGAGGTCACCTTTTTAACCATGGTTGAAAGCCACCCTTTATGACTATTTGGCTTTTGTTTTTGTTTTTTTCTTTTGGTTCTACAATCTGAAATGTTCGAAGCAGCTTACACGCATTTCGACTAGTCTTCGCTCTAGTATAGGCAAAGATAGGGCATTCGCGCCAAGACTAGAAAATTCGCAAGAAATTACTTTCTTGCGGCGTGACTCCAAAAATAGATCATTGGTCAACTGTGTGGAGAGTAAACCTGCTAACCAACCGAACTAATTCTTACGGCTGAATTTCATTGATACGTGGATACGCGGTGTAGGAGGAGTAATTATTTAGTGCTCCTGGTGCTCCAAACTCTTCTCCATCACACACTTTTGTAGTGGGGACTAAACAAATGTGTGACGAAGACATAGTTTGGGACACCGCGGGGCGTTTTCACTAATGAATAAGTTTTGAGGAAAAAATTGTAGCAATCAAGTTGTTAGATTTTTTTGGTAATAAATAAGTTGTTGAGAAATGTCAAATTATTTTCGGTAATGAATAAAAAATAAATGGGTTTGTAATTAAAGTTACTGTAGCAAAAAAAAATTTTTTGTTGACAACTTTTTTGTTAATGTGAACAAGATGGTAAAATATTGAAATTTATTAATTAATGTGAACTAGATAGGAAAAACGCCTAAATTTTATTTGATTTTTTGCTATTGGAAACATTTAGGAGGGGGGATTCGACTAATGATAGGAACTACCTATCCGATTCCAAAAAATTGGCCAGTTCACAATCCAATTTAAGCAAAAACTCTACAGCTGCATACATCTCTATGCACATAATAAAATAAAATCTTTCAATTATGTAATCATGTCTGAGTTTGTGTGTAAGTAAATGTGTTTTGTTATAGTAAAATGCCAATTGAGATGCCGATGTACCAATTTTCGTATTAACAGTATTTGTAACGATCTCTCACAACTCACTCGTATGGTATTGAAAATGACTTTTTAGCTTCTCATTTTCAACCACATAAAACTCTCTTTTTTTCCCGTGAAATTTTGACATGATTATTCTTTCAACTAATCTTTTCACTTGTTAATTTTTTATGTAGATTTTACATAAATAAAGAAAAAAAATAAATGTTTTTCTATTTTTTATTTTTAACTAATCTTTTTACTCGTTTTTTTTTTAAGCTTTACATAAATAAAGACAAAAAAATTAAAAAAAATTTATTGATGAGGATGACTGTCCTGTTTGCCCACTTTTGGATCCATTTCGATAATCAAAATCGTTTTTACTTTTTAAATTTCCTTGACCATTAATCATATCAAAAATTATGTTGATATATCATTTCTATATTGAGGGAAAAAAAAAGATTCCAACATGAGATCAGATCGCATTTAACATGCTTGTCTTAATATAAATTTGCTCCGAATTTATATTAACCAATATTCAATCAACAAGATTTTCTACGAATTATTGGTCTAAACGTGATCTAAAAAATAAACAATTTTGATTATCAAAAAGGAATCGGAATAAGCCGTAAAGTGGGCCAACAATACAGTCGAGTCTATTTACAGGACCCGAGGGGAGCTGAGGTGGTGTTCCGGTTTCTTAAAAAAGAACTTTTTAGAAAAGGAAGGTAATTTCAAGCTCAAAAATCATGTGTTTACGCAAATAATTTTTCTACCAATATGGATCTTGTTTGATAGATTTCATTGAAATCTTTTATACGGTGCAAAAAAAATCAAAAAATTATTTTTCATTTTCATTATATTTGAGTTTGAAAATTGAAGAAAAAGAACTTTTTAAAAAAGAAGGGTTAGTGGAACACCCCCTGAATCCTGGGTGCTATTTTCGTTTATGTTTTGGCGCGCAATCGTGTCAGGGTAAGTTTCCGCTTTCAGCTACGCAGGTTTCTGGTTAATGGTCCCACTTTCCTCTCTGATTCTCCTTCCTCATCAAAGAAAACGGTGGAATTGTACTGGTCTAACTTATATGATGCATGCGTCAGTTGGACTGGCTCCCATATCGGGAGTTTAGATTTATGTGTGTGTGTTTTAAAGATTCGCTCTATCTCTCCCTAATCAGCAATTACATAAGTGAGTTGGTAAGTAAAATTATCATTTTGATCATCATAAAAAAAAAAAAAAACTTACATGATGCCCGGGCCGAATGCGGGTGGCAAAAAGCCAAAAAAGTCTTTCAAAAACCTTCGAAACAATTAAAATTTACGGATGCAAAGATTGAGAATGCAAGCACGTACCGAAGATTAAGTGCGGGAGCGCTAAAGAGTACTCCGTATTTTATAAACTTTTGAAACAACTACAAGTGTATTTTTTGGGGCAAAAATATAATTACAAAATGTGCCATTATCAAAAAATGGTGTGGCAATATCATTTCTCCTAAAAATTCTCAAAAACTCTTTCAAGCAAAGCATAAAATTTGCAAGTGCAAAAATCGAGAACGCAATCGCAGACCCAGAATTTAATAAGTACGGGATCGGAGGCCATTTTGAATAATTACAGGAGGATGTGGCTAAGGTACTGGTGCAGCAACTTTCCATGCCAACCGTACACGTGTCCACTCTTTGAATTTCGGTTGCTTGGCACGGACACGTGTCCGCATCGTGTTGCATTACGGCACTGCGAGCGAGTGGGGCCACACCTCTGCAAATTGGCGCAGAACGAGATTGATGGTGAATGGGCCCCACAAAGTACCGGGCCCCGCGTGCGCGAAAAGTCAATGCGACTGGATTTAATCCTTGTGTAGGTCCCACGCGCTTTCCTTTTTTCAAGGTTTGTTAATTACTCCTAATACGGAATACTAGGGAAAGTCTACCAAAAGTCCAACAAATCTTTCGGACATAGCTGCAGACATAATTCTATCAGAAACCGTTGAAGTTTTGCTTGACTCTCATGTATCAAACGGTTCATGATATAGTAGAGTTCGGAGTTATTTTTTAAAGTTGTATTCAAATCGTTGCTCAATATGCTATGGCCTCTCCCTTTTAGGATGAGCTCATCTCCATTCTCCTTAATTTGGTTCTTCCCTTGATAGTAAGGGTTATCATTTAGCCCAACGGTCACCAGGCTCATCGGGCTATTGCCCGGCCCACAATTTAGAGTTTTCATGAGCTAGGTTTAGGCCTATAAATTTTTACTCGGCCCGTCTCGTGATATCCGTCCGTAAGACCCGTCCGATAGCCCAAAAATCAGTGGCCTTGGGAGCATACCCATTCATTCCTTATGTTGTTGAAGACTATGCATATGGAGCTTTACTTCATGCCATTCCCATCCAAATGTTTTAAGACAAAAAATAATAATAATGTTTGAATGTTATATATTTATTATTTAATCATTTTCCTTTTCTGCTCAAGGGACAACAATCTAGGGGTGTAGTATTTACCCAAAAAAATTAGGGGTGTAGTTTTTTCACGCTAACTTTTTAAGTTTCATTTTTTCCACCCTTCTTTTCAAACTTGTGCCGCTTGGCTTGTGAGCCCGCCATGAACCCTCCCGAACTTTGGCCCGCCAGCCTGGAAATTGGGCTAGCCCGTGGGCAGGCTTGGGCTTCAACTTAAGAAACACAGCCCGGCCTGCAAAAAGAAAAAAGTACGTTCAGCCCACCTCGCGGGCGGGCTTGGGTAGTAACTTGGCAAGCTGGGCCGACCCGATGATGAATCTTTCAGACCCTCAGTCGTTATCGTAATCGTTTATCTTGTAGAATACACAAAGAGACTAATGTACGTAAGAAATCAGTTTGATTGAAGATCTATAAACGCGTGTAAGGATGACAACAGTGCAGTTCAGTTCGATTATTCGCAAAACTAGAACATATACAATCCAAGATCATAACAAAGTCAGCAATTTTTATTTTTATCTATATCATAACCAAAATCATGGTGACCAGTTCGCTTCGATTTTTCTGCAAAACTGATGGTCGACATTTTTAATTGAGTCAAAGACACTAATAAATGTTCAACAACAAAATATCCAAAAATGTCAAACAAATTAACTAATGCACCGTCAAAGATACAAAATACGTAACCATTGAACAACAAATTAACATATAATTTTCAACGACCCTACACACCATAATTTCATCTTGCAAAATACAGATAGGGCCGGTAAATAGGACTAGAGCACTCCCCTCATTTATTACTATTTGTCTAGTTCTGACTTTTTGATTTTCTCAATTGTTTGAACAATTTCACGAGTCAAATTGAAAAAAAAAAAAAAATACTATGAGACTACTTTGCCCTTAGCAATTTTTTTTTGGGGTATAATATGAAATGGTTCTATGCATAAAGCCACCCACGTCGCTAAATAGAAGGGCTCGTATACAATGCTACCCGCATGGGCCGCATCACTTGATAGGTCTTACATAGAGCATACGATTGGGTCACGCAAGGCTGCATCAGGAGGAATGCAGATATCGCTACTCTGGTGTTATGATTACGCTAGAGCAGTAACTCACATATCATAATTATCAGCGTCAGAATTCTCTAAAGATGACAATTGTACTAATGTCAAAAAGAAAGAGGCAGCATAATCATGAAAGATGGAAGAAAGTAGTTGTACACTTGTTAAATGTTTTTTTTCGGTACTCGTATCGCTACAAAATGAAAACAATTGGAAAAATAAAGTATCGCATATTTTCTTGTCATTAATTTGGATATAAGTTGCAAGTAAGAGAATCAAGTGTAAGTATCAAATTATGAATAATAAGGATAATACAAACTTCAAAAGCTATACAAGCCTACTTTAATGTGTGTTCAAAAAAAACTCCTATGTTTGAATGTTGTAGGTTCGCTAATTATATATATCAATGGAATGATAGGGTAATCAACATCACTTTTTAAGAGAGCTTTTTTTTTTTTTTTTTTTTAAAGTTCTAACAAATTTACTTTAGAAAGAGTTCCGAAAAGACATCTTGAAGGTGATAAATCGTTGTCAAAAGCACAAGCTTTTTGCAAAGGAAAAGAATCTGCCCGAGTACTTTTTCCTAGGTTTCGTTCCGCTAAAATTCTTATTTTTAAAGTATTTATTTTTAGCTTTACGAAACGGGTCATACATCACCTTTAATCCACAGTAATTATTTAAGTTAGCAGAACGTGGCCTTTGTTAATGAGGTGATTAGTCCCCTTCACCCACAATGTTTCTATTCTGAATCTTTCACTCAATTAACATGACCATCCTTATCTTGCTTTACTTAATTGGGGATTACTGAAAATGACTAATTGTCATTAACTTATGATCACATCAATCTCTCTCCCCTCTGAAAATATTAGCAGCACGATTAGGTTGCCGCGTCATTTTGTCGGAGATTTTTAATCAATTTTCTTGTTTTTATCTTCTGTTGATTGCAGTGTGCTAATTAAGGGCGAGTGCAAGGGCCTAAGTCAAATCAAGAATCTTAGCGGATCGGGACAAGCCATTTTTTCTAGTCGAAAAAACTCCAAAAATCTACCACAGCAGCCTCAATATATACAGCTCAATAGTTTTACATCTTACTACAGCGAGGTACTGTTCACTCAACATTAACATTACTGTTTTATTACTTTTTCCCCAAAAAGAAATTTTCTTTCGCTATCTCGAGGAAATATATTTTATGCAATAGAGGAAGATAAAAAGGACGTTCGGCGGAGGCCCAGATAAAAAGCAACTAGTCAATGCTAACTTTCGCCGAGAAAAAGAAAACATTTTTAGACTAGTTATTTTGAATAGGATTGTTGCACTTGCTCTAGGATACCGAAGGCCTGTATCTGTATGTAGAGATTTGTGTTTGTAGGCTCAGATATGATTTGTCTCCTTAGTGTAGTCTAGTTACGTTGTAGGGCTAACAACGAACTAAATTGTTCATATTCGCTCGTTAAAAACTCGTTTGAGAAATTCTTAGATTTGTTACGTAAACAAATCAAGCTTAAAATTTTTTTTTTTCAAGCTTGTTAAGCTTTTAAGAAGCAAGCTTGACTTGTTCAACTTATAAGGTATCAAGAATTTCAAGCTACTCGAGATCCGTTAGTGATCAGCTCGCTAAGGCTCGTTTCAGATCAGCTCATCTCATATACAAGACAAGCGCCCTGAGCATATATTAAAAAATTGTAACGCTTTCAAATCAAACTTTAACAATTATCTGTCCGCCAGTTTGTTGATCAAACATATCTATTTGGGAGATGTTTCTTTCCTTGTGACTTTGGTTTCTTGTGTCCCAGTTTTTTTTTCCCTACTATGTGGGCTAATCAATTTTGGATCCTGTTGAAAACCTTACCAGGGTCGTCGAATCACAAAAAAATATCATATAACCATGTTACCGTAGGTTAACTCCTACCAGGGAGTATTGAATATCACATATTCGTCTATATAGAGAATAATCTCACCGCGCCTATGTCGAAGCTTGAGTGCTAGCGAAAATGTGGTTTCGGTTTTTTTGAAGGAAACACCCAACCAAGTTGGGTGGTTTCCGGGTTCCTAATCTTGAAGGGTACATGGGCCTCCATTTTGTATTGGATCTGACTGGGCTCCTTCTCATAATAGGCCTGGCCCAAGCTCAAATCTCATTACTGCTTGATTTTTTGTTCTCTGGATGGAAAATGGTTTCTAGACTTCCAGTATTCTCTTTTCTTTTACTTGGGAGTATTTTCTTTTCCTTTACTTGGGAAAAGGAAATGGAAAAGAAGGGAAAAATAGTGAAGAGGAAAATTAGAAGTTCAGAAGAAATTGGAGGGAAAATTCAACTTGCTTTCTAAACTTTCCCTTCACTTTCTTTCCAAGTAGAAACCAAACAATGGAGGGAAAATTTTTAAAATTCTGTCTTCCTTTTCATTTCTTTCCTCAAGTTCCAAACACACCTCCCTAAGCTTTATTGGCATCCCTAAGCTTTAATGGCATCAACTTTTTCAATTGATTCTCTTCTGGTTTGACCCTCCCAATTTCAAGCTGCAGCTTTCCCTCTTTCTCTCAAATCAAAATTGTAACAAAAGAAAATTCAACTTCTCTCGTGCTATGCCTATACTTTGGCCAGAAAAATAACAAAGATTGTGGCTAATCTAGTGGACCCACTTTGATAATCCAAACTGTTTATTTTTTACGGATATTTAGATTATGTTGGCAATTCTAGCCACATGATTCCCTACATTACTTATCCACAGAATTTATTTTATGTTCTCAGAAAACAAATCGGAGAAAAATTACATCATGTTACCAACTTGTCACGATGGGTTCAAGTTGATCCTCTTCATGAAGATCCTTTTCATGAACAATCCTCAGTTCCATACAGAGCGGCATAAAAGAAGCGATTGCAATCATTGAGTGGGGAAAAAAAGGATATACTATTAAGTGATCTTGGAGCACATCCACATAAACACTTTGCGATGGAATCCACACAAATGCATAGTTAGGATCAAATGGGCCAGACTCTAAAAGCCGTTAATAATCACCCATTGAGCCTGTAATGGCTCCCAATGCAGAACGAGACCTCTCCAGGTTTTCTACCCACCTCCTTTTGAGCTGAGTTTTTTTTTTACCCACCTGGAAATATGGCTTTTAGTAACACACATACAAAACCAAACCTCACAACATCCCAAACAATTGGCACTAACTATACCAGTCCGTTTTGTTTATCAAGCTCTGTCGATGGCATCATGTTCCGTAATATCCAAGAAACCTAGGTTTTAGTAACATACAACTTAATGGACAATGCTAGCAATTTAACACAAGGTACTGCAATTTTTTCGCAGAAACCGCCACCTTCCTTAATACAGAGGTAAATCCAGCATGCCAGACTTGTATGGTAAGTCTCAGAACTTGAATATTAGCATTACAAAAGGAAGTTTCAACAGAAAGATTTGCTGTCTTCACAAGAGACTAGTAGGACATCAAAGTGAAACTGGTGTTGTTGCAGCTAAAGTTTATTTGCTAGAAGCAGAACTCGAAAGTATCAAAATGAAGCTTCCGAATTATCATCAACCAATTTTTTTTAGCTTATTTAAAAGCTGGTTTCCCAATATACCTTTTTTTCCAGACAATGCCTGAAAAGCATAAATAGCATATTTCATTCAGCAAAAGCGATACTCTAGGTTAAAAAAAGAAAACCTAATGAACTCAATATTTACATTTACATTTGCTTTCGAGTTCTCACGTAGCTTCAGGAGAGCTACAAGGATTCAGTGTACTTTCTCTTACCGTGAAACTACCATTCAATCCAGATACTGGAGAAACTGCAATGTGCAAAAGATCTTGCCCAGGGACAGCATACATAGGATGGGCATAGAAGAGTGGAAGAACCGACTGCCTTGGATTGGTACCTTCTCAGCTCTAACAAAAAATAAGAATTAGGTAAATGAGGTTTCATGTATCATCCGCATAAACATTTAACCACTGTGAAGTGAAACCAGAAAGGTACGATTGGTTGAAACCGTAGCCAACATGATTGCAAGACTAAAGTACATATATATTGTAAAGACCATGCAAAGCTAGAATTTCACATCATACTAACATCGCTGGAGAAAACTCGATCAGGCTCCCACAACCACAAGAGATGCTTTTTGACGTATCAAAAACAACAGCATGTAGAAACCAGACCTCTTCGAGCAGCTTGCATCGTCTTATCAAATTGCAAGGATAATCCAATAATTTTACCATCAGACTCGTAGCATAGAGAACTGGGATCAGGTAAAATAGGGCTTGAGGAATTTCCTATTTTTCTCTTAAATTGGAGTTTTTCTCCTTTTTATCCCCTAAGCTATGCTCATTTTCTCTACTTAGTCCCTAAACTATCAATTTGATGATTTCATCCTTTCAACTATCATACCGTTACCTACTTAGTCCAATAGATAACGGAAGTAAGGAATTTGGACGGAAAATGTCATATAAGGTCTGTTTGGAACCCAATAGAACATATACTTGATTATGAAAGTATTAGAGATAAAAATTAATTTTGACTCTTGAGGATAAAATGATAAAAAAAAAATAACATTTTCGCACCGGTTTCAACAGATTGAAAATTGGAGTACTTAATTTTTTAACCATATTTTTTAGCATTTTAGTATATAAACCTTCTAAAAAAAATTAAGTGCTCGAATTTTCAATCCGTTTGGAATGGTGTGAAGATCTTATTTTTCTGATCATATTATTCTAAAGAGTCATGATTAATTTTTATCTCTAGGGCTATCATAATTAAATATCTATTTTTTATTTGGAACCTTTTAGAGCAAATACTAGATTATGGGATCTTTCAAAAAAAATTAACTATAACCTTTTAGCATGAAATGATAAAAAAAATAAAATCTTCACACCGGTTCACATGAATTAAAAATTAGAGAGCTTAATTTTTATATCTACTTTTTATTTGGGACCTTTTAGAGCAAATACTAGATTATGGGATCTTTCAAAAAAAAAATAATTATAACCTTTTAGCATGAAATGATAAAAAAATAAAATCTTCACACCGGTTCACATGAATTAAAAATTAGAGAGCTTAATTTTTAATCATATTTTTAATATATAAACAATCTAAATTCTATATGAAGAACTCAATTTTTTTATAAAAAAAATATATGTATGTGTTATTCTCTATAAAATGCCACATAAGATTCTAATATTATATGAACCTTGTAAAAAAATTAAGTGTTCCAATTTTTAATCTGTTTGAACCGGTGCAAAAATCTTATTTTTCCGATCATTTTATTCTAAAGGGTCATAATTAATTTTATCTTTAAGGCTTTTATAATCAAGTATCTGCTCTACATCGTCTCAAACAGGGCCTTACTTGACATTTTCCGTCCAAATTTCTAATTTCCGTCATCTATTGAACTAAGTAGGTAACATTATGATAGTTTAGGGGATGAAATCATCAAATTGATAGTTTAGGGACTAAGTAGAGAAAATGAATATAGTTTATGGGATAAAAAGAAAAAATTTCAGATACCACTTTAGACGCACCGTTGAGCTTTATCATTAGATACTGCTTCCATAGAGAACTGGGATCAGGTAAAATAGGGCTCGAGGAATTCCCTATTTTTTTCTTAAATTGAGAATGTCAAAATTTCAGATACCACTTTAGACGCACCGTTGGAGATTTATCATTAGATACTACTTCCATCGAATTGGTAATTCATTCTACACCAGCTCACACATAAAAAAAGAAAAGAAAAGAAAAGAAGACAACACAAACAAAGTATCCTAACTTCGCAGCTGGTGGCATTTTTTTTTTCTTTTCCGTTTGTTTCCTCTAGGGATCATTATCTTCATTTTCAGGTCAGAAATATACAAAACATTTGAAGTACTAGAAAATAGAGGGGAGAGGCTTGTAGAAATTGACAAACCTGCCTTCTTCTTCGGTTTTGCATCATGCAACACGAGCGGGCCATTACATAGCATGGAAGAAGAAAACCAGCAAGTTGAAGAAGGGAAACCTGAAACTCCCCAAGATTTACTTTGCTTTCCAATCACTATTTTCTTCATATAACTCAAATATCAAGTACTGTAAAACCACTGTAAACTAACTACAAAATTGGTCTCTTAACAGATACTCGAGAAAGTTTTTGGGGAACTTATGAATGTAAATCTGTGTATTTCTCGTAGAAAGTTTTAATATGTGGTGGAATATAAAAAGATCTTAAGAAGCTATTGAAAAGAATGGGAGGGTGTAAAGACCAAGACTTCAACAACATTCACTACCCCAATGACGTCAGGATTCAGATCCCATAGGTTTTCTGGAAAGAGAAAATTCTGAAGATGCAGTATTTCAATATCTTTCTATATATGAAAATTAGAGTTTTGTGCGTTCGTGAATATGTATGCAAAACATTGAAAAAATCTAGGACTTACATTGAAAAATGTTGAAGGTTCTTGTACCATCCCAAAATCTCTCGAGAGCATCAGAACTTGGCGTATAAGCAAGATAAACATTAGCTGTCCACATGGCAAATCCAAGGTCTCAGTATCGCGAAGGCCAAACCACTACCGCCAAAATCTATATAAGTAGGCATTCGTTTTTTTGTCCTTTTGTGTTAAGTAGACTTTGGGTTACCTACCATGATAGCCACATAGCGGAAGCAGGCGAGGCTGCTATTGTTTGCAACAGTATATTCATCATACTCCGATTCCAATAACCGACGCTCGGCAACAGTTAAAGCCAGGAAACGAGGATCCCGGAGATCGATATGTGGCCCCCATGCTTGCCTGAAGAAAATATGAAAAGAAAATAAGAGAGGCTATTCAGGATACTTAACAGAAGGAAACCAGATTCACGAGAAGAAATGTAAGTACTTAGAGCAGTCTTAGCTAATCTACAGCTAGAGATGATCAGTTCATTCACTAGTCAATTTGAGACCCATCTCATTGAAACTACATTGCAGAAGAGTCCATAGAAACATTTAAGAAATGCTATTGTTGTCACCAATGTTCGTCTCTTTTTTGCGAATCATGCCACTCTATGGACTGCAGCAAATACATTTCTGCCGAGTGACTAACGGAAGTTCCTTGCTGCCAGGAACGAGGTCTATAAAACAGTTTAGAGTCTCAATCATGCATGCAAACTAATATCCTAGATGATGTTTCTCTAATAAGTAATGCCATTATGTGCATTTTTCAGTAACAATCGATACTGCTGGTTAAAATAATCATGAGACTACTGGTCAAACAAAGACTAAGCTACTAGCCTCTAGGCCAAAGCTACTATATTTGCATTTGTGAACACGAAACCACCCGCACTCTTTGGCATCCCAGTTCAACCCACATTCTTTGACATCCCAGTTCAACGTAAGTTTTGAACTTAAACCTTCCTCCAATCAATTCTATGGAACACTTGTATTGCAGAAGCCATCTAAAACCATGTCTGCATCGCAAACATTCAAACTAAGAAAGTTTTATAGCAACTGATGACATTTGGTTGTTCTTGACTATCAGAACAACAATAGCAGTTCCCATGTAATCCCCAACCAATGTAAATGCTCTCAGAAAGTCTTACCTAACCTTTCTTTTTACACAACCTTTCTTATACACAAGTGGATGCTCTCAGAAAGTCTTACCACTGAAATAGTGCCCCCCTATAACTCCAAAAATCGAGGAACTCAGCTGACTAACTCAGAAGTAGAAAACCAACACATCCGAAACTTGAAAATTGTTACTGATCTCAAATTTTTTTGCCAAAATAAGTTGTATTTCCCTTCTTGAGATTTGTCGTAGTGTTAACATGAACAAGAAGTGACATCAAGGCACTTGCAGCATCCAAACTCTACTGCCAATCGCCAAAGCCACAAGTTGGCAGGTAACTTACTTTCCCAGTAGGTATGATCGACCCTGGATGCAATGGAGACATATCTCTACCGAGATTGACAAAAGAGAAGGATTCACAAAGAACTAACCAAGAAGAATCATCCTAATAAGCTATTGGGATGCATAGCTCACCAAAGTTTGTAACCCTATGAAAGAGAATGGACTACATCATTAATGCCTATACGGATTTTCTGACACGTTGTCAACCAATCAATTAAACGGTATACACAGAAAGGGAGTCAGCCAATTCCATTCTGTATACTGGGGTTTCCTTCTTTGTCACTTACAAATGTTTTCTTTATCGAGGAGAACGGTTCTTATGCTCCATTTTGTTGCAGAGTGGAGGAAAAGAAAAATGAAATATGCAGTTTCACATATGTATGGAGCAAGGACTATTGACATGGATTTCTACTCTTTTTTCTTTCCACTGTCTGCCATCAACCAAAGAGAGCACGATTTTTAAGTAAATGATCACTCTCAATAGCAATTCCACTAGAGAGCTTGAAGTGCAAAGCTAAATTCACCGAAGAATCAAGACACACGAATTTTATGAGTAGATTTCAACCACAAAGATACAAGTATGATGTAGCCTTCAGCCGTTACCTGATATCAATGGCGATAACCTCAGGATTGCCTCTTGGCGGTGGAACAATATAATTTGGTGAATAGACCTATAAAGAGATTGAACCAACACATTACTAGTCAGTTCCACGGACTTGACATATATGTACTTTAAGAAAAGAAATACAGAAGCTACAAATTCAAACCTGATAGCATATTTCACAGGTGATATCGCCTTTCTTGTTGCACCATCTCTGAATGCACTTCCGATGAGCAAACTACATCGCATACTAGAGAAAATCAGAAGACATTCATAAATCTCCAACCTAAGTAAATTATGCGACTATATATAATAAGAGGCAAGATAAAAGTTTGAGACAGAATTAGTTACAAGTTTCTACAGAAAATCCGAACTGCAGAAGGCAATTGTAGCAAAACAACAATAGGAACACTTTAGTAGTGTTTTACCCAGCCACATTGACTTAAAATTCAAATGGAATTAAAAGGTAGATTAGTTAATAAAATGGGGGAAAAAATGAATAATCGCAGTAACTTGATAGAAATCTATAACACGAGAAGAAAAACAAGAAGACTTTAAAACAGCGAGCAATGAAATAAAATATAAAACAAAAACGACTGTGCACCATATGCTGGAAACCAGTAGGGATGCCAATCCCAGCCGCCCCGCCCCAAATGGGTTGGGGATTCGGGGATTGGGTAGGGGATGGGGATAATTTTTTTAAAAAAAATGGGGAACGGGTAAGGGATGGGTATGAGTCTGTCCCCGCCCCATCCCCGCCCCGTGTATATATATATATATATATATAAAATAAGTTATATACATAAATGAAAGTTACATAGAGGAGTACTATATATACATAAGTGAGGAAGAAAGAAAGAAACTAAATCTCACTGTCAATTAACATAGAAGTAATTGAATTCACTTACCACGGATAGAAGATTAGTAGAAAGAAGAGCTCAAATCGATAGTTCTATTCAGATAAATATTGTTCACTTCTGATAATATTGTTCACGTCGGAAACTCATGAAATAGCGTCCTATTGAGAGATTGAGAAACCGAAGCTTTAAAGAGCTCTGCGTGTGTTGTTTGTTCTTGGCGTCTTGCTGGAGGGATACCAGATTAAGAACACCAGTTTTGCATTTGGTTCCAGTTGGAGCCCTAATTCCCCGCGGGGATCCCCGTTTCCCGTTTGGGGAGGGGATAGAGGGTAAAAATAATTCTCCGGTGGGGATCGGGGAGGAGATGGGGATGGATTTGGGTTCGGGGATTGGGGACGGGGATAGTGGTATCCACCCCCTACCCGCCCCATTGCCAACCCTAGAAACCAGACAGAGAGGACTGCAAATAGACCAACTCAGCAAAAAAAAGAAGACCGACTCAGCAACATCCTCATACCAGAATGAGCAAATGGTTAATGTTTCACAGAGAACAGGAGAAGTTGTCCCAGCAAACCCATATATAACCAAGGGGAGAAGAAAGCCGAGATAAACCTTTCACAATCATCATAAGCATACTTGGATAATAACAGGAAAATGCTTTGTAAAGAGATGCCTGGAGTCCGGACTCCACACACAAACCCGGACAGGGATGTGTTCGCACCCACCCGATGTGTGTGGGTCCTACCTGCATCATAGGGACCCACGGGCATCAGACGGCTCCAAAAACATTTGTGATCTGGATATCACACGGCTTATAAACATATGCCAACGCTAGGTCCAATTTTCAAACAGCAACAAGCCAGTAAAAGGCTTGTTAACATCACAATGAAGAATGTGCCAGAAAGCCCTAACAGCATGAAAAAAGAGCAATAAGAAGCAAAATCGATCAATTGGAATGCCGGAAAAATGCACTTAACGTATACAGGCAGATATTGCATCTTGGTAAATAAAACTCTAACAATGAAATGACGGTAATTATGCAACCACATTCAAAGCAGTAAGAAAAAATCGGAACGTTACACAATGATTGGTCTAATAGGATAATCCACATCAAATTTGAAGCTTTACACACAAACCTAATTTGAAGGCTAAAACAATCTCCAATCAGTCAAGGGAGAGAAATGTGGACGATCAAAGTAACAAAAGAATGAGATGAAAATGAACCCGAAATAAGCTGGTCCAAACGCCGGACTATAAAAAAAAAAAAAAAAAAAAAGAACCCGCAAAAATGGAGAAGACTTAGAAAAGTTCAAGAAAAATAAAAAAATAAATTTAAAAAATCGAGAACATGAACCCTAAAGCAAATTCAAAAAGGGGAAATAGCATGGAATCAAGAGATGAAACTCACATTTCGTAGAAGAAACGTTTACTTCAAATTAGTCCTTCAGTTATTTTCTACTCCCAAAGAATACACGAGAAAATACAGAGAATATTCAAACATTCAAAGAATCCAATAAATGCACAAACCCACATTGAAAAACCAGCAACAAAAAAATAAATAAATAAATCAGTCCTCAAAGACGACGATACACATTTTTCAAGCAAACCAGTACGATAGACATGTGAAAAACAGAATTAAAAATGAAGAAAAAGATAAAACCCAGAAAAATTACCTGATAGTTTCCGACAAGTACATAAAAAAAAAACAACGGAGAGAGAGAGAGAGAGAGAGAGAGAGAGAGGATATTCATATACTTTGAACAAATGCACAAACAAACAAAAACCCACATAAGAAATCAAAAATCAGAACCTGAAAGGCATCAAAAACACATTTTCCAACAAAACCCACGACAAATTCGTAAAGAAAATCCAAGAAATGTGAAAAAAAGAAGAAAATTTTATGCAAAAATAAGAGAGAAAAAACCCAGTAAATTATGGGCCTATGAGTTTCACCACAGGCACAGGGAAATAAACAAAAGGCACAAACCAACAAAAAACCCCATGGAAAAACCAACATGAAAAATCAACTCAGCCCCTTAAACGCTACAAAACCCATTTTCCAACAAACCCAATACAAATTCTCAACAGATTTCCCTAAATGTGAAGAAAATAATAAGAATTTACGCAAAATATAAGCGAAAACCCGGAAAATTAAAGACCTTTATACAGGCAAAGGGGAATCAATAAACACCAACATGGAAAAAAGAAAAATAAAAAAAATACAATCAATCCCTCAAAAACACATTTTCCAACAAACCCGATACAAATTCTAAGTAAATTTGAAGAAATGTGAGGAAAAGACCAAAATTTGTGCAAAAATAAGAGGGGGGAAAAAAAAAACCACCTTCAGAGTTCCATTACAGGCACAGGGAGCCTCCATCTCATGCTCTTCATCTTCTTCTTGACAAATCCTGCACTCCCTCACAATCTTCGAACACCCTTCGCCTCCGCTATTTTTGCTCTTCCCATTACTTGTAACAGAGGGCAGATTGTTTTGGGTAACAACAACTTCATCATCACCACCTCCCAGCAGTCTTTCTCTTTCGTTGACGGATTCTAAGCATGCTGATGCAATTAGCCTGTCAATGCAAATCATGAACTCATCGACCATTCTTGCTTTTTCTCTCTAAGATGAGAGATGAAAGAAAAAATTTCCAAGGAGAGAGAGAGAGAGGGATTAATGGGGGGGGCCTGTTTTTTGTAGTAAAAAGGTGCTGCACGGGCGGAATTTACGAACCGGGACCTGGTTAAATGCCGCTGTTGGTTGCCTGTATTTTGAAATTAGCACCAGAAAAATCTTTGCCTGACCCATTATGAATTAATTATAAGGTACCCTTTGACTATAACTTTTTGGAGACACTCTCTTACGGTTTATTTTTTTTTTTTTAGTTTCTCTTAATTTTCATGGATTTGAGTTGAATTTTTATACTAGTACATTGTTCATCTGGGAAATCAAAAGAGTGTTAAAATTTGTATACGATGACAAAAAAGACTAAAAAAAAAGCACATCTTATTCTAGAATGACTTTTTGGGTATTTTCCGTGGTCTTAGTATAATTTTTCACCTTCGGTATATATTTTTTTACTTTCTTAATTTCTCTCATTGAGACAAATAATGTGATATAAAAAATTGACTCAAATCTAATAAGAATTAAAAGCAAAAAAAAAAAAACCCAGTTAAAAAGTCTATAAAAAATTAGGCGAAAGGGTGCCTAAAAATGCTAATGATAGTCGACAATGCACGAATGTAAATGGAATCGTTTGAGGTGTGTGGATTTTTCGTCTATTAAGTAAGAGCATGTGTATAGAATGATTTTGGAAGCATGCATTAGCAATTGCAGAGCCATGATTTCAACATCGAGGTGGCACCCCCAAAAACCTAAAAGATCAATATACTTCCTCCGTACCACAAAGAATGTCTGATCCATCAAGCTAAAAATTTAAGAAGAAATATGTTTTTTTTTTCCGAAAAAATTCAAACGTTTAAAAAAAATTTAAAAAAACTTGTTACTCAGTAAGTATCTTGCAAAATAAAATTTTGAATTTTTTGAACCATAATGCATTTTTTTAAGTTATCATTTTCCAGACCAAACAATCTTTTCAAAATAGAGGGAGAATTTAATACCAAAAAAAAGTATACATGTTCTAAAATTAATCAAACATAATACCCAAACAAATATACATGTGTTCATTGGTTAATCATTCATCTATAATGCAGTAATAATTCGGGAGGCCCCCTTAAAGAATCCGCCCCCTTGCATTTGTGATCGAATCTGTCCTGTCTATGTCTATACCACATATATTAGGCTAATTTACCGAAAGGAAAAAAAAATGAAAGAAAAACAAGGACCTCCGTTGTTATTACATACTAATATTCTACCTTTTGTTTGTCATTTTCAATTGTCATGTTTTTTATGATATTACATAATAATATATATTGGAATAATTTTCTAACGTCTTTTTTTTTTTTTTTGTGAATAATTCTCTAGTGTCAACGATAAAAAAAAATTAACGTAAGTAGACATATTAAGTAAAAAAAAAAAAAGTGATATTTGATTTTCAAAGCGTGGCTAACTAGTCATCGTTCTACAATAAATCAAACCAAAAACGTAATTTGAGACAATCGAATACCTTGAAGTTGGTCGAAAAATATATCAACCTATTACAATAGAGACAATTTTTACCATAATCACAGGGAATATCGCCGGTTTTTTAAAAACTAAACCCGTTCTACTAAGGTTCTTATTGTTTAAGTACTACTTATTTTCTGTTTTACAAGGCATATTATTCTCTTATAATACATCACTTTAATTCAAAAAATAAGTACTTACCCTTAATTGAACGGGGGCCTAAGTAATGCGAAACGACAGACAAAGTCCTAAAAGTGATAGGGTTATATTGGTTCAATTTTGGTTCAAGAATGAAACGATTCTATAAGCCTCAGGCTGGTACTTGAGTTCAAGTTCATTCAAAGTGGCACCCTTTTTTGCAAGGTGCGTTCAACTAATAGTCGGTATCATTTGACATCAAACGTAACCGCCAATCCGCCATGTCGTGTATGGGATTCAAATGCACCTATGCAAATAGCGGATAGGATTGATGTGGCTCTATAATCTGCCGATCGAGCTACAGTTGTATCGACTTGGTGGAGGATGTTATTAATCATAGAAAAATGGAGTGCACAGAGTTGCCTAGCTGGAAAATAGAGGTCTGCGATTACGATTGCCACGGAGCGCGATGCTACATGACCAAATTTTTAATTCTTATATATACATCAACTAGGTATTTGATTAGCCATATTTTAATTTCATATATTCAGTGCTTTTTTAGATGCTATTTTTTATACCCTAAGGTTTGTATGTATCACATCAACTAAAGATTTTCTGGGAACATAAATCAATTCGAGATAAACGTATATAGTTGTTCGAATTGTCAAATGAAAAAACCTTATAAAATTTCAACAACCAACCACTTTTGCGTACTTTAATGCATCTCATGTCTTTCATTAGGTTCGTAGTCCAATTTTTCTACTCTACATGGTATCTTTTCATGACATCATTATGTTATTTCCCATGAGAAATTTTTAGGGACCGGATGGGTATCGTGTAGTGCTCGCTCAGTCTATTTCGGTTTTGAACAGCTTGAATTTGGAGAGAAAAAAAGGAGAGAGAGTGGTGCAGTGAGAGGAGAGAGAATGTTTCAATCTAGATCGTCCAACACACTTTTGAACGGCCTGAACGGGCTGATCAAGCACCACATGGGTATGGCCATGTGATACCCATCCGGTATCCAAAAATTTCTCTATTTCCCAGACCATGTTTTATTATTATAGGATATAGAAACTTATGCCTTGTTTGAATGGTGTTTTGAAAAAAATTTAGATCGGTTTTTGGGTAATGAGTGGAGAGAAAAATTAGGGTAATAATTGAAGATAAAGGTAAATGAGTGGGGAGAGATAGAGATATAAATGAGAATAATGATTTGAGAGAGGAGAGAGAAATGAGAAATGAGAACAATAATTGGAAATATGGATAATGAGTGGTTTTTAAATTGATATTTTTTTTATAAATTCCATCCAAACAAGGCGTTAAAAAGAAAAAAAAAAAAAAGGCTTTTCTTATAGACATGAGACTGACCCATGAATCACGAATCCATGATGGACCAACTTTATCACAACTCAAATTAATTCAACTTCGGCTGCTTCTATTTTAAGCCTTGAATTGGCTGGGCCCTGATTCTAAGAAGGGAGAATCAATCAAAGTTGACCTGCTTGTGATTTCTGGGGTGTTTGGGAGCCTATTTTTTGGCTTTTCATTTTCAATTTTTTGGTTTTTTGACTTTTTGGATTATGATCAAAATATATTTTGAATCTGGTAGAATGTTTGGAAGATATGTGCAGAATGCATTTTGCAACAGGAGTAGTGTTTGGGAGATATGTGATGAAAATGAATTATGAGTTAATTTTTTACCATATTGCCCTTGATTATTCATCATGGGATATAATGTGTATAAATAATGGTTTAATCAATTTTTGTAAAAGTTATATGGTGAAATTGTATTATTCTTGGTTAATTAAAAGTCTCCAACTAAATTTTAATTTTTTTTATAAATTAGAAGAAATAACGATAAGTTAAATCCAGGTAACTGCGAAAGAACAAGAACACTTCCAATCATCATTAATCCAAAAAAAAAAACATATTAAAGAAAAACAAAGAGACAACTAAAGTGAGAATATATTTGTACTAACGAGCAATTGACAAATATATTTACAAAGCTGTTCAGAGAGGAGTAATATGACAGCTTATATGCATATTTTTTGTTAGTCTTTCTCCTTCTTCTTTTTTGTGTTTTTTTTTTTAGTTCTATCAGTTTCACGCGTACACTCCTGCATTAGTTGTTCTTTCATTTGTTCTCTAATAAAAATAATTAATCATTTTTTTTTAAATATCTGATCAATGCAAAAATCCCAAAACATAAATCTTCATTAGCGCTTATATGCATTTTTTTTTTAAAAGAAAACAACTGGTAGAACTTGCACTTGCATGCATTTTCTGTTGTTAGACGTGTCATATTTCCATATTTCCAAATATGCACAGGGCAAGTTGGTCTTTTCATCTTCAATAAAAAAGAGAAGTAGAAAATGAGAATGGGAAAAACTCCTATCCCCCTCTTTTTGGCTTCTCTTCTCTGAAGCAAGAATCCAAGAATGAGTTTTGCCATAACTCATTATGGGTGACTCCTTCCAAACAGCCAAAAGGAGAAAAGCTAAAAATGAAAATGCAAAAAAGAGGGATCCAAACACCCCTTAAGACTTCTTCGCTGAAATACAACTAAACGCTCGCATTTTGTTGGAAAATGATGTGTTTTCCAATATTTGGTTGATTCTTGAAAACGTTCTATATTGTTAGATTGACAAGGAAAACCACGAATAGGACAAAATGATATTTCATATAAAAAAAAGTCCACATCCTATGAAAATTTGCAAACTACAAGATTGTGTGCTCTATTCAGGATACGTTAGAAAATTAGCAAGAATCTTTGCTGCTTTTCTATGAAAATAATCTGTAAACATCTAATGGGTAGGTTGAGAAAATCATTCTCTCTTTTTCAAAATGAATGAGGGAGAGATCGATGGGACAGAGGAAAATGATGAGAGAGAGATGAGGGAGAGGGTAAGGGTAAGGGACGATGAGAGAGAGAGAGATCGATGAGGGAGAGATGTGTGTGAGAGAGATTACCTGAGATCGCAGTGTCGCAAGCATCGGGTTGTCGTTGAGAATGATTGGTTTTTCGTTGACTATGAAGATGTTTTCGTTGACTTTTGTTTTCTACTTTACCAAATACGGAAAAATGTTTTCCAAGAAAAATGCAATCCCCCACTAAACGTTTTTGTCCGAAACAAACAGGAGTCCGTAATAGTTCTCAATTCATATTTTGTAATGTCTGCAAATTTATTAAAATATAAGTTATTGATTTTACGGAAAAGATTTTTGCATTTCACATTTTTAGAGTCAGGTTACACTGGGGCTGGAAAGAAAGCTATTCAGTGGAATGCTTTTTTTTTTTTTTTTACTTTTTTGTCTGGTGGAAATTTAAATCCTACAAAATCAGTGGCGCGGGTATATGCTTTCTTGTTTGCTTCTAAAGTTTTATGATGTCCAGACAAATAAACTTATACTGTATATGGGATAGCAGGCTTTCCAAAGTACCAAATGTGATTTAGCCCAAACTTGATGTCAATATTCGAAAGAAAATGACAAACTATACTAAGAAGATAGGAGATATTACATGGATTTGAGTGCAAAAGAAGGGGATTGGAAAATCCTGCAGTGCAAGACTTTGCAAGGCACCCTGTAGGACGCACACGGGCCATTGATTTTGACAATGAATGGTTGAGATATGATTTTTAATTATGACCGGTAAGAATCATTTCTTACCGGTCATAATTATTTTTAATCTGGACCAGATCAACAGTTGTGTACCGTCCTACACACGCATTACACGAGGGTGTACTATAGCACCCCAGATCCCAAGACAACTGCCCTTTCGTTCTTTTCCCCAATCTTAGTCTGGGCCCGTTAATTTGTCAGATTGTGCATTGCTCCAAGGTTTTCTTTTTTTGTTTGGAAGCCAGATTGTGAAAATGAATTATTTCACAATGTATTATGAAAACTACACTTTCAAGGCACAATATGAGAATCAACCCAGAAGAGCTTTTTCATTCTCATTTTGGATTATCTTTTCAAATTCACAATCTATTTTGGGCATTATAAGAAGTGATTATATATTGTCGGTTGATTTCATCTCCATTATGGCACTACTATCTCGATTCCGAGTTTGATTTATCTATTGGTGCATGTACATGTTATTGTAATGCTTGTGATACACATGAATCTGATTCTCTTAACCATTTAACCAAAAAAAAAAAAAATTCAAGATTTTAGTGATCAAGAATTCTGGTATAATTCTTGCAACTATTCTTCATTAGTCCAATTATTTGCATTTCTTCACTTGCTAAATCAATCTAATAGTGACAATTCAGAACAACTATATATATATATATATATAGCCTTTATACATACATGATGAAACGTTGTAGTCTACCAGAGACCTGCTCTCATATGTTTTATGTGTTTGAACAAGTGGGAAGGAAATAATGATTCAACTTTAAAATTGTAAAAGTTAAAACGCCGCAAATAAAAAAAAAAGGATTTTGGTTACCTGCGTGGAAAGTTGAAGAATCACTAAGAATAGTCCACTGCAGCAAATTCTTGAACTGTTTTACAAAAAAATTAATCATTTCTTTGTTTTTAAGTACTCACTTTATCAAAGAAATAATCTCATCAATACCAGGCATTCGTTGAGAACTTTTTTCTATTTCTTTGGACCATTTCCAATTTAATGCAAATCTCAATTGATTAATTTTCTTGGAGATTCTCTAAGGTAATCACTCACAATATTCTTGCCACAAAATTGGCTCAATTATCCAATTGGAATCCTTTGCTTCCTAATGTCTTCTGTTAGGATTCAGAAATCAAACATAAGATCCCCCAAGTTTTGGTGGTTTCCATAGAGTACCCTATAATAAAGGGCAACTAGGAGCCAACCTAAATTACCTAATCCAAAGGAATCAGTAAATTTTTTTTTTTCCACCCTCACCCTTGGTTCTAGGTCAAAGGGCACTTTAGACATTGCAACGGAAAGTGGGTAGCAAATAGTGACCTTTTGGAATCAAGAAAGAATATGGGAGCGGGGCTAGGTGGGGCCTCGTTCATTTTTTTATAAATAATTATTAAATATTATTTTGAATATATGTAAAATATTGTGTTTTAATTTATAATTTAATCGAGGATAATTTCAAATAATTTTACATTAGTCTATGAATTTTTTTTTTTTGGAATACTCTCATATACAAGTAATAAGTGCATGCGTGCTTTAGTTATTCAATAAACAAACAAAATAAATTTGCATGTTATTATTGCACGGTCTCAAAATGACCGAATTGTATATCATATGATACGAGAATACAAAATATATATTAATCCAAAGAGTATATATTTTTTAATGATAATGTATTTCTCTGGTTTGGCGTCCCTCCTCGCCTCTGATTATAGGTTGATCTAATAATCAAAGAAATTAAACTAGCTAGTTAACATGAAAGGATACGAAGGGCAAGGCAACTTGGATAGGCCAGAAAAGTAGGTGTGTTTGGTGCAATAAAAAAGGGAGTTGTTTGGTTTTGTCAACCTTGAGAGAGAGAGAGAGAGAGAGAGAGAGAGTATTATAAGAAGAATATTTTGGTTGCATTTGTTTTTGGATTGTTTGGAGGGGAAAGGCTTGTGATGATGACATAGAAAATTGTGGGGAAGGATATGTGAAAGTGGAGAGGGTGGGATAATAATTGCACTAGAATGGGGGAGGCAAGCACAAGTTGGATAAAAAATCAAAACTAGTCTATGCTACAATTACCTTGCAGTTTGCGCAAGTTGGGGAAGGATGTGGATTCGTTTGATAGTCCGAATCATTCATTTTGTAGATCTCGTCAACAATTTTAATTGAACCAAAAATCCTGTTCACCGGATATCAATCAATATATGTCCGAAACACATTTTTGTTCCGAAAAAGGGTCTCAACCACACTAAATCAAATCCATTTGTATCTGTTTTGTTGAAGTGAAACTTGTCCGATGAGCATTATTAATTTTTGACACCATCAAGATTCTCGACGAGATCTACAAGGTGAATGATTCGGATCATCAAGCAGACCCATCTGATCAAGTCCGTAATCAGGCAAACTGCACACTGCAGTTGGGTTTCCCGAGCGCCGAGAATCCAAATCCTTACACATACTACCTATATTTATAACACCCTACCCCTGAAGAAATGGATTAGATATACAGTCATTGGGACGAGAGAAAGAAGCCCCGAATACGTTCGCACAATCTTAGCGGTTCATTTCAGCAATTAATGATTGAGATCAATTTTTAATTTTGATAGGTAACAATTAATTTTTACCAATCAAAATTGATTTTCAATCCAGACCATTCAAAACACTTTTAGATGCGCACGATTGAGCGCGATAAACTTTATTTACGGATTGCTCCGTGAAGAAGTTTTTCTCCATTTGGACATGCATACATGTTTTTAGTCCATTAGGTGTACCGCACCATGCATGCATTTGGGGGCTTGTTGGCCTACCAGTCTGAGTACCACTTTAGTCCATTCTGGTTCATTTGTACTACTGATTTGTAACTCTCACCGTGTCTAGAAGGATAACGGAAAAATATCCAATTTGACTGGAAATTTACAGCTCCATGATTTGAGTGGTGACGTCGCAATACGACTTTGTGAATATCGTGAACTATCCAAAGAATTATTATGTAAGTAACTAATAGCCAAGGGTGTTTGAAACTTAGGGTGTCCAATGCAGTACGAAGATGTAGGACGTCTTGCAGTGTGCAATGAAAATTTCGTCATCGTGATATGAATTGTTTTTAGTTTGTTGAGTCATTCAGTAAAAAAAATTGAATTGGTCGGATATCATTAGCCGCTTGTTTAGACAATATTAGGTATACAAAAAATGGACGGTCAATTCAATTTTATAAATGTATTGTTTGACAAATTTTTATCTTGATCATGTAAATATCCATGTAGGTATCAATATTTGATTAACTTCATTTTTTTGATAAGCAAAATTTTTTTTATAAATCTTTGAAAAAGATTACAAAGATTTTACGGATCACGGGCACACTGACGAAAATGCCACCTGCAAACCACACCAAAGGAAGACAAGAAACCAACCAAAAAAACCAAAGCAATACTCCACATTGAGACAGCCTCTAAAACACCCAAACACACTGGACAAACTAAGACCAAAAAAACATAAACCAAACCTAAAAAAAAGCAGAAACCCAAAGAAAGAACCGAAACCAAAAAAAAAAAACCCACACCTAAACCCGCCAAACCTCGAAATTAAAATTCCAAAGAAAGCGAGGTACCATCCTCAAAATCCACTTCTTCATTCGAGACAAACTTGATTTTTAACTTACTCGTTCAACAGTTTCTACAAACTAAACGGTTTATATTACAATGACAAAATTTCGATTGAGCACATGAGGTGTCCTACAACCTCTTTGTGCATTTGCGCAATACAGAGTCCCATTTCGGTCGCTAGTTGCAGTAAAAGAAGTATCAAATCAATCAATATCAAATTATTTTTTTGTCCCATACATCGAACGGTACAACGTTTGTTGCTGTCTACCTGATTCTTCTTGGCATAGGGAGCAAGCTGGATAAGGAAGCGAAAGATGTCCAACTGTCCAAGCCCTAAGTGTATAAGTATAACATACAATATCGTATAGGTGAATAGAAATTTATACTAGAATTTTAACCCTAACAAATTGCTGGCATGTGCCCACATATATCCTTGCAAATTTCGGAAGTTGTATTTGTCCAAAACATAATGGTAAGTACCCTAAAATGCAGGAGGTAAAATTTCAACGAATAATGAAAGTATGGTTTCATATTTTTTACAACCATTGTATACCGTCAAGCATGTGCTATGATCGGCGATATAAACTGATTATTGAAAAGCAAAAACAAAAGGGAGACAGTATGAATCTTTTCGAAATTTAACTGTTTTAAAGAGATCTTTTAAGTTGTTTTTAGTTCGTATGTCAGAAGAAGCTGTGCATTACTTGATAGATCTTCTCATGCAAGGTCACTTTATTCTTCTTGTGTGTTTATTTTTTTACTCCTAAGAGCAAAACAAACAAAAAATTGGGCTGAAGACTTAGATGATCGCCGGCTTCTTATTCGATCTATATATATGGGTGACACGGCATTCACTAAGATTTCAAAGAAGCAACCGATTGTCACCCTTTCCGCTTGTGAAGCTGAATATATGGCTGTCGCATCATGTGTATGTCATGCTATGTGACTAAGGAACTTAGAAATTACATGTGTTGGCCAATTTGGGTTGTCCATGCTCGGCAATGGATGGCTTAGATTACATCTCGATCGAACAAATTTCGACCATTCCGTTGCTATTCTGCTGAGATATAATCTAAGTTGTCCATTGCCGAGCATGAACGATCCGAATCCCGTGCATCGAATAGGAACGACGCTAGTATTTTAGAAGCCCAAGTCAAGCCCAACATGATTAAGTTCTTGGTCCAACACATTTTGGAAGCCCAAGTCAAGTCCAAGAAAGAAGCTCAAATATAGAAGATATATTTTTGGAGGAGTCTTAATATCGAGGGAAAATGACGGCTAAGGACTTGTTTTGATAATTAATATCTGTTAAGGACATTTTCAGCATTAACAAATGTTCTTAGTTTGTCCTTGGCAGGTATTAATTATTAAAACATGTCTTGAGCTATCATTTTCCCTAATATAGAGCTTCTAAAATATCTAGAAGCTCCTTGTCAAAATATCTAAATTTGTTAGAGCACATGTATAAATTTAGAATTCTCTATAAGAAATATCTTTAGACTAAAACCATCCATAGGGTAGTATAAATATTAAATGGAGGTGAGTTCTAATCATTTTTGTACCAAGTCAAAAACATTTGAGTTCTATTGTAATACAAGTACCCCTTCCTCCATCATTGTCTTCAAACATTTCTTCCTCTTCCAAATACTAAAAATCTCCTCTTCTTCCAACACAACAAAATTCTACTCATTTACTCATTAATGAAGACGTTTGAAATGAAGAAATAGATTAAATGAAGGGAAAAATTCAAAATACCCCCCAACCTATATACCCAAATTCAATTAGACTCCCAATCTTTTAAAAACTTCAATTTTACTCTCAACGTTATATTCCGTTAATCAAAATGCCCCATTCCGTCCAAATTACTAACGGATTCTGTTAAAGGCTCGGTTAAATAGTATTCGGATCGAATTTCGATGATCCGAGCCGCTCAATGTGTTCAAAACGTGATTTTAAAGGTACCTGTGAGAAATCAGCAAAAAAAATGACCAGGAAGGGCTCATCTGAACAGTTTTTTATTGAATAGGATCATCGAAATTCGATCCGAATACTATTTAACGGAGCCTTTAACAGAATCCGTTAGTAATTTGGACGGAAGGGGGCATTTTGATTAACGGAATATAACGTTGGGAGTAAAATTGAAGTTTTTAAAAGATTGAGAGTCTAATTGAACTTGGATGTATAGGTTGGGGGTATTTTAAATTTTTCTCTTAAATGAAATCAAGACAATGACGGACCTAATGTCTTCCCGCGAAATTGAATGGTTGGAACATTTTTGCTCCACAAGTTCAACATAATGATGCTTAACGACATCCATAGCATGCCACACCAAGGATGCAAAATGTGTCAGATCTTCCTCGAAAGACTACTAGCTTTTCTCTTGCTCCAGTTTGTAAACTTTAATGCGGCCATCCAACTTGCCAACCACATTAAAGTAGCCGCCTTGTTGTGCGAGAATTTTAGGATGAAAGAACATACTTCTCCCTCCGTTCCAAAATGAGTGTCCTTTTTGGGACTCTGTTCCATTTTCAAATACTTATATCTTTTGATTTATGAAGTTTTATATGATTTTGAAAACTTTGTTTAATAGAACTAATTATAATCTATCAAACAAGATCCATATTGCATATTTTTTGACATTCACATTAAAAGATATAAACAATTGAAAATGACACGCTTCCCAAAAAGGACACTCTTTTTGGAACGGAGGGAGTACTTTGCAGTTCATCCATCTCTCGAAAATATGACAGAGCATGCGACTCAGCAAGGACGCTTCCAAATCTTCTTACGACTGCCCTTATTTTTCTCAAGTGCCCTGTTGAAAAACGACGAGCTCGCTTCAAGAGAATCAGCAACACCAACTCCAAGCCTTTCATATTAGAGATCAACATGATAACAATGGGCCATGCCTACATAAACAAAACTAAAAAATCAATAGACTGCTGCATGTTGCATGTCTTGATTCCTTACCCCAATACTTTGTTATTTCCTTCGTCCCATAATATTTATCCGGTCCGCAAAACGGAGACTAAATAATGTATTTCTTTCAAGAAAAAATTCAATTTTTTTTCACAAGTTAAAAGAACTCGTCGAGATCTAGTAAGTTGTTGAATTTTTTCCCAACTTTTCTTACAAAAATAGAATTATTTTTACGTCTCCGTTTTGCGGACCGGACAAATATTATGGGACGGAGGGAATATAAAACAATTGAAATTCGGGAAAATTTCACTTACCTCCCCTGACGTTTCTGACAATTACAGATACCTCCCTTCAGATTTCTAAAATTGCACTTACCTCCCCTTTGCTTTAGTTGTCGGCTGCAGATTCCCCCATCCGTTAGTTGACCGTTACTAAGTATGACGGAAATTGCTGACATCATCCATTACATCTATGATACTACCCATTTTACCCTTGAGTCAACAATTTTGCATTTACTTATAAATATCCATATCTTTATTTGTATTTACTTATAAATATCATGACATATAATACACACACATATATATATATATATATATATATATGTTAATTGAAATTATTGTCCTAAATATTTTTTTCTTATATGCTAATTTAATGTATAGCTAGTGAATACATCTTATAAATAATTAATTACTCCTCAATTGTCTAGCTAATAAATATTGAAAAAAATAGTTATAATGTTATCTTCTATGCTACATATCCATAGATACATTTGTATGTTAAATTAAATACATATCAACATTTGGTATTAAACATGCATGTATAATTTTTTTTAAAGCTTCAAAAAAATTCTGAGAATTTTTATTAAGCCACATACACACGAGGTATAAACACAAAAGAATTAGAGTCCCTTTACTTTTTTTATGATACTTCACATTTTTTTGGCAAAGAATAAAAAAATCTCAAATATATAGCTCCATATTAAAATAATTATATTTTGCAACCCTATACCGCCTTTTTTTACACTCCAAAAAAAATATGTTAACATTTTTAGCCAAAAATTCCTTTTTCTCCCATCGAATTTTTTTTCTTGAACTTTTGGAATTTCTAAGCCACATATTAGTTGAATAATGAACCTTCAAATACTTTACATTAACATTGATAAAAAAAAAAAACTTCATTATGAAAATGAACTCAAAAAAATTATGCTAAATTTTTTTTTTTTGCATATTGGCTAAAACAAACTATGTTTTATAGATGAAGGACTTTACTATCAAGTTTTTGAAATTACCCTTATCAATTAAGTTATGTATATTAGTTCAACGTATTTTTTAAAATTCAGGGTGTTTTGGGTTACTTGATGCACATCATAATTAATTTGGGTTACAACACTTTAGTTCAATATTCAATCAACTTTCTTTGGCTTGTATTAGAAATGAAAAAATAGAAGTCAAAGCAATTACAAAAAAAATCTATTTTTTGGGGAGGTATCTAATATTATTATAAACCTCAGGGGAGGTAAATAAAGGGGTAGAAATGGAAATTCACACTTTCTGTTAATAGAAGTTAGCCGACAAGACTGACAGGGGAGGTAAGTGCAATTTCAGAAACGTGAGGGGAGGTGTTTGTAAATGTCAGAAACCTCAGGGAAGGTAAGTGAAATTTGCCCCTGAAATTTCAGCATCTTTGGACATTACTTACAACTGTATTAGAAACTACTGTAGATGAATAAGGTCAAACCATCGTTTATGTTTGCATATAGTCATGGTTTTAAGTTGGGCTGCTCTCGGTCTGGTTCGGTTCGGATTTCTAGGAATCCGAGGACCGAACCGCTAGTCACGATTTTTACAAAATGAAATCCGTGTCCGGACCAAAAGTCCTACGGTCCGGTTCCAATCCGATCCGTGACTCACGGATCGATTACGGTTTTGTCCACGGATTTTAGCAAAAATAAAGTTCAAGCATATATCCCACAATAAAAAGGAAGAAGGTTACATTCAAAATTAAGTTTAACACAACCAAAAAATACTTGTTACATAAACTACCAAAAGCTTACTTTAGAAATTAAATTCAAAAGAATCTAAAACACTAGTAGGATTGGATCATTATAGTACATTACATAACATAAAAAAATCAGAAAAGAAACGAATTACTGAAACTCAACTAGGTTACCCGTAATTTATACGAAAAAACTACGATTTACTCACTATATTTTATGTACATCTACACTATATCCCATTATTAAGATAAAATACTAAAATTGGTAGAAAAAAGTGTTCGCATTACTAACAATTTATTATATAAATACACATATATATTATTTATATAAAATAAATATCTCACGGACCGGTTCGGTTAATCCACGGTTTCGTAATGAAAATCCGTGGACCGAACCGCGAGTCATGGTTTTCTAATTTTTTAATCCGTGTCCGAACCATTAATCCACGGACAAAATTCAAAAGGTACGAATTGGTTCGGTCCGGACCGGTTTCATGATTCACCGGATTTTTTGAGCAGCCCTAGTTTTAAGGTCACAAAAAGTATAGGTGTGCCTGGTTAAATAATAAATTCAGCAAACATTTATCAGCAATGATTAAAGACGAACAAGAAAGGCTCTCAAACCTAACACTCCAAAAAATCCAAGAGAGAGAGTGATGTGTGCAAAATGAAACACTCAAAAAATGATCCAGCCCCTTATGTACGCACGTGGCGCTTGTGCCCCAAGGAGCGCCAAGTGGGTCCGTGTTTGGCGCTCGTGCCCCCAAGATGCGCCCACCGCACGCAACTCTCGGATCAAACCAATTAAAGAAAATTTTTGGAGAATTTTTATATGAGGCCATTTAAAGTTCCAGCAAATTTTAGATTTCTTTGTACAAACCCCTTAACTTTATTAATCCGAGAATCCAAGTTTATGGAGTATACTTAGTTGTTAGTTGTGTTCTCTTTCTTTTTTCACACGATTGGGAAAAATAATAGGGCAAAGTACGGATTACCTCCCTGAGGTTTGGCCGTTTGACAGATAACCTCCCTGAGATTTATTAATGAGCACATCGCCCCCTTGTGGTTTTGGAGTAAAGTGCTTCCGTTACTTTTTCCGTCCAAACAGACAGATTTTGTGTTGCACGCGCTTTGTATCTCGTGTAGGCCAAAGAAAACATACTTTTTCTTCAAAAGTTGCACTGTAAAAGACAACAATGCCCTCATTGTTGATCTTCTCCCCAAAACCCCCAAATCCCTAGTCAAGTCACCACGCACCAGCACCCATTCCTGCCGATCACCGGAGATGCAACTGACCGCCACCCACCGCCACCGAGAACCGGAAAAAAGGTTCACCACCACGCATGCACCAGTCAAGTTTTCTCATTTTTCTGGCATCTAATGATGGGTTAGGTGCATTTCCTTTTTTCGATAGCCCCCCCCTTTACTTTTTTAGATATCCAGCGGCCCAATCCCTCACCGACACGCAAAGGTCCGACGTCAGACGTATCCAACGCCGGTGATGATGGCAACGGTGTAGATCAGTCAGAGGGCTTGATGAATTTTTTTTTGACACAACTGTTGTTTAAGATCGAAATCCCATATTCTTCTCATCTTTCTTTACCTGAGATTCTTATTTCTTAGTGTCCACGAATCATCTCTCTCCTTGTTGATCCTTTTTTTTTTTGGGTAAATACCTTATTGATCCTTAGATTCTATCATCTCTAATTCCTAGTGAATTAAGGTTTTGCTTCGGATCAAAAAAAAAAAATTAAGGTTTCCTTAACTAGAGGACCTCACATAAATCTGATTTGGTACCAGATTCTTTGTTTCAGGTTCTATTGTGTAACTAAATTTTGGGAGTTTCTAGTTGTTTTGGACCATCTGGGTTATGGTTTGTTGCTAAATAGCATCAAAACCCCAAAATCCTTTTGGAGGTTTTTTTTTTGATAAGAAATCCTTTTGGAGTTGGAAATTTGGAATATTTGGTGTTTATAATTTCTGGGTTTTCTCCCATTCGACTGTGAAGCTAATTGGGTGGAAAAGGCATCATTTTGTTTCACCTCAAAATCTCAGGTAAAAACAGATGAGAAGAATATGGCGTGCTCTGTTTTAGTTTTGTACTCTTCGATATAGGCTTAAGTCCACGAGGTGTTCGGCAGCTGCGGAGTGCAGGTCTTGTTTGTCCCAAATCTCCATAGCCATTTCTCTCCTTCTCCCCTCTCTGTGTCAACATGTTTTTTTGAAAAGGTTCTGTGTCAACATGGTAAAGGAGAGTAAAAGACTCTTATTTATGAAAGGTTAGCGTGGTCTTTTTACTTCTTACGTTAACGGAGTTAGGAGTTGCATTTTAGTCCAAAACCACAGGGGGGCGATGTGCTCATTAATAAATCTCAGGGAGGTCATCTGCCAAACGGCCAAACCTCAGGGAGGTAATCCGTACTTTGCCCAAAATAATAAGTCATCTTCATTGAGGCAAAAAACACGAATCTCTTTGCGCCTTACCCTTTGAGTCACACATAAATCGTTTCGATAGAAGTTATATCAAGGCATTCAAACCTACACACATAGAACGACGACAAGTTCTAACACGCCCACGCAACCGATCATGCCTATTCGGTGAAAAAAGGAGAAACAAAACCATTCTATACCAGGGCATTTCTTATGATCCAACATTTTAGTAGGCCCAGGGTCAGCTCTCTTTTAACGGCCTGTTTTACAAACCCAAATCACTAGTCTAATGCACATCTTGCAGAGAGTAATGGACTCTTGCCCGCCAAATTGGCCTATTTTCCTTTGCAGCCCAGACGGCCCAATTACTTGTTGAAAGCTTGAAGCTCTCTCCCTCACTGTTTTTCTTCTTCAGTTCTGACTTCTGAGTCCTTCGCTTGTTCTTCGGTAAGCCTTTCTTCTCTCTTTCAATCGCTGTTCCTCTCTCTCTCTCTCTCTCTCTCTCTCTCTCTCTCTCTCTACAAATTGGGTTTAATTCGTTTCCTTTGTGTATGGATACAGGCGTGCCACCTGCATCCCCGATTCCATTTTGATTTACGAACTGATTATTGAGATTCGATTTGATGCTATGATTCCCAAGCACTAACTCGATCTGGGTCACCCTCAAAATCAAGAATTTCTTTTTGATAACTCAGCAGTCCGGGTCAGGTAACGCGCCTCTCGACCATTCCTGGGCCAATTCCACCGTCCACCATCGGGGCCCAATCAAATCTCCAAATCAAGAATTTCTCTTTTGATAACCCCGGGTCAAACTTACCAGCGGCTCGACAGGAATTTGGACCAATCCCACCGTCCACCAGCGGGGTCCAATTAAATCCCCAAATCAAGTTTTTACACCTGATAACTCAGGTGTCCGGTCAGCTTATGCACAGCTTGATTATTCCTGAACCAATTCCACCGTCCACCAACGGGAGCAATTAAAGCTCAAAATCAATAATTTTGACTACCCACAAAGCAAATTCAGCCAAAAAAATCAAGATTTTTTTTTTTCAAATTTTCCACCTGAAAATGGTTTCTTACAAAGTGATTGCATTTGATTTTATGGTTCTGGAATCGTAATCCGATCTGGGTGGCCTTGTAATCGAGGAATTTTAGCTGCCCAGTAGCCAAATTGCGCCGGAAAATCATGGTTTCATTAGCTGGTTCAGTGCTGTTCCCTCCGACAATGCACTCCAGAATTAATGGTAGAAGGCTTTTTGTTGGTTCTTCTTCTTCTTCTTATGAGCAGCGTATGAGTGTGTGTGGTTGTATGGCGTCCTCACAGAACTTGAGGGCAGCTGATGGATTTGCCGGCCCGAAAATCAGTGTAATTCTTTCACCCCTCTTGCCTTCCTGTAATTTCTGATCTTAAAGTTAATGTGTTTATTAATTTTGATATCATGTTAGTATAAATACACATTTGCTTCCGGTGGGTTTTGATAGTAGTATTGAATTTTTTCTCTCCTATAAATGTCCTTTTGATTGGTGTTTTGAGTTTGACTGCTTTTAGTTTGTTTCGAGTCATGTGAGCATTTTGTTTAATTGTTAGCGTTTGGTTAATAATGGTAGACTTTTATAAACGTAGAAGCTAGTCAAATACATTCCTGTTGTCTTATACCCAATTTTGGGTTTTTTCGGTTGTGGTTTGAACCATAACCTCCTTTTTTTCTACTTGGTATGTATTGCAGGAAAATAGAAAGACATAAATAAGCAATCAATAGACCTAAAATGAAATGATTTGTACTTTTTAAAATCATGGCTTTGGTGAATCTTCTTGCTAGGATTCATGCAAGCTGGAGAATTTGAATGCAGTTCCGGAAATTGAGGATGAATCTGATGTTTTGATTGAATGTAAAGACGTCTACAAGTCATTTGGCGAGAAACACATCTTGAAAGGTGTGAACTTCAAGGTAGATTATGGTTATTACGTCAATGAATTTGCATGATAATTCACATTAATGAAGCTGTGAATGAGGATTCTCTCACCGGAACGCAAGTGTTTAGAAGTGTGCTTTAGTATAAAGTTCAAAATTTTACATGCTCTATAGTAAATTGTTTTGAAGACGTTGATCTTTTTAGAAAAGGAGATTCTAAATGTTTTACCCCTGTAGATTAGGCGTGGTGATGCTGTTGGAATAATTGGGCCTTCTGGGACTGGGAAATCTACCATTTTGAAGATTATGGCTGGACTTCTTGCTCCAGACAAGGTATTTACATTTAGTTTTTCATATTGGTCTTATGTCTATCATATTGTCGAATATGTTGCTATAACTGAATTGAACACGTATCGCATTTTCTTATTTGGACTATGTTTCCAAATGAGCAGGGGGAGGTTTTCATTCGAGGAAGGAGGAGGCATGGTTTAATCAGTGATGAGGAGATATCTGGCCTTCGAATTGGATTGGTAAGTTGTCTACAAAACTTTTCATTTTTTCTTGGCTCACCAATCTGAAATTATCTTAGATTTCATTTTGAGTTATTGTCTGCTTATCGTGTTCTGTTTTGAGTGACAGGTTTTTCAGAGTGCAGCACTTTTCGATTCCTTATCTGTTAGGGAAAACGTTGGTTTCCTTTTGTAAGGGATTGTCTATATTCGATGAAGCCTTTATATTTTATTATGCCTGAAAGTTTGGAAGAATTTTCTGTTTTTTTGGTCTTCTACCTTGAGAAACCGATACATCAAAAAACTTTACCATTTTCTTGTTTTCCTCAGGTATGAGAATTCCACCATGTCTGAAAATCAAATTGACGCACTGGTGACGCAAACTTTGGCTGCTGTTGGATTGATGGTACAGTTTATATGAGAAAACTCAGATATTCTGACTAGGGGTTCCCCCTTTGTTCTAATGTTTAAGGGGACTCCTTCTCAAGATTCATCACTTACATGTCTTTTACCAAGTCTCTTTCGTAGAATTTGGATTACCAGAATGGTATAGCTCTTAAAGAGGACTTAGGATCAGCAATGCCACATAAGTATCATGCTATCAATATTTTAGAGTTTGCTTAAAACAGTTAGTTCAAGGGGCTTATATGCAAATATGCAAAGTTCCTAAAATTATTTAGATTTAACGGAGAGTCCGGGGTAGATTCTGGCTGAATGAATTGCAGAAATCCCTTGCATAAATGATCCGATCAGATAGTTTAGTTGGAGTGCAATTTTGTTCACCCTCCTTTTTAAGGGTGAACATTACCCTCTCTTCTATTGGTTGAAATGGTGAAGGTCTCACCCCTGCAATACACTTTTTGGTAAGCATGACATCACTTTGTGGTGGGATCCACACCATTTTAACCAATAGGAAGGAGGGTAATGTTCACCCTCTTAAGTGGAGGGTGAACAAAACTCAAATCGTTTAGTTGATGAAGATGGAATAGCCGAGTCTTCATGCCTGCAATGGGACTTATGGAAATAGTGCAAAATGTAAGCTAGATTAGTCTAACTTAAGCTTGTCCACTTTCATCACATGTGAACTGTGAAACCAGCAAGTAACTGCAGGCCTGCAACTTTAATCTCATACAAGGCAAAACTAGCATAGGAAATAACCAATTTAAAAAGTAAAACAGAAACCAATATCTTTTTATTAGATGTGCTGGCATTAACATTGACTTATGTTGTACGGAAACTTAACTATAGTTTTGGCTAGGGAGTTGAGGACCGATTACCTTCAGAGTTGTCTGGTGGAATGAAGAAGAGAGTTGCACTAGCTCGGTCCATAATTTTTGACACCACGAAGGATGCAATTGAGCCAGAGGTATGTGGTTGTTCTACCCGCAGTTATTCTGATTTTGCTCTGATTTAGTGAGATCATATCAGTATTGATAAGTAGTGATTTGGATGTATGTGTTGACAATTGTCTAAAGCTCTGTGCTAATTGACAATTGGATGCAACTATAGATTGTTGACCTGGCACGCTCTGCACTCCTGAGCAGGTGCTCTTGTATGATGAACCAACAGCTGGACTTGATCCTATCGCCTCTACTGTGGTTGAAGATCTCATCCGCTCCGTTCATTTGAAAGGTGAAGATGCACTTGCTACGCCCGGAAAGATTGCATCATATGTTGTCGTCACTCACCAACACAGTACTATTAGAAGAGCAGTTGACAGGTATTGCTTCTTTCTAAACCATTGGATCTTGGAGTGTTTGCTGCTGCTTTGTGATTGTCCTAAACAAAACTTATGTTGATATTTCTAGGTTGTTGTTTCTTTATGAGGGAAAGATTGTATGGCAGGGGATGACTCATGAATTCACCTCATCACAAAATCCCATAGTTCAACAGGTAATGGCTCTTACTGTTAAACATAGATATTTGGACTTGTTTTCTTGCAGTTCATCTGATACCAAATTGGAACTGAACACCTGAAATTTTATGTGATTTTCCAAATTTTTGTTATTTATTGTTTTTGCTGGAGTGTCGTTCTCTGTGTTTTGTTTTTCTGTTTCAGAGCTTGTAGGGAGTAAAGTGAGGATTTTGCAACTTTTTTTTGTGACAGTATCGAAGAAATTTTGTAGTTGTAGTACATTTCTCCAAATATTCATTTGCACTCCGAAAGGTTCTGCGCTCATCAAAGTTTTTGAGAATACGACTCCTTACATGGGGAGGCTTGCTTTGAATTTTCTTCGTTGTTTTATTTTCTTACCCATTTTGTTTTTTGAATTGGCATGATTAACTTTCCTTGATCCTAGTACTATTTTATTTGACTTCCCACATTATTTACGAGTTAGGTAGACCTCGCAGAAGACCTATCCCTCTCTCTCTCCCACACACCCACCTGCATGCGTGGGTGCAGATATTAAAATTTAGCAAGAGTTATTAGTCCCCCTCCTCTTTTTATTTAGTAATGATTCTTAGAATCCTCTGGTATCTCCATTTTCAGTTTGCTTCTGGCAGCCTGGATGGGCCGATCAAATATTAGCTTGTTTACTGGCGTGGTATTTTTGAACTCAAGGCATGTTCATGGAACCTTGGGTGCTTCCGATTTCATGAGCGGGAGACGATTGAATTTCAAGAGACAGAGACGAGGTGAAATGATCAGATGAAGCAGGCAAACATGGTTTTTTTTGTTTGGCCATTTGAACAACTGATTCGTCATGGGGCAGGTGAATACAGTGGAGTCCAATGAGACTCCAAGCCGGTGCTTTCTCTTTCAGCAATAATCAAAATGAGCCTGCTATGAGAATTATCATAACCTTGCAACTGGTGGCAAACAAATTTTCCATTTTTCCCGTCTAGATTTGTTACAAGTGATGGTTTTATTGAAATCTGACCAATTGATCTTAGTTAGATGCAGTACCAGTAATGCAATACCAAGTTCTTCGAATGAGTACTTTGTTGTGGCTGTCGGTGTTCTTCTTGTACAACCTATTAATGGTATGCTTCGACAAATAACGGCAAATTGGTTTCGCGAGAATAATTTTTTCCGATTCTAGATGTCTAAATATGGACTCTTTAGAGGTATTTCGATTTCCCCAGAGTGATTCATTAGAGCAATTGAAACAGCTCAAAAATGTTTTTCTAAACAAAAATGGCCTGCACAAGATCGTACTTAGCGAAAGTATTTGTACAGGAGTAAGTCTAGAATGCAGTAGCAGCGAAAATTACTGGTTTTTTCTCCCCGGTGAATGTACTTTCGTCGAAAAGCCCGAACCAACGTGCAACAGAAGCATAGGGCATTCCTCTTCATCCATCAAGGAGCCCTCAACAGGGCACCAAATAACCAAAAACAGCACAACTGGAAACAAAAGACTAAACACAGCTAAATAAAATTACAGAAGTGGGTGGATTAGTAGGATACACTTCAAAGCCACCATATATACTATCTGTTAACAGTGCTTGGTTTGAGTCTCCAATAAGCAGAAATAGAATCTTTATTTATTTATTTTTGATCCGCCAGAAATAGAATCCTCTAGTCCTGTTTCGCGGCCTACTTTTTCCATTTTCAACTTATAGCGGCAGCCTCACCCATGAGTTTCGGAAAAAAATCATTTTTTTGATTTATGGTATTATTAGAGAACAAAACACAAAAGTAGGGGGAGATGAGCTTTTTGACTTCTCATTTTCAATTATCTATCCGGAGAATTTTTTCAGTGCCAGACAGATACTACGTGGTGCCCGCTCAGCATATTAGGGTCATTCATTTCGATTTTGGATAACCCGAATTTGGAGAGAGAAAATGAGAGAGTGGGGTGAGGTCAGAGGAGAGAATGGATTTCAATCCGAGTCGTCTTTTTTTTTTTTTGATCCGGTATTTCAATTCGAGTCGTCAAACACAATTTTGAATGGCCTAGATTGGGTGCTTGAACACCACGTGGGATCGACCATGTGATACCCACCTGGTACCCAGAAATTTCTCCTCCACACATATCTCCAAACGCTAGTCCTATTGCTAAATGTTGGAAAAATAAATACTCAAGTTACCTCTTTCAAACAGGAAGACCATTACCCTCTTTTTTATTGATTGAAATGGCGTAGGTCTTATCTCAATAAATACATTTTTCCGTAAGCATGACTTGACTTTGTGGTGGAAGATATGACTTTACAGTGGAATACACGCCATCCCATCCATCCCATCAATAGGAGGAGCGTATTGGTCACCTCTCTAGTTTCTATTATATACTAGCATCTGTTTCCCACTGAGCAAGTCTACATTTCCCAATTGGGAAATCCCGATTCCGGGCATGCTCCGGCCATCGAACGGCTGATTCGAGCCGTCCAAAAATTCTATAAAAAAAAAACCGAGTGGGCCCTTGCGAGAATAAACGGCATCCGACGTGTGTAAGTGACCAATCCAAGCACTCCATTTTTGTGTTTGGATAGGCCAAAAATGGAGTGTTTGGATCGGCCAAAAATAGAGTGCTTGGATCGGCTACTTACACACGTCGGATGCCATTTATTTTCACCCAAGCCCACTTGGTTTTTTTTTTTAGAATTTTTGGACGGCTCGGATCAGCCGTCCGATAGCTGGAGCGTGCCCAGCGGGCCGTCGGATTCCAATCGGGATTTCCCGATCGGGAACTGTAGACTTTCTGTTTTGGAAGTGAAAAAGCCCGTGCTTGAAAGCAGAAACTTCGTAAAACCATGGGGCAGCACTGGCTTTCTCAAAGTTTCTCTCCTCCGTTTGTGAAAACGAAGATCGAGTGACTCAGACTACAAACATGGAGACCCTTGTCCTAGTCTTGACACATCTTCATCTCCCATTGTCTTCTTTTCTTGTTTTGACCTTCTTGCCCTTCAGAGCTTGTCCAATAGATTCTGCCTTCCGAAGGGCAATAACGTCAAAACCAGAAAAAATACGTGGGCCTGGTCAGTAAATCCGCCGCTGTATCCCCACCATAAAACAGCGAAAACCCTACTTCGAACTCTGTATACGTGTGTGCATGTACCTCTTCTCCAAGCGTTGCAGTAATTTTTTTCCCTTCAGAAAGTAGAGTTCTTTCATTTCTCCAATCAATGGACTTGGAATCAAATTACGAAATTGCTCGCACTGCTAGCTTCATCCGAAGCCGCAATTTCACTAGGGTCGCTTTGCAGGTACCCTCTCTTTGTTCTGGAATTTTCATTTTCTTGATATAAACATCAAGAAAGTCCCGGGATGCATCCCCAGCCAAAATTGGAGTGGAAATATACGTAAAAAGCTTCATTTGGGATGAAGCACTCCAATGGGCAATCCCAAATCTTTGCACAAATTTGAGAAAAGCTTTGTCACTTGCATGATTGTGAATTTGAGAGGGAGAAAATAGCCTTGCGAAATTTGAATGAAAATGAATTTGGTATGGGTTTTGGTCAAGGTCGGAAGTGGGTCTTAGGGTGTTTTTTTTTTTCCCTTACTCAAGTTTTGAGTTTGAGTGAAAAAAAAGGTAAGGGCCGGCGATGCTCACTTTTGCTCAAATTTGAGTAGGAGGCTTCATCTGATACAGAGCACTAATCTAAGCTTATATCTGAGATAGTTATAAATATGAAAGACACGAAATAACCTTTCAAAATTTGAGTAAAGGCTAGAATTTTCTTGATTTCAGTGAAAATTTGAATACAAACAAGTTTGTTATGGAGTAGAGTAAAGGACTCGAGAGAGTTCAAAGAGCATCTCCGGCCCTTATATGTTTACTCGAACTTGAGAGTAAGAATTTGTGTAAAAACTTCATTTGGTAAGCACTCCAACAATAAACTCAATGGAGGCTCAAATTTGAGTAAAGCTTCATTGATGGCATGGTTATAAATGATGAGAGGGAGAAATAGCATTGGAAAATTAGAGTAAAAATCCTCTCCCTTGATTTTAGTAAAAAGTTGAGTAAACCACTTTTTGGAATAGGTTTGAGTCAAAGATTGGAGTGGGTAAAGAAAAGGGTGAGGAAGTAATGTCGTGGAAAGGAAGGAGATTGCAAAAATCTTGACGCTGAACGTTGTTTTGGTAACTGAACTGTGAGTCTGTGATAGTTTCAGCTCAACTGCTGAATAGTTTATTAGTCTTGGACCTCTTGGTCTAGTTTGGGTTTTTGTTTACAGTTACCTTTCTACTGTAAAATTGAGGCATTAGTGATCTGTTTGGCTGCTGCGTAAACAGAATTAAAATAGAATTTTGAGCATGTGTTTCTTGCTTGGATTTGTGGAGGAACTTTTGTTCAAGGAAGAGAAGGAAAGATGAAACTTTTTTTCTTCTCTTTGTTGGTTGGATTAGTTGTTTACCGAAAGAATTCTACGTAAGTAAACCGTTTCCCTCTCCTTTTTCTCTTCCCTTGACAAATCCAAGATCCAAATCAAGATTACAGCCTACAATGTCCATTGGTTACGTACTTAAAGTGTGAAAACTCAACTTGACATAGTCTGTCTGAGTAATTTCTTGTTCTTTGAACTGGTGAACATCCAGTGTCCAGCTTTTGGTTAATTTTCTTGTGGTTCAAATCAAACAGACCAATGTAGGATTCAAACCCTTCATGCCTCGGCGTTGCTATTTTCTTGATTTGTCACAGTGTTGAGGTTCACTTTGATAGCTTGATGATCTGAATATGAGTTCTTGTGGTTTATGTTAGTTCCCAGATGAGTTATTGAAAGATTCAACAAAAGTTGCGAGAGCTCTTCGAGATAAGCTTCGGTCTAGTGAAGACAATGCGAGTGATAAGGATGTTGGGTTATATGTAATGGCAGATACAGCTTACGGCAGTTGTTGTGTTGATGAGGTTGGAGCATCTCATATGACTGCCGATTGTGTCATTCATTATGGACATACATGTCTCAGCCCGTAAGTAGCATTTGATTTTCCCTTGATACCTCTGAAGTGTGGCAAAATAAGTTTGAATAGCTTTTTTCCGCTTTGCCGTTTAAATCACCGGTTCGTATATTTCCTGAAGCATACTTTTTCTTGTTTTCTTCATTTTCCATGCTGCAGGACATCGACTCTGCCTGCATTATTTGTTTTTGGGAAAGCTCCAATTAGTGTATCTGATTGCGCAGAGAATTTATATAATCAAGTGTCGACTTGTGCCAAGCCTGTGATGGTATGCCTGATAATCTGTTTATTGATCTTCTCTGGTGCTGGTGCTGGGGCTGACTTGTTTATACAATACTGTTTTGGGTAAAAGATGTTTGTCTTCTTGATTGATAGTTCATCAGACGCTCTTACCTTGTTCGTAATTTGGATGTAGTTTTGTTTGGTACTACTGATAGCTGTATTTTGAACTTTTGATCTGCTTTGATTCTTGCATCTGTAACTCTTTCAGATTTCTTTCTTTCTACCTTCATTTTTTGGTTTTAACAACTTAGTTAGGGTTGCTCGCTTTCAGCCCTTTCTATGTCTATTTGATGATTGTTAATGTTGTTTTTGGGGCCTTGGTACATTGTTTTTTCTTATTCTTATTGATGTTTCACAGTATGATTACCTGGGGATTGTTTTTTCTGCTTAGGGTCTATTTCATTATCAAAGATTGGACTCTCTTTTGATAGGTAACCTAAGGACATTTGAAATTTGAATATTACATTTGGCGAGTACTTATGTGACAGCGTTTTACACTTCCAAAAGAATGTGAAAGATACGAGAGTATGATTTTCTGTATGAATATCTAGCTGTATTACCTTCATCTAGGCAGTGGGTAAGAGGTGTTTACCTATGGCTAGGGTCATATTTTGAGTGAGTGTGGCTAAATGTAGTTACAATGGGTCGTGAAAAGGCAATTTTGGCTCCGTGTGAACATTAGTAGTTGACTGAAGAGGATGGAGTGAAAAGCAATCTGAGTCATATGACTTGGTTTTGAATTGGGAAACATAATGGTAGCTTCTCGAACTGTGACCATCAATAGTATTAGGTACCATGCAGAGAATTTATTTATTAGAGAACATTTTGGGCTCCTAAAGATAGGTGAAGCGGTACCACTTCATTTTCAATGAAAATATACGTGAATATAGAAGGAGGCCGGAAGAGTGGGTGTGGAGTATAGGCTTTACTCCTAGAATCCCATAACCATTACGCTTTGTGTTAAATAACTGTCAAATTGCACCATACCATCCCATACTGATATTCTTGCTGCTGATAAAATAGAAATGGTGACCTGGTGATTAACTACCTTAATCTTTTTCTTTTGATTCTTTACCCTAAAATGCAGGTCCTTTTTGGACTGGAATATGCACATGCAATGCATGATATCAAAGTAGCTTTGGACATTGAATCATCAAGATCACAAGGGTCAACATCCAGATTAGAACTATATTTCGCTGATGTAATCTGTTCCGTTATGAATCCATCAGAAAATTCCAAACCTTCCAATGGGAACGTGGGATTGGATGATAGCCTTACTGCCAATCAAGGTTCTGGCAATGCCATTGGTACACGGTATAGCATCGGAGGCTTGTCTTGGATTTTAGCGGAGGGACATACTATACAAGAGTACTTACTTTATTGGGTTGGTGCTGACAATGCAGCCTTTGCAAATGCTGTCCTGACATTCAATGGATGTGAAATAGGTAACAGTTCTTGTTCTTTTTTTCTAAAGTTCTTTTTCTCCCTCTCCATCATTTCTCTTAACACGTCGTTGAACCCCATATGGTATCCCGTAGGTGAAAATTCAGATAATATAATGATTGCTTTCTAGAATCCCATTCCAATTCCCTGCAAATTTGTTGCTCAGATAAGACAATGTCTGCAAAACTATTTCGTAAAGATGCTGTCTGAACTCTCTGTGCATGGTCAACCTGACTCAACCATGTCGCTAACATGTATGGTATAGCTATGTTTTGTGTGTCTGCATATTGCATGCCCATCTTTTCTATTGTAATCTGATTGCCATGTTACTGTTCGGTATTACACACCTGTGCTGGTAAGTTTTCAACCCTTTTTCAGTTTCTGACGTGATTTATTTTTATGTTCAATTGAGAAAACAAAATCATGCTTCTTTTGTGCCCCTCCCCCTTCCTTGTGTATTTTCAATTGCTACTGCATTTGAAAGAAATGCAGATTACCGTGTCTATTGCTGCTACTGCCCCTTGAAATTTCATGGTTGATTCGTGTTTTTAGTTTCCAGAACAGATGAGCATGATGCCTTGTCTATTTAACTCGTCTTTTGTTTACTTGTGATTTTATTGGCACTTGCCTCAGTCAGGTATGATGCAGCAGAAAATGTTTTAGTGACTGATGTGTCCCACCAGAGAAGAATTCTGAAGCGCAGGTAATATATTTAACGTTTTCTCCTTTTTTCCTTTCTTTCAAGGTAAACTTATATTTATTTTGGCATATGACATGATATATTTTGCCTAAGCGAGATTTGTCTAATTTATTCGTGTTCTTTTTGTCTTATGTCTTTGCGAATAATGTCTTTATTTTGCGAACTATGCTTACACAGATATTACCTGGTTGAGAAGGCAAAGGATGCTAACATTATTGGGATATTGGTGGGAACGCTTGGTGTAGGTCTGTTACTGTTTGAGATTCTTTACTTGCACTTTTCTGTTCCTTGCGCATTCATACTGATTGTAGCTTGTTAACCTCATGCCAAATGATATTTTGGCTTGTTCGTATGCATCTATTGCATTGCACTAGGGCTGTCTTCAGTGCTTTGAAAATAAGTATGATTTTCTCTTAGTTTCTTTTTGGATTGGAAACTTTTTTCTCTCTTAGTTTTCCTCTTCTCGACCATGCTAATGCCAAATGAAGCAAAGTTCAATAAATGCATTGTTGTTGCTGTTACATTTTTTCCTGAATGGGTTCCAGTGTTAGCAGCCCCACGTGTTAAGCATTTAGTTTTGTTGGTCCTGGTATATTATTGAATTTAGTGCTCATATAGTCATATTCTGTAAAATGAGGAATAATTTCATGTCTGTTATCTGTTTATAATGGTTGTCGTTTTAAGTCCAGCCATCTTCACCATCTTCCTTGAAGGATGATTAGTGTTGTATTATAGATCCTAGCAATGCTTTCGGATCATACTACTATTGTATATTTAGCATTCTCCCTCTTATTCTGTGCTATTAGCTGATTACATTGAATAATTCCATTCCACCTGGACAAATTGACAAGGTCTGTTGGCTATTAATTTTGTAGTTTTTGTTGCGTGAGTTCATAAAACTATGCTTCATTATCTAGGCATGAGCTTTATTTATAATTTTGATCTCGCATCATCATTCTATATTTCTAGAAGAGCTGCATTTAACCTTGAAACTCTTTGTGCAGCTGGTTACTTGCACATGATTCATCAGATGAAAGAGCTGATCACCAGAGCCGGGAAGAAGGCTTATACTCTTGTTATGGGAAGACCAAACCCTGCAAAACTTGCCAATTTTCCGGAGGTAAGTTTTGATGCATGCAGGCAGACGGTTTTATATTTTCTGTGGGTTTTTTTTTAGAATATTCAAGTCGTTTAACAACCCTCCTCTTTGGCAGTGCGATGTTTTCATTTATGTTTCTTGTGCTCAAACTGCTCTTTTGGATAGCAAAGAGTTCTTAGCTCCTGTAATTACTCCTTTTGAAGCCATGCTAGCTTTCAGCAGGTACTTGTCGATAATTCATTATTTATGACTTGAACTACTGGTTAATAGTACTTACCTTCAATTTCCGAAGCATTCCCAATAAGGGAAAAAAAAAAAACACTTTTCATTTCAATCTATTCAATCTTTTACACCGTCTATTGCAACCCTGTTTGCCTTGTGGCTTTTCAGCTATTTCATTTTTTCCCAATACACACTGGGAAAGAAATTATTCATGGAAGTATTGTCAGCATTCCACGTGTCCTGACATTTGTTTAAATGATTCTATAATCACTAGCTCTGCCATTATGTATAATATGCTATTTTCATGTCACGAATTGGTTATGTTGGATGCCTCAACAATGTGCATAATCTTCACAATAGAACCTTATTATGGAAAGATGTTAGTTGGTTTATTACACAAATCCATGAAGTGACCTATTCGAGATAACATTAGCATAGTCATTTATTTGTTTCTGCCTACTTTTATTTTTGCACTTACAATGAGAAAAAAAATCAATAGCTATACCAATTCAGATCAGAATATAGTAGTTGTATGCTTGGTTTGAAGTCTGTTAGCTCAAAATATCTTGTATTTAACTTCTGAAATTTTACCATATTATCTTCAACTGCCTTTAACATGGCTGTAATTTGTTTTAGGCTGGCACAATGATAGGATGGTTGGCATAGCTCGTAATAGCTATATTAAAATCGGTACCTAGACTTATGTATAAGCATGAATTTCTAAAGGAATTTTTTTCCACTTGTGTTTAATTTGCTTTGCTCTGTCCTTATTTCTTTCTTGTTCCTTTTATCGAAGGAATTCCTATTTGTTAGTTAAAATTTTGTTTATAATGATTATGAAACGCATTGGAAATGGCATGATGAACTTAAGAATTCTAGGAAAAACTATAATAGAAAGGACTAGGGAACGTTGCATATGGAAATTGATTTCTGAAACTTACGACCAAGGTAAATGGTGAATTGATTGTTTGCCGCTGGTACAAGTCAGGCTATGGTTTGAGGGACTACCTACTGTATCCTCTTAGATAAGGAAATTGAAACGGAAATGAGAAACTAAGCAAGCATAATAAAAACTTGTGATTGGAGTATGGGCCTAAAAGAACTATATTATTCTACTTGTCGGGGTATTGAGTGTTCATCCAAAGTTTGTGTTTAAAGCATTTGATTGTCTCCCTAGTATGGTATTCATCAGCATCCGGCTCAAGTGTAACTTTTTGTTCTTTATATTTTATTTCTGCTACCCAGGGGAAGTCAATGGACGGGCGCTTATGTTATGGAATTTCAGAGTTTGATGACTTCATTTCCTGTGGAAGTAAAAGGTCAATTGGAAGAAGCACGATTTTCATTCCTTCAAGGTGGATATGTAGAGGATTTTGATTCGGAAGGTAACTTTATCTATCTCTTTCGGCATAATTTTCTGCCACAGTCCTGTGCTTTTGGAAACAATTAAAGAGAGCAATGGTAGATGCATGCTGATCTTTCCATATCGGTCAAGAATGTGGAAACAATACATGTATTGGTCAAATTCATTAATTTTGCTTATCTCTCTTAATGTTTTTGAATTAGTTAATAAAGGGCAAACCTGGTGCACGAGGCTCCCACCATTGCGGGGTCTGGGGAGGGGTTAATGTACGCAGCCTTACGCTTGCAATCAGAGAGGCTGTTTTTGCCACTCGAACCCGTGACCTCTAGGTCACAATGGAGCAACTTTACCATTGCGCCAGGCCCGCCCTTCTTTTTGAATTAGTTAATGGTTCTAATAAATCTAAAGTTTACCCAAAGAAGACATAGTTGCCTATGGATCCACATTCTATCATCAAAAATGTCGTGGATGCTATCAGAGGCACCTGAACGCTAAATAAGTAGCGATTCTAGAATCTAGGGAACTATAGTTTGTCCGCGCTTCAGAATTTCTATGTTTTCTTTTGTATACTTGGATCATTATTCTGCTTTCTCTATTGACATTTATTTTCCTTCAGATCTTTCCTACTTATTTAGATTGCCTGGACAGGATAGGTCATTTTTAGGTTACAAAGCACATTTTAAAATCAAACTACAATGGCTATATTTTATATCCTCAGTCCTCACATTATTCCAAATTGGTAGTTTGATTTACTCCCTCCGTCCCACTTTGTTGTGCCTTCATTCCTTTTTGGGATGTGCCAAAATGATGTGCTTGTTTCAAAACTTTCCAATTTTGGATGTCCATATTACCATTTTGCCCCTCATTTCTCCCTCCCAAATTCATATTTTGAACTTGATTTGAAAGGAAAGTGGAGCAAATTAGATTTGTGTCCATTCTCTCAATGACATGACAAGGAAAGTCATAAGTTACAAAGGGGTAAAATGGTAAAATTGACACAAAGTCAATGTAATTATGATCCTTTCTTAAATTATGTGAAAGTCAAAATAGGCGCAACAAATTGGAACGGAGGGAGTAACTATTATTGCCAGACTGCCATTTTGTTCTTCAGTGTTGCCCATAACGTGTATTGTCCCTCCCTCGTGGATTTAGTCATTATAGTTTTTGCAGTTGAGCATACTCCCACAAAGGTTAAATGCAAAATCTTTACCTTGACGTGTGGGGGTGATTATTTTGTTTTCCTGCCTGTGATTCACTTGATGGGTAAATTGTTTTCCATTCTCTTTCTTGTAGGTAGTCTGATAAAATTGTGAAGGACCCAAATAACATGCCACCGTACATATATTGAGCATTTCTAACATTTCAAAATTGCTTGCAGAGATCACGGAGGAAAATGGAGAAGGAACTCTTGCACTGGTGAAAGCAACAGAGAAGGCTCTTCGGGTGGTTGATAAGGATCATCAGTTGGTAACCAAGGGATCGGCTAAATCTGGGGCTGAATATTTTGCAGCTCACCGATCTTATCATGGTCTTGACATTCAAAGCAACAATTCCTTGCCGGAACCCTTTTTAATTGGTAAAACTGGAAAGGCATCGGGTTATGAGGATGAGAAAAAGCAAGCAGGAGAATTTCAATGAGTCTGCCAACGTCAAGGGAAAACTGGAGACAAACCGGACAACAGAAGCCGAATATTAAGAAATGGAGAACAATTTGAACTAGAAGTAGACCAGCGAGTAAGCGACGATTCTAACGGGCAGGGAATTCTTCATAGCCCACACAATTTTGGGACCATTTGGTGTTTTCACCTGAATTTGGGAGTGCAGGTACAACGGTACAACTACAACCTCATCCCTCTGCTTGTGTTAGTATTCATTCCCCTTTAACAGGAATGGATAAATTTTGCTCCATATAGTTCTTTTCGAATGATGGTGCGGATGTTAGATTGATGTGCAAAACCCATAATGTACGTGCAAAGATATAATTGTGTGTATAAATGTACTAAACTTTGCACTTATTATAATTTTTTCTCCATGAGTCTGATGGAAATAGTCTTCTTGCTCCGGAGAACTCAAGATTTCCTTTTACCAAAATTCCTTTAATTTGTGTTTGGATACCTTTGCATATCTGATGGGAATAGTCTTATTAATCCATTCCCCTTAACGATTTTTCCCCAGATTAGTCAAAGATCCTTTAAACCGGTTAGAATCTGTTACTTGAACATTACTCGACTCTGAGGAATCGTAATTGTGTACGTATACCGTTGCGTATATATGAGATGTATTTTTCGTACATTTCGATTGCTTCTGTTTCTGCATAAGTTTTACCTGCAGAATGCCACTAAAGCTGTATTTGCAGTCATCTTGGTCTAAAGTCATGCTCCGAGCCGTTAAGAGGTACTTAACAGTAGGGTGAAGATAAAACCGATCAAACCGAAAGAACCGACGGGAATTTTCGGGGTTTGGTCAGTCTAAGTTCGGTCCTGGTCGGTTTCGGTTTTCATAGATTGAAAAACATTTTTACATTTTTGTTCGGGTACTGGGGCGGGCTCGGAGGAAAATTGGAAACTCTGATCGGGGCCGGATAGGGTTTGAGTTGATATTACCCGGCCTGATTACCTGCACGAACCCGTCCCGAAATAACTATATGTAAAAATATATTTTGCCCTATTATACTTAAACAAAGAGTTTTTTGCCCGAATACTATTATCAATACATTAGAAACATATTTTTACTCTTATATTTTCCCCATTATACTAAAATACCACCTTATATGTTATATTTCCTTTCCTTTTTTTTTTTTTAGGTTAAATTTGTTTTTTCCCCATTTTTTAGGGGTAGGGTGGGACGGGTAAAACTGTCTCCCGACTGGGACAGGAACGGAAGCACCCAAGAATTACCCGATCAGAGTCGGAGCCATGTGGTACTGCAAAATCCGTCTCTTTGCCATTCTAGAATTTTGCCATTTAGCACGCCATAAGGATGGCCCGGGCCGTTTCAAATGATCCTCTGGTCTAGTCTTGATTGAAATCTCGTACTCCAATAGGGAAAGCGTGCGTATATTGTTGGTTGACAAGGTCAACGTTTTCAACACGAAGAATGGAGCTGAACTTTGTCAGATTTGAGATCAGTTCAGCAAGGTATAAGTCAGGTTGGAGATCGATACGAGCAACAATTCAGCTCGAGTTCAACTCGTAAAAAAACGAGCCGAATTTAGCCATGAATTCGGTTCATTGGTAGTTTTTTCCCAAGTACCAGATCAATATTCCCTAACAAACAAATGAAAGAAACCAAAAAAAACCCACCAAAAATCTGTCATGAAGTTTTTTTGTTTTTGGTACTTAGGAATATCTGTCATGATGCTTTGCTCCAACACAAAAGAGGAGTCTTCAAAAAAAAACATAAAAGAGGAAAAAAAAAAATTCAACCAAGAACATGACCAAAAATCTGCCATCATGCTTAATGCTTTGCTCCAACAAAAATGAGCAACTTGTTTCACATAGTTCTTTTTTTGGATTTTTAGTTTGTCTTTATTCAAATTTTTTTTTTTACATTTATTAGTTTTGCGTCAAACTTTTAGAAATTTTTGAGCTTTTTCTTTGATATGTTCCAATATATATAGGTAAAAGTCATAATTTTTTATTTTTGTGATTTCTCTTGTCAAGATGAACCATTAATCCCGAAGAGTTTTACTCAAAACTAATAAATGCAAAATCTTTTTGAAAAAAAAAAAAAACTGAAAAAGCTTAGTGAAACAACTGAAATGGATGTTTAGCAGTTTTTTTTTTTTTTTATTTTTTTATTTTTAGCTTTGGGTAGTTCAAACAAAAGACATATACTCCAGTAAACAGCGAACCCTCAACAACAAGACAAGGGGCCCCAAGCCCAAGGGCCTTTTTGTTGGGATTGAACTGAACTGCATGCTTATCCCTTGTGTCAAGGCTCGCTCTCTCTCTCTCTCTCTCCATTTCTTTATTAAGGTTCCGTTTCGTTTAAATTCTTATTTTTTAAATACATATTTTATTTTTTTATTGAAACATGTCATTCTCTTATAATTACATCATTATTAACTCAAAAAAAATAAATACTAATTCAAAAATTTATTAATTATTTCTCTTAACGAAACGGGCCTAATTTCCCATCATTGGTTGGAGCAAACAAATTTGATTAAAAAAATGGTCAAAAGCCCATCATCTCTCTTATCTGAGATTCTGTTCCCGTGGTGGTGTGTGATTGGGAACCAAAAAGATTATCTCTAAAAAGCTGCTGCTTTTCCCCCCTCTATTGTTTCAGAGAATCTTTCAGAGGAAAATTTTGAACAGTGGGTTTCCAATCGAAGTGAAAGAAAACAAGGGATTGGAATTCATGGGAGAGAACTGAAAATAGTATCTGCCACCTTCTCACTTCTGTTTTATTACCAGCTAAAGAAGGCCTAGAAAGAAAGAAAGAATGGCTTTCGTTTTTTTTTTTTGGGAGATTTTGAGAGTGTTCGAATCAGTTTACGTACATCTTAATTAATTTTTTTTCCGGTCCGGTCAAAAGCAAAATATCCATGTTGGGACTGGAAAATTCACATGAAATTGCTTTTTTAAGGCCTAATCTTAAGAATCAAGCTCTGATCAATTGCGTAAAGGAACAAACTTACCAACCAATCAGTAGCTTTGGTTTGGCCTGAAGGTGAAAAGCGAATACATAGATTTCCCACTAAAAGAAGATGAAGAAACTCCAGACTCCAGAGGAAAGAGTGATGGAGAAAATCCACAAAAACCATATCAGATTATTGCCTTTGTAGAACTGAACTTGTTTCACATAGTTCTTTTTTTGGATTTTTAGTTTGTCTTTATTCAAATATTTTTTGTATTTGTTAGTTTTACGTCAAATTTTTGAGAATTTTTGAGCTGTATCTTTGATATGTTTCAATATATATGGGTAGAGTCCCCTTCTTATAATAAAATGCAGACCTCCCTTTTCCGATCGAATTTCGATGATCCGAGCCGCTCAATGTGTTCAAAACGTGATTTTAAGGGTACTCTCAAGAAATCAGCAAAAAAAAAAAAAGACCGGGAAGAACTTCATCTGAGCAGTTTTTGTTTTTTATCTAACGGTTCAAATAAAAACTGCTCAAATCAAGCCCTTCCCGAGCATTTTTTTTGCCAATTCCTCGCGATGACCCTTAAAATCACGTTCTAAACACATTGAGCGGCTCAGATCAAGGAAATCCGATCGGGAAAGGCGAGAAATGGGAGGTCCGCATATAAGGTCCTCATTTTAAGATTCTTACTTGAAGATTTCTGTATATGGGTATAAGTCATAATTTTTTACTTTTGCACTTTGTCTTATTGAGACAAACCATTAATCTAGAAAAGTTTTACTCAAAACTAATAAATGCAAAATCTTTTTAAATAAAGACAAAAAATCAAAAAACTGAAAAAGCTTAGTGAAACAACTGAAAAGGATGTTTACCATTTGGATAGACCAAGTGAAGGACTCCCAGTGGTCTGAAAAAACTGCTTCCCCAAATTCTAACTGAAATTGTACTTTGTCCAATTCTTTCTGGTTTATGTTTTCTAATAGCATTCCTGATATCGATAACTAATTTTACCGAACTCAACAATGGGTACCAATTGTGTACAAATCAGTTTGTGAGACCTACTCCAAAGCCCTTAATTTTAAAATATTTTTTTGAGTGGTCTTGCAAAAAATTAGTTCCGCCAGACTTAAGTACCTAATCTAATCTTTCAATATTTCATTCATAATTTAGGATTTCAAATTCTGAATGAAAGTTAGACAATTAGATCAAACACTTACAATGGATTAAAGAGACTCAAAAAACTATTCCAAAATTGATAAACAACTTGAATTATTTGTGTGAGACCTGAAGTCCTCTGCTAACCGATATGTACACTATCGGTACCCTTCAATCCGTACCCATTGTTCGTAGTTTTGCATTCTATGCCACCATATTTTCCTTCGTTAGTGTTATGTCCAATCAAACGTCACTACTATAATAATCCATAAAGATCACAACTATTAACCGTGATTGTAAGTTTTCCATCACACTCCTGCTACCGTGATGGATTTGAGTGTGATTGTCAGTCACTCTCTTTTATCACGGTTATAAACTGTGATTGAAAGAGAAAAATAATCACGGCCAAAAGGTGTGATCGTTTCTTTTCTATCATGGTTATAAACCGTGATTGTCACGGTTATAAACCGTGATTGTTTCTCTTGGGCGTGATCATTTCTCTTTTTTGGGTGTGATTGTTTGTCATTTTAGATCACAGTCTATAACCGTGATTGAAAGTTCAAAATGATCACACCACCATAAATTGAGATGGAAAATCATTGCGTGTGATCTTTTTTTTGTATCTACTAGACCATTTTTTCTTGTCATTGCCAAGTTTCGAATCCACGCACCCTTAGTTAATTTCTCAAACTCTTACCACTAAGCTAGCCAAGTACTTCTGTTATATTAGGAACACAAAAATATTTATAATTACTTCCTAAAGTGAGAAAACTTTTTTTTTTCCCTTAAAATTTGATGAATTTTTGGAAATGCAATTAACATGATATTAAAATATATAAAAATACATATATAAACATTGTTTAAAAAAATTTAAAAATATGACAATAGATCTTTTGCCAATCAAAATTAGTTGTTGGTCACCAAAAGATTTTCTTGGGGCGAAAAATTTAATTTTATCTAGTAAATTTAGTAGACAATCGTGTTTTTTTTGTTGTAGTGTGTACTTTGTATTTTTATGAAAATTATCACAACCTGCAGATTGTAACATTATAGACAAACTTTAGATTTTATTATTATTATTATTATTATTATTATTATAAACTAACCATTTCACATGGATTTTGTATTTATATTGAATTTCAATTTCAATGTTGACTTCTCAATTGGATTTTAATCCTTTTCAGATAAGGCTAAGTCATAATAATATAATTGCTTTTTTACCTAATGTGTCAAACATATATTTGGAAGACATCCGAAATAACTAAATTTCACTACTACAATAAACCATAAAGATCACGGCTCGCCCACATGAAAATCCGGCACTAGTGGAACAGTCCGCCCGTCGTCGAAGAAATAACTGGGCACTGGTGGAACCTAGTTCTGGGATTTGCCTTCTCTCTCTCTCTCTCTCTCTCTCTCTCTCTCTCTTAATCTTTTTGGGCGTGAAGATGAAGATGAAACGTAAAGATTTTTTGGGATGAGGGTAATTAGGGCTTATCTTCGTATCTTCTGTAAAAAAAAAAAAAACAAAAAGAACTTTTCAAAATTCTTAAACGACTTTGTTTTTCTCACATAACTTTTCAAAGTCTGCCTAAATGAGTACCAGCCCGCCCATGTGAAAATTCAGACTGCGTGCCTAAATAGGTAGACTTTTTATCTCGCCGCAAGAGTGAGATCATTTATCTCACTTTTTTTATCGCTAAAGTTTTTTATCACGCTACAAGAGTGAGGTCATTTCTCTTTTATCTCGCCACAAGAGCGAGATCTTTTATCTCATTTTTTTCTACCCTAAAATTTTTTATCACGCCACAAGGGTGAGATCTTTAATCTTTTTTATCACACCACAATGGTGAGATCTTTTCTCTTTTATCTCGCCACAAGAGAGAGATCTTTTATCTCATTTTTTTCCACTCTAAAATCTTTTATCATACCGCAAGGGTGAGGTTGTTTTTCTTTTATCTCGCCCCAAGAGCGAGGTCTTTTATTTTGCGCTGAAATCACTTTTTATCTCAGCTTTGGGCTTAAATTGAGATAAAAAAATTTAAGCACCACTTTTTATCACGCTTTCATTGAAAACCGTGATCTTTGTGAATCTCCTACTCCAAAGCCCCCAACACAAATGATTTGAGCCCTGTGTTAATTTGAAAATATTTTTTTGAGTGGCCTTGAAAAAAAATTAGTTCCGCCAGACTTAAGTACCTAATCTAATCTTCCAATATTTCATTCATAATTTAGGATTTCAAATTCTGAATGAAAGTTAGACAATTAGATCAAACACTTACAATGGATTAAAGAGACTCAAAAAACTATTTCAAAATTGATAAACAACTTGAATTATTTGTGTGAGACCTAAAATCCTCTGTTAACCGATATGTACACTATCGGTACCCTTCAATCCGTACCCATTATACGTAGTTTTGCATTCTATGCCACCATATTTTCCTTCGTTAGTATTATGGCCAATCAAACGTGTAGAGTTGTAGACGGATTACTAAAGCCAACGGGCCTGGTAGCTAGCAAGCGATCAACTGACTCAGGGAGGGTGTTGCCTAATAAGTGTTGTCCCCCAAGCGCTTCATCCAGACGGCCCGTAGAAAAGTTCTTTTAAAATCCTGACCATCCAAATCATTAAGCACATGGCGCGCAACACCATCCCCGAAATTCACGTAGCTCTCAATTGATTCTATAGTCTTTTGGTTTTGAGGCAAGACATAGTCTTTTTGTGAGTGAAAATTAAATTAAACTCTGATCCCCTCATGAACAAGTCAAAGTCAAAACCAAAGCCAAAAGTGTTCTCTAGGAGAAGAATTGCATGCGTGACACGCTCATCCAAGCTTACAATATTATACTCTACTATATCCCTCAGTAGCTAAAGCCTAATGATTGAACTCGTCACTATATAATACCCCTCTCCCACTATATATCTCTTCACACAAGCTTCCGGCCTCCTCTCTCATTCTCTCTCAAAAATGTCTGCTACAATACCCAACTACCTCTCCATAGTGCTCCTGGCCTGCATCCTTGTCGGAGCTGCCCTGCCGGAGCTCATATCCGGGCAGAGCTGCGGCTGTGCCACCGACATGTGCTGCAGCCAATACGGTTATTGTGGTACTGGTGATGACTATTGTGGCACTGGGTGCCAAGCTGGCCCGTGTACTGCGGCACCTACCCCCACTGACGTTTCGATTTCCGACATCGTCACGGATGAGTTTTTCAATGGTATAATTGGCCAAGCAGATGCTAGTTGTGCTGGACAGGGGTTTTACACCCGGTCCGCTTTCCTTGAGGCAGTTGATTCGTTCCCCCTGTTTGGTCAGGATGGCTCAATCGATGACTCTAAGCGGGAGATCGCTGCAGCTTTTGCACATTTCACTCAGGAGACTGGGCGTAAGATTTCTATGTCCTCCTCATTATCGTACACTACTACAAAAATAAAGAAACATCATGGTTTTTATCAGTGATGTTTCACTTTTGATATTTTTTTTGAACGGCGTAACTGATGATATTTTTCGCAATGTTGTACTGTGCATGCAGACTTTTGCTACATAGAGGAGATAGATGGTCCCTCCAAGAACTACTGTGATAACACCAACACTCAGTACCCTTGTGTAGCTGGGGAAGGCTACTATGGAAGAGGCCCCATCCAGCTATCATGGAACTATAATTGCGGTCCAGCCGGAAACAGCATTGGATTCGACGGACTGAGTGGTAGGTCGTTTTTCACCCCAAAAATAAATAATTAAACTGAGTGAAAACCTCAATTCAAATAGAATAGTGGTTTAAGTCCAGGTATCGTACCACGGAGATCAAGAGGCTAAGTTGTTGTATTTCTAAAATTAATTCCTAATTCAATTCAAGAAAGAGTGATTGGATTTTGATTAACTAAAATTATCTAAGTAATTAAAAGCAAAAGAGATGTTGAATTCAAATATGAAAAAAGGTCTTAGGGTTTCGAATTCACCCTAACTTCGTAACCACGCGATTATGTTAATTTAAGAAACCGACTACCAAAACGACATTGATTCACTAAAAGCTACAAGCCCTAGTAATATCGCCAAGAAAATTGCATGTGATTGAAAACCGGACATAATCTATCTTCGGTTGGCACGAATCGTCTTCGATTCTATAACTAATTAATCTAAGCACGATTCGTCTTTCCTTGGCATAGATTATTCTAATTCTCAATTTCAAGCACAAAGAATATCGTTGTATAACTATGTATTTGCAATCACAGAAAACAAACACATATTACTAGATTGGAAAAATAAGTTTGAATCATAAAACAAGTCTCAATGTTATACAACCATCGTTTCGATAATCGAATCCGAAATTAACATAAAAACATAGTTACTTAGTTAGGGTTTCATCACACCCTAAGAAAAGGATTAGTTGCTCATAGACTGGAGAGAATCAGATGACGTTGTGTTAATCTCCATGGTCAACAACAGCATGTAGCCCGTTGCTTCCCCTGCCTTCGTCGACCGAAGCCGCTGCTTTCTTTTACGTTTTTCTTTTCTCCCAGCCAGCCGAACTGCTCCGTCCAGTAGGTATCATGTTCTTTATATAGGATTTCAAAGCTTATTACATAAAGGGCCCTTGGAGCTCGGATAACATTGAATTAGTAATAGAACTTTGAAACTCTTGCACTTTAATCCTGAACTTCGATTAAATCTTTGTTTCTTTATCCAAAATCTCAGACAAACGGCCTCGAGGAACCTATAAATATAAAAATACATAATAAATACCAATTAACAAATATAAAAGACTAATAAATATAGATTGGAGGGCCTAAATATGTATATTTTGACACTTATCACACCCCCCAACTTACACTTTGCTAGTCCTCGAGCAAAGAAAACAAATAAAATAAATTCGAACTACGCCACTTTCGTAGGATTCACGATTGCACTTACCCCGTGCAACAAGCCTTTTAAACCCCTAGGCAATCCCTAGAGGACGAGTGTAGTCTCGTGAGGGTTTACAGCAATGAACTCCCACAAACATTGTGAATTTTTTTTTTCACTTGAGACCCAAAAACCTGTAAGACAACTCGTCGATATCTCAAGCAAAGAAAATGAAACCATCGCAAAGACATACCAGGCAATAGTAGTTCTAGAGGCTATCAAGTCATAAAAATAAGTCATGGCACCTACACTTAACGTGTGTGAATACGGGCCTCCGTCGCAAGGTGAGTAACAACTAAAAATTCTTTCCGGACCGAGTCTCGACTTCAAATCTCACCTTGTCATGCACTCAACAAATGAATTCACTCGAAACAAGGTGCATATTTTGTACTCTCAACATGTGCGGGTGGAAGTTATGCAACATGAAAACAAAGTATTCCGCACACAAAAACACGAAAAGAGCACTCTATAAAGTGGACACATGATCTCAAGAATGGAATGCAGGCATCGGGAACTCTCTCTTTCCATCAATCCACATCCCATTGCCCCTAGGATCAAATAGGACTTTCAATTCTGGTTGTAGCGTTAGGTAAGGGAGAATGCATGTTTCAAGGTTAGGGTAAAATATTCAAGTGTCTGAGAATAGGCTCACAACAACTTATATAGGGCACACAAGTTTCACAAAATGTGCCCTCTTCTCATTCTTTTTTTTTTCTTTTTCAACTTCGCCACATCTCTCTTTCCTATCCTTCAACACCCTCCCAAAATAAGATCAGTTACTCCTTCTTTCATTAAGCTTGGTGTCCCTTTTTTTTCAAATCAATTTCAATTCTTTTTTCTCTTTTGATACGTTCTTTTTTTTTTTTTTGAAGGACTACCATAAACCAAGCTCTATTACCAACTACGCTTACCCCATCTTCTGTTAATAAATCATCTCCATATGATTAATTAAGCCTTCTCAAGACACAATATAAATGGTAGAGCTCAACAAGAAAAGGTTATTATGTAAGAGGCTCAAATAGGCTAACACAAGGGATAAATGTATGAAAGAAAGAAACGAACTGGCTCAAAAGTGTCAAAAATGGCCTATAATCCTGTCCTAAGGGGCAACACAACCATGCAAATTTGCAACCCAAGAGATAAATAAGCATCACATTAAGTTTCCGGTGCTTGACAACAAAGATAATGAGATCAACTACGAATATGTTCTTCTTTGACGAGAGTTTATGTGACGCCACTCCAAGAAAAGATAAGGCTCTAAACTCACATGGGCATAAGTCTCCACTAAACAAGCCATTAAGAATAATCAGTATGCAACTCATAAAGCGACCAAAGCCCAAGTGAATGTGAAGTGCAAAAATGCCAAGAATAAGTGCCATGACGAATTTCTCACAAAAAGCTAGCAAAAAGAACTACAATGCCACAGAGATATCCAAAATCCAAGCAATGATCATCACATTTCAGACTCAATCAACCAAGAGCCAATCTCAACAAGTCTCATACAAAAATAATCCAACAATTTTTTTTCATTTTTTCAAAATTTGCAATTTTTTTTTTCATTTTTCATGACTCTTAACTTTGAATTAAATTGATCCCTCCCCCCAACTTAAACTATTCAATGTCCCCATTGACACATTCTCACCAAAAAGATTAGACACGCAAAATAAAATAGGGAAAGAGATCACCTCAATGGCCATATGAACATAGCAGGTAAAAGAGAGCAAAGAGAAATAAGCCCCCCAACTTGAAGTATGACAACCTGCAAAATGTTAGGCACCAACAAAAACACTAAACAATAACACTTGGGTTACCTCCCAAGAAGTGCTAAGTTTAGCGTGTTCAACCAAGCGTTCGTGAAGCTCAAATCAATTTAAGTCTCTTTTTATAATTAACAATATAGGGATCATGCCAGAAAAAATTATTTGACTCAAATAAAAATTGTTTAATGAGTTGTTCAAACAAGTGAGACAATATTTTATTCATACTCAGAATGTGGACATGGTCCGCATACCATGGGAATGCGCTCTTGAAAAGAACTACCCCTGACAAAATTCTACAAGCTGAACCGAAGGACGCTCCCTCAATGATAAAATCGCACACCGATTCTTTGAAGAATTGTCCATTGTCAGCAATTATCCTTTCCTTTGTAGATTGATCGCTATGTGTAGAAATGACCACTGACATAATTTCTACTGGCCCCAAAAGTTCCACACTAGGATGAGGTGACAAAGGTTTCGACTCACAATTAGGTAATTCTATGGCAATAGGGAGTGGAGATAATGCAAAAGGATGACAGGGCTCCCCATTAGATATCCATTCATCAATAGTTGACCAAGGAGCAGAGTCTAGCAATGAACTCACTTGCTCATGAGTCAACTCATCAAGTTCAAAATCATAACCACAATGAGCTAAGTAAGTCTCTAAGGGATCATCCCCGCTTAAATCGACAGGGTCACTAATGCCCAGATCTGAAGGAGCTTTATTGGCCATATCGTCAATCATATTAACTACAAAGCGATCACTCTCTTCAGAGGGAGACAGATTAGCATCAAAAACATTTAATTGCACCGTCATGTTCCCAAAAGATAAATCCATCACCCCAGTCCTACAGTGGATAGAGGCATTAGCCGTGGCTAAGAAAGGTCGACCAAGAATAAGGGGAATCTGTTTCTTAGGACTATGCACGGGTTCCATGTCAAGAACTATAAAATCAACAGGAAAGTAAAATTTATCTACTTTGACAAGGACATCCTCTATGATGCCACGTGGCACCTTAGTGGATCGATCAGCTAACTGCAAGGTAACCGGCGTAGGTTTCAACTCTCCTAACCCAAGTTGCTCATACACACAATAAGGGAGCAAATTGACACTAGCCCCTAAATCTAGGAGTGCTCTATCTATGACATGATTGCCTATAACACACGAAATGGTAGGAGCGCCAGGGTCTTTACGCTTAAGAGGTGTGTGGTGTGTAAGAATGGAGCTCACCTGCTCAGTAAGTTGCACATTTTTAGGCACATGTGTCCTAGACTTACGCTTTTGAGTACAAAGGTCTTTCAGAAATTTAGCATAAGCTGGAACTTGTTGGATTGCCTCTAAGAGAGGGAGGTTGACTTTCACTTTTTTAAACACCTCCATCATTTCTTCTTGTTTTGTTCCCTTCTTACCAAAGGGTGAAGGTGCTTCAAGACAAGTTGGGAAAGGTGCTTTTGGTATGTAAGGAGGTGTTATTGGAGGGTTGGAAGTGGAAATGATAGGAGGGTTGTCCTCCGTACTTTTAGGAACTCGCTTTATTATCGCATGTTTATCCTTGTGCCTTTCATCATCCGGTCTAGTTTCTATTTCCCTTCCATTTCGAAGGGTGACTAACACATTGGCTTGCTCATGATAAACATCATTTGCTCGCGATGTCTCAACTCCATATTGACCCTTTGGATTAACAATAGGCTGACTCGGTAACTTCCCCTCCTCTCGTCGACTAAGTGTATTAGCTAGTTGCCCCATTTGGGCTTCTATCTTTGAAATGGATTGTGTATGAGAGTTGACGGTTTGTGTGTTCGCTTCAAGTTTACGCGAAGTAGCCTCAAGCCCTTGGAGAGCTTGCAGCACCCTATCCTCAAAATCAGAGGTTCTTTGAGGTGGAAGGGGATTAGGGCACTGATATAGTTCTTGTGGTGGAGTCGGATGGTAAACTGAAAGATTGGCAGAGTTGGTAAACATGGGCCTTTGGGGTGGAGCTGAAGAATTGCTCGGAGCTTGTTGTTTCCAAGAGAAATTCGGGTGATTTCTCCATCCCGGGTTGTATGTATTAGAATAAGGATCATTACCGGGTCTGGCAAACCCTTGAGCAGCGCTAACTTGCTCTTGAACAAACTCGGGGTATTGGGAAGCCATATGGCACTCACTCACGAAGTGAGTAGGACTCGAACAAATTGCACAAACCTCTTGAAAATATGAAGGTTGAGAAGGAGGAGAAGGAACTTGACCAAAGGATAGAAGTTGGTCAAATTTTTTATTCAAAGCTGCCACTTGGTTAAAAAGATCATTGGAGTGCCCAACCTCATAAATCCCTCTTTGCTGTTGGGAATTTGAGGCCACCATGTTAACTCTTCTAGCGGCCGAGGCATGTTGTTGGGAATTATTACTCAGGTTATCAAATAACATCCATGCCTCGTCCGGGGTCTTAAGCATAAAAGTCCCACCACAAGAGGCATCAACCATTTGGCGGTGTCGTTCAGACAAACCATCATAAAAAATACGGACTAACTGCCACTTAGGAACTTCATGGTGGGGACACTTTCGAGTAAGTTGTCTAAGCCTTTCCCATGTCTCATGAAATTGCTCTCCATCAAGCTGAGAGAAACTCGTGATAGCTTGCCTAAACAAGATTGTCTTACCTATGGGAAAGTATTTATTGAGGAATTCCTGTTGTAATTGGGCCCAAGTAGTGATAGACCCAGTTGCCAAGGAATTAAGCCAATCTTTGGCTCTATCCTTAAGGGAAAAGGGAAAAAGTTTTAGCTTAAGGGCATCATCAGAAAAGTTTTGAATTTTTACTGTGGAGCTTTTCTCTACAAATTCATCAATATGGTTAAAAGGATCCTCATTGTCAAGCCCATGAAAGGATGGGAGCATTTGAAGAGTGTGAGACTTGATCTCATATTGAGCTGCTGTGATAGTGGGCAGCAAGATGCAAGAAGGTGATGTGTAAGCAGGGGGAGCAAAGTACTCCCTCAATTGCCTATCCTGGTTCTCTGGATTAGCTTGTAACGTCATGATTGAAAGTGAGTTGTTAGGTCTATTGGGACGTTTAACTGCTCGAATAGCCTTAAGGGTCCTCTCTAACTCAGGGTCAATAGGGATTAAGTCTCAATGACAAGACCGACGCCCAAGCATATGAAATTAACCCCACTCCATGTGCAACAAGTATCGCTATTAGAAAACTAGTCAATGAAAACTCAAAATAATAAAACTGATAGCATGTGAACGCAAGAATAACTCACAATGAAGACTTAGTAGTAAACTAATACCTCACGAATTGTATTAAACTAATAGTGATACTAAGTTATTTCTAGCAAAGAAGGTGAAACAATGTGTAGACACCCCATTCTGGACTGTCCGGATTAGTCCTTTTACTTTCTTTGTTGACCCGATGATGATAAACGGTCGAGAACAGTTCAAGGTCGATGGAAGGATTTGAGCTTTGAGCGTTGAACTCTCTCCCTTCAAACCCACCTTCAAGCCCATTTCAAAACCCTTCAAAACCAGAGCCAAACAAGCCCTAGCAAAACCGTACCTTGCTTACGCCAGGTTCTTCTTGGCGTGCGCCAGCAAATTGCCACGTGTCGGACATCGACCGTTGACTCAGTTTGACCTGGCGCACGCCGGGTTATAGATGGCGTACGCATGGTCAAGACCGGTCAAATCACTGCTTTTCTGTCACGTGCTCGAAGCTTTGCAACCGTCTCAGTACGGCGCAGAGTCCCCTGATCATTGCATTTTGCAGGGGACGTCCCCCTCTCTCTCCTACACAACCCATCACCTAGTCCCATGCATTTAATGCATGGGAGCTCCCTTCTAACCTAACCCAACCACCCTCAACCCAGCTGATCAGCCCCTAGTCTCAGCCTCTCTCCTCTATAAATGCAAGCCCTTGCATTCATTTGAAAAGGTTAACCTCATTAAGAACCCAAGCCCATCCCTCTCTTCTCTCTTGTTCTTTGCTCTCCCATTGAAGGAAAGAGAGAAAGAGAAGTTCAGTACGCACTCCTCTCCACTGTCCAGTCACTACACACCCTCCATCTTCAACATCCAAAGCTCAATCCATCCTTCTATCTCTTGCAACCAAAGGTATACCACCTTTGTGTTGCTTTCTGTTTTCAGTTCCTGAGGGGAACCAGAAGGGTTCTGGCTAGTAACTGATACTAGTCCAGACCCCTCTCTGGTAAAATAAATCAGTCGTAGAGGACACTCCATGGCGCACGCCAGCCTTAGCAAGCCGTACACCACCTTTGGCAGTACGAGCACTGCTGGCGTGGGGATCATGAAACGTCCTTTTATTTCTTATTTACTTCATGTCATCACCTTCTAGCATGCAAATAACCAGTTTAATGCTTTCTGTATTTTAGAACTGTGCAAATGTAGCTTTCAATACCTTCGTCTTTCTTGCTTTTCAAGGCCTCTGGGGTATTTCTGGTCATGTTCCAGAACCCAGACGATATAAAGCCAAACACTGGTTAGCATACAAACCTGGCGTACGGTTCCCAATGGGTGGCGTGCGGTACGTTTGTTAAAGGCCAGTGCCTGGCCCTTATGTCAAAGCTCAATCTAGGCCTCTTATTCATCCCCACTCTGTTTATGGGGTTTTCTGTGCTATTTTCATGTCTCTTAGCCATTTCCTACGCCTGTCTGCTTATAATATGTACCTAAGTTATGTTGCTAACTGCGTGGTTTGTCCTGGGTGTGCATTGGTCCATTCCAGAGCCCAGAGGGTTAAGAGTAGGAGCTGTAAGAAATTAATAGGGTAGTGTACGCCAGCCTTAAGGTGGCGTGCGCAGGGTCTGTTGGCGTGCAATGGTTCTGCCATGGCATGCCAGTACGACTCCTGCTCACGTGCCCGACGAGCAGCGTACATCATCTTGTTGAAACTGTTTGCAGTGCCTGTTCTCAATCTATGTTCTTACATTTAATTCAATTCAAGCAAGTTATCATCCATAAACATTTTGTCATATAAACTGCAACTTGTTACAGCTTTAATCCCTATTAACTGTTCCCCCGCCCTAACTGGCCAAAAATGATCAAATGAGAGAAAAATGCAAACATTTTAGTAAAATGCCCGAGTAGAGACCGATCTCTGGATCGGGCGAGAGGGGTGCCATAAAACCCTTCCCCTCTCGTAACCTGGCTCCCGAACCTCAGATATCGAAGGTGACGACGGACCAGTCTACGCCTTCTCAAATCAAATCAAACATTTTTCAAATCAAAGCAAAATGTAGCAAACGTTCTCGAGTTCGGTTCCTTGGGTGTTCTTCCGCTAAAACCCGAGTGGCGACTCTGAATCGAAGCGTTTCGCCGCGCTATCTTCCAAAAGGGCCGCCCCCCAAACAAATATCCATTCGAAACCAAAATCGGGCGATTTTCGGGGCGCGTGCCCACACAATGCAATAACAGGATTAAACTAACAAATAACTAATAGAATAATATAGTCTAGGATTAAACTTGGTAGTGCTAATGCAGCAATTAAAACTCACAGTAGTGCTCTTTGGAGTCGTCGTCTTCTTCTTCTTCTTTTTTTTTTTTTAAAGCTAAGGCAGCAACGCCATGCTCTTTTCTTTTAAGTCTCCTCTGCAGCAATGAGTTCAAATTGCTGAATGTGAAAGTAAGTAACCTGCACTAGAAGAACTTTAAACGAAACAATTAACGGGAAAAAGAAAAAGAAAATACTAATAAAAAATAATAATCTAAGCTAGGAATTAAAATAAGAACCAATCTTAAAAACAAACAACCGTGCTTTTGATCCCCGGCAACGGCACCAAAATTTGGTAGGTCGTTTTTCACCCCAAAAATAAATAATTAAACTGAGTGAAAACCTCAATTCAAATAGAATAGTGGTTTAAGTCCAGGTATCATACCACGGAGATCAAGAGGCTAAGTTGTTGTATTTCTAAAATTAATTCCTAATTCAATTCAAGAAAGAGTGATTGGATTTTGATTAACTAAAATTATCTAAGTAATTAAAAGCAAAAGAGATGTTGAATTCAAATATGAAAAAAGGTCTTAGGGTTTCGAATCCACCCTAACTTCGTAACCACGCGATTATGTTAATTTAAGAAACCGACTACCAAAACGACATTGATTCACTAAAAGCTACAAGCCCTAGTAATATCGCCAAGAAAATTGCATGTGATTGAAAACCGGACATAATCTATCTTCGGTTGGCACGAATCGTCTTCGATTCTATAACTAATTAATCTAAGCACGATTCGTCTTTCCTTGGCATAGATTATTCTAATTCTCAATTTCAAGCACAAAGAATATCGTTGTATAACTATGTATTTGCAATCACAGAAAACAAACACATATTACTAGATTGGAAAAATAAGTTTGAATCATAAAACAAGTCTCAATGTTATACAACCATCGTTTCGATAATCGAATCCGAAATTAACATAAAAACATAGTTACTTAGTTAGGGTTTCATCACACCCTAAGAAAAGGATTAGTTGCTCATAGACTGGAGAGAATCAGATGACGTTGTGTTAATCTCCATGGTCAACAACAGCATGTAGCCCGTTGCTTCCCCTGCCTTCGTCGACCGAAGCCGCTGCTTTCTTTTACGTTTTTCTTTTCTCCCAGCCAGCCGAACTGCTCCGTCCAGTAGGTATCATGTTCTTTATATAGGATTTCAAAGCTTATTACATAAAGGGCCCTTGGAGCTCGGATAACATTGAATTAGTAATAGAACTTTGAAACTCTTGCACTTTAATCCTGAACTTCGATTAAATCTTTGTTTCTTTATCCAAAATCTCAGACAAACGGCCTCGAGGAACCTATAAATATAAAAATACATAATAAATACCAATTAACAAATATAAAAGACTAATAAATATAGATTGGAGGGCCTAAATATGTATATTTTGACACTTATCACTGAGCAACCCAGAAGCCGTGGCCACCGATCCGGTTATCTCGTTCCAGACTGCCTTGTGGTACTGGATGAATAATTGCCACTCAATTATGGTCTCTAGCCAAGGGTTTGGTGCCATTAATGGTCCTGTGGAGTGCAACGGCGGAAACCTGCAATCAGCGCTAGGGTTACTTACTATACGGAGTACTGTAACCAGTTTGGGGTTGATCCTGGGAATAATCTGTTTGTGGTGTCTAGCTAGACACTACAAAGCTTACAAGAAATTACATGTGTTAAAGATTACATGTGTTAAAGTCATTCTGTTTGTGGTGTCTAGCTAGTATAAAGTAAATTGTCTTTGAATAAGATTCAAGATTGTTGCTAGGAAAAATAAAAATGATGCAAGATCAATTTATGGTGCATTCCTTTGCAATTTTTTTTTATTTTGATATTATTAACTTTCTAGTGAATGTCTGCGCCTAAAGACACGTCTCAACGATTCTTGAATTAATGAGATTAAATTCTTTGAGTAGCTGCTCTTCCACCTCTAAATCTCCTGTAACCCATGTCAAGTGGAAACACCATGATTTGTGCCACCCGTTGTGGGTCTTTGTCACGCTCTCGATTTTATACATAAATATAAGTCATTTGGATAAAAAATACTCGTATAAGGTAGATAATACCCAAAATGAGTTTCCCACCTGCTTAATTAAAAACGAAGTCCCCAAGTTTAGAGAAATATATCCTTGGCACTACAGCCCAAATAAATTTAAGTACAAGTATGAATTAGTCATTAAATTAAAAATGATTTAGTCAAAAGAAATCAAGATGACTTAGTTACAATTTCATCTTTAACCAAAAGTAGGTGATTTACAAAGATGATTAAATAACTAGATTTCAATAGCTTCCAAAAAATGTCTTCCACACTGAGCATTGGATGCAATGCAAGCTACTGCTCGGCACTAGGACCTGAAAAGAAGGATTTTGTTGAGCTATGATAAGTGCCAAAATATGCATATTTTGGCCCTCCAATATACATTTATTAGTCTTTTATTTTTGTTAATTGATTTTTATTATGTGTTTTTATGTTTATAGGTTGCTTGAGCCCGTTGTCCGAGACTTTGGATAAAAAGAAGATTTTAAAGAAGTTTGTGGTTCAAATGCGAAATGATTCAAAATTGAATCATTCATTTGTAATTTTATGAAGTCCAAAGGGCCATTGTGTGATTAAAGGCTTCAATTCCTATATAAACAATTTACCCTAGTTGCTACAGAGGCCCCGGTGGTGAAAAAGAAAAAGAGGGCTTCTGGCCGTGGAAAAGTAAAAAAGTTACGGACGGGGGCTGCCGAGAAACGTAGAACGAGGCTGCCATTCTTTTCAGTTCTGAGTATTGTTTATTCTCTCTTCAAGTTTTTAAAGTTTTGTTCAATTACTTGCACTCTAGTAACTAGTTTTAATTTCTGTTTTTAATTAAAGTTGTCCGTTTGTTTTTCTTTGGTTTGGATCTCTTATTTATTTTATGTATCGTGTAATAGAAGCATGTTTAAATCTAGGGTTTCCTTTGTTTATTTTTAATAATGAGTGAGTAGTTTTTCTGAGGTTTGGTCGCTGGGTAAAGGTGCGTCGCGACCCAATTAGGATTCGTCTCGCAACTTTTTCGTGCATTAATTTAATTTAATAAATTTAGTTGGTGAAAACTACGTCCGTTGGACGATCCGAGGCATTGTCAGGACTCATGTGAACGGGAAAGGGGGACCAAAACCTGTTCGCCGTTGTGTACGGGGCCGACAACCTTAGGATTCACATCTTTCGGAGTTTCCAATTCTCCCTAAATTTAGCCGTTTTTAGAACCTTGAAAAGCGAGCAAATTCTGATTGGGTAGCGAGCGTCGAATTCCCTACGATCGTGCCTCTTTTTTTTAATCATTTGAGCAAGTTATCTGTTAGTGTTAGTTAATTAATCTCAATCAAACAGACAAGGGGTGGCTACCTAAGAGCTAATTTTAATACTACAACCCGAGGTTCCATAGCACACACTTCACCGTCCTTAGTGGATTTGACTCCGGTCTTATCGGGTATTGTGCTGCATCGGTCTCAGCCCTACGCTTGGGGCAACCCATTATTTTAGGTCTAGGAATCGGTCAAGCATTTTTGCCCCCCAACTTACACTTTGCTAGTCCTCGAGCAAAGAAAACAAAATGCAACTAAAGAAAACAAATTAAAACAAATAGTTCTTTTAAACCCCCAGGCAGCCCCGGTAGGACGAGTGAAGTCTCGTGAGGGTTTTCAGCAGTGATCACCCACAAAACACCGCGGATCCTTTTATTTGAAACCCAAAAACCTGCAATGATACGCCAATGCCAAGAATATAGCATATGCGAAAATAGTTCTAAAAGCTATCAAAACATAGAAATAAATCATGACATCCAAGCTTAGCGTGTATGAGTAAGGACCTTAACCACAAGTGGACCACAACCAAGCACTCTCTCCGGACCGAGTCTCAACTTCAATTCTCACCGTGTCATGCACTCAACAAAAGAAAAGGCTCGAAACATGGTGCATTTAATAAACTCTCAATGTGTGCAAGCGGAAGTTAAACAATAAGGAATCAAAGGAACTCGCACACTTTAGACACGAAGAGAAAGCTTTTTAAGGTAGACAAATGATCTCATGAACGGAATGTCAAGCATCAAAGACTATCTATCCTTCGATCCACAACCCATTGCCCCTAAGATCAAATAGGACTTTTATTTGGCTATATCGTCAGGTAAAGAAAAAATGCTTCAAAGGTTAGGATAAATCATGAGCAAGTGTCCGAAAATAGGCTAAAATAACATATATAGGGCAAGTGTACCAATGTGCACCCTCTTATCATTCTTTTCAACTAGTACTCCACCATATCTCTCAAATTTTTCACCCTTCACACAATTCTCCAATGAAGTTCATGCGTTTCTTTCTTCAAACAAATGCATGGGTGTCTTCCCCTTTTTCATTCAAGTTCCTTTCTTTCTTTCTTTTTCTCAATTTTTTTTTCTTTTTAGCTATGGGGAAGAACACACCACATTTCAAGCACATTTCTCAAATACACGTTCTCCATTCTCTTCAAAAATTAGCCCTCACATGATTAACTTGTCATTCTCAAGACACAATATGGTTAGTGAAGCTTAACAAGAAAAAGGCTTATGCAAGAGGCTCAATGTGGCTCGCAAGGATAAATATTTAAGAACAAGAAACGAACCGGCTCAATTAGCAAAGATGGCCTATTATCCTCTCCTAGGGGCAATACAACCAAGTAACGGTCCAATCCCAAAGAATAAAATAACAGGCATGTACTAAGTCTCAACACTTGACAACAAAAGATAATGAGATCAACAACGATTAAGCCCTTTTTTTTTTTTTACAACAAACAAAGAATTTATGTGACACCACTCCAAAGGAACGTAAGGCACTAAAGCTCACATAGGCACAAGTCTACACTAATCTAGCCATTGAAAGTACTCAAGTCACAACTCACAAGCAATCAAGGTCCAAGAAACGTGCAGTGCAAAGTTGCTAAGAGTGTATGTCAGGATAAATTCCTATCGCTAAGCTAGCAAAAAGAACTACCTTGCAACATAAATATTTAAGGAATGCCCACAGATTTCAGCACAAGCAACCAATGAGTAAACATTGCAATCTCCAAGTCTCAAGTAGAAAGGATCCAACAAGTTTTTTTGTTTTATTTTATTGTCAAAAAATAAACTACCAAAGTAATTCCTCCCCCCAACTTGAATCATTCGATGTCCTCATTGAATGCAAGAACAAAAATAGGATATAAAAGAAAAAGAATGGAAAGGTATCACCTCGTAACGGAGAACTATGCAAGAAATAATATTGCGGGAAGAAGACCCCCCAATTTGAACGAAGCATCCTGCAATGTTAGTCCTCACAAAAATAAAATAAAATAAAAGTAGCTAATCTAAGGAAGAGAAGAAAAGAAACAAAAAAAAAATTATACAAAAAATTAATGACATTCACTCCCATCACGTGAAATCAACTGTTCATCACACTACGAAAAGCAATCAAAATCAACATCTCAACCCACTTCAAGCATTACGTTAAAAATTGTACACGACCATGCCACAAAACCAAATACTTAGAATATCTTAATTGCCTTAGCCGCGTTTGAAATTTAAATTCTACCAATTGCATATTCCAAACAAAATTACCTTTCAAGTTGTTGATGAGTGTTAGAAAAAATGGATGGTAAACCATATTAAAATTATCAACACCAAGAAAGTCAATTTGTTCAAACGTGATAATCTCTTGCAATGGTGGATGCTCAATAGAAGTGATGACATCAATATCTATGGCTGAGGATATTTGATCATCAAGAATAAGTGGACTTTGCACAATTATTGACAACAACTCCTCAAGAGTCGCATCATGAAAATCCATTTCAAGCGTACTAGAATGCTCTTGAGAAGACTGTTGCATTTCAGGTAAACTAACTATTTTGTTAGTTACAAGTGACTCTGTTGTTTCATCTTCCAATACACAAGAATTATCCATTTGAAAATTTTCAACTTGATTGCAAGATAGAGAATCAGTTAATTGATCAAAATAAAGCGGCTCTATTTCCTCTTTTTCCCTCCCATCAGAATTGGTATCCTCAGAACTTTCAGTCAACTCACAAAATTGGAGCTTTTGGGTCAAGTCATCTAGGTAATCCCAAGCCTCTTCAGGGTTTTTATCTAGAAATTCATCAGTGGAACTAAAATCCACCTGGCATGCCTTAGGATTTAAACTACGGCAAAAGATAACCAAAAGACTGCCAAGCTCACAATTATAACTCGACCAAGAGAATACGGAATTTTTAAATCGCTCCCAACACTGTGACAAAGACTCATCATCTTGTTGAGAGAAATGTGATAATTCTTCTAAAAGCATATGAGTCTCATATGAGGGATTGAAAGTTTTGAAAAACTGTATCACAATCTCATTCGAGCTACATTAGCCCAGTAGAAAAATCTATACTCAAGTTATATGAAAATGCGGTGAAATATGCACCAAACGCGAATGAGGCTCAACAAGTGAACATGAGATACAAGAGGGTTACCAAAATGAATAGACAAATTTATACTTCGGGACTTCGGACATCTTAGAGATAACCCTAATCCTCCACACGCCACCTAGATGTAGCATTAGGACACATATCAATCAAGCAAACAACGACAATATATAGTTCAACCATCTAACAGCTTTTCGAATGAATGCCACAAACTATTTCCTCTACTCATATCATTCACCATGGAATCTCATTTCTTAAAACTTTCCTTTCTGATTTCCAAAATAATTTTAGGAAAAAAAACTCAAGACCACTTCGGGTCAAACACTGTTGATTCAAGCTTGAATGCCGGAGTCTGTTGATTTGTACCCAAATATTGGATCCGTTGATTCGCTCAAGAATACCGGAGGATTTTTGATAAAAATCCAAATTTCTTTCTTTAATAAAATCTTGATAAAATCAACCTTTTCAACAGCCATAATCTTAATCAACACACAATCCAAACGTCAACCATAATAATTCTCTTCATCAATCGAGACATTCAACTATGCTACCACCCCTTGTGTCTAGGGGTGTAAACGAGCCGAGCCGAGCCGAGCCGAGCTTCGGCGAGCTCGAGCTCGGCTCGTTTCCTTAACGAGCCCAAAACTCGAGCTCGAGCTCGGCTCGAGCCTTAACGAGCCGAGTCCTTATCGAGCCGAGCTTAGCCATTTACTAAACGAGCCTCTCTTAATCGAGCCGAGCCTCCCTTAACGAACCGAGCTTTTGTCGAACGAGCCGAGCTCTACTCGGCTCGTTTAGTAAACGAGCCGAATACTCGAGCTCGGCTCGTTTAGTAAACGAGCCGAGCCGAGCCGAGCTTTAACGAGCCGAGCCAAGCCGAGCTCGCGAGTAGCTCGGCTTACTTACAACCCTACTTGTGTCACATTGAATTCTCTCCACATTTGTTTTCACATCACCACACCTTGCGTTATGGGCCCTCTGGAGTCTCTGCATTACCACACCTTGCATTGCAGGACCTTCAATTTAAAAATTATATCAACTCAGTTATACACGCACGCATAATCAATCCAAATATAAAAAGACAACATTTTTCAAGTTCACCTTCATTTCATTTATCATCATGCAATGCTTTACAAATTCATAAACACATCCCATCGTACATTGATAGATACCTAAGTTCACGTTATTCCCAAAAGTCTATCGTGATGTCTTTTGTCACGCACGGAACCCATAATGACTCATCGACATACCATCCGCTAGGTTCTAAACGAGAATCTTATAGAACAAGCGCCAAGGAACCTAGGGAGCTCACAAGACGAGGCACAAGTATCACAAGCAATCATATGCAAGAGTGATTTAAATACATTCTAATTATATAGGGAGTTATAACACAGAACGAAACAATCTTAGGAATAGCCAACAAGCATTTACAGACTGACACACCTCTACTCAAATGGCCATAACTTTTTGTGTACTAAGAGTTTTCAAGCGATTTTGGTGGCAATAGAAAGCTGACTTCAAGACCTTCGATTTGGTATAAATTTGCATGAAACGGACATCGAACGAAGAGGTTACAGCCATTTGAAGTTGGGCGCAAACCGAAAATGAGCAGAAACCGAGAAAGATTCGTGACCAAACTTCTAAAATCCACCATTAATTCAATTCTTAATGATTTTGAGTGATTCCAGCGGCATTAGAATGGGCTTTAAGTCTACTCTATTTTATATGAAGGAACCAAATTCAATTCTGAGCTTAAGAAGGCGTAAAACCCCCAAAACGAAAACCCTATTTTGCAGATTCTCGAAAATGGAAGAAACAACTTCAAACAACGAAACAAGGCACGATCTAGATACAAAAACACCGTATAAATGGATAACAAGAGTAAGAACTTCCTACGAAAATGGGTTTTAAACAAAACCCTAAGTGACCCAAGCTTGAAACCACCAAGATCTAGCTCCTCCCAAGCTACAATACGAGACCTAGGTCCAAGATTCCCCAAGATCAAGAGGAATAAGTGAGGTTCAACAAGTGATTGAGAGGAGAGAGAGAGAGAAATTTGAAAATGATGGAGTTCTTACCTCTTTGAGTGCAATATCCTTGATTCCGGGTGAGATTAGGATGAACAATCCATAGATCTTGAAGAGTTTGAGGCGTTTGATGTACAAATCCAAGGATTTGGGTGAGAGATTGAAGAGAGAAGGGAAATGGGCGATTTTAGGGTTGGGTTCGAGGTCTTGGAGTGAGAAAATAACATAAGGGGTCTATTTATAGTGATCCAAAAAGCGTACTGAAAATTGCAGAAAAACACAGCATGTACCGGTACTGGGGGACTTATAGTATTGGTACTGGAACCCCAAAAATGCCAAAAAAACCCAACTTCTGGACACCTTATACCGGTACTGGGAAAAACACATTACCGGTACAAGTTGGGTAGAAAAATGAAATTTTTCCGACGGATACTGAATCAAACCCCACGTGCTACCAACACTTCCAAATTAACACCAATACCACGTCAAAATACAGTATTTCACATATTTAAATGATTAAAGAAAATAGAAAAATTCACGGGTATCTACAGTCTCACCATGTGTTCAATGAAGTAATCAGAACTGTTCATCGTGTACGATCCTAGGGTAATATATATCCATGCCCAAAAAAAAAAAAAAAAAAACCTCAGCTTGTTTTGACATTGATAGGTATATAAAAACTTGAAATTTAATTTATAAAATAGATGGTCATGGACAGTTTAATTTTAAAGTATCACACCGTCCATTTTACAGATCAAAATTCAATTTCTAATATACCTATCAATGTTTTCGATTACGTAGTTTTTTCTCGTGGATATACTATATTGTGGGTGATCATATAAAATGAATGCTTTAAATTACTGCAATTGACGATGGTAGGGCCCACAAAGCGTAGTGGTGAAAACTGTTGATTTTCCACCTAAGGTGGAGAGAGAGAGAGAGAGAGAGAGAGAGAGGACTCAACTTTTTTTGTTTGGGTAAGCGAATTGTGAAAGTTAATGACTTGTTCTTTTTGCTTTTCAAAAATAATTTTTCAAAAAATTCCTCCTAGATTCTTCATAAATTTTCCCTACTTCAAACATTTCTCTCTCTACTTATTACCCCTACTATTTTTCAAATTTTTTTTTCAAAAATCAAACCAAACACAGTTACACAGCATAAATGTAACCCATAGATACAGAAGATTTCAAGTATAAGTAATGAACAATAACATACGCAACGAAAATTTCGTCTTAAAAAAAAGTGACAAGGCACATGCAATCAGTCTCTAGATATATATTTTTTGATCGGCCAGTCTCTAGATATATTGTTAGCATACAGTCTCTAGATATATTGTTAGCATACTTGCGTACGTACTACCCCAACACTCTTATTCACTATACATTTATGCATTTTCCTTATATTTAGTATTCTGTACCACAAAAATGTGTGGCGACTAGGGGTCTTAGGGTGACGGTGCCGAAAACCACTGCATAAAATTTTATATATTTGTTTTTTTGGAGGGAGGAACTGATAATTAATGGGAGACAAATTAAGATCAACCTTCCTTAGCAGGAAGAAGGTTAGTGGTCTAAAAGAAACAAGGAAAAAAAAAAACCCAAATGGTCTCTGTAGTTTAGTATTTGTGTCAATTTGGTCTCTGCAGTTTCAATTGGCTCGATTTACATTCTGTAGTTTCAATTTTGTTCCTACTTGGTCCAATTACTAACAGTTGTTAGCCTCCTTTAATGCCAGAAACGAATGGGCCCCTTTTCTGGGGTTAAAATCGTAATCTCCTTTTCTCCTGTTGACCTAATATACTTCTGAACCAAAACAAAAGGCATCATTCTTCCATTCTCCATTTTGTTTCCCCACAACTTCCATTCTCTATTGATAAGGACGCAGAAGAAAATCGAAGAAGACCATGACTTGCCACTGTGGGTTAAATGCGCATGTAAGAACATCCAACAGTGAAGCAAATCATGTTGGCATTGGCTGTAGAGGTGGCAATCCCAACCCATATTTTTTTAACCCGCCCAATCCGCCCACTTATAACCCAACCCAATCCGCCCATATTATATAATGAGTTAATATGAGTTGAACCCATATTAAACCATATTTACATGGCTTTACGTGGGTTAAAAATGGGTTGAAACTAAAAACCCTAAAAGAACCATCATTCAATGAATAGAATCGGGTTGTCTTAGAGCCGGAGGGTAGGATGAAAAATGTTTAGAACTATTATGTAGCATGACATAGTAGTTTAACTTTATTATTATTTAATCAATGAAGGCAAAATTCTTACCATATTTGCCTTCTTTGAGTTGTACATTTTTTTTGTTGTTATTTACTAGCGTTCAACCAGTTCAATGTACAGACAAAACTAATCCGTTCTAGCGTTGTGCCCGTTCGAACCTACTTAATTTTATTAATTGTCCCATATATCGAACGGACACAACATTAGAACGAGTTAATTTTACCCGTGCATAGAACGAATTGAACACTAGTGCGCATATATATATATGCGCACACACACATAAATGTGAAATGCTACTTGCACATACACTTTTGCACATATCTTGCACATATATTTTTATGGGGCCCACCTTGGGTCCTACCAATATGATCCGAATCGCTCATTATTTTTAAAATACTAATTTTTTAAGAGTTTCTGTAAAAAATCAACTCGATAGGATATCGGTAAGGGCTTTTTCAGAAATTATAGGGTGAAACAGTCTGATTCGCACTGCGATTTCTGAAAAAACCCTTACCGATATCCTATCGAGTTGATTTTTTTACAGAAACTCTGAAAACATTATTTTAAAAATAATGAGCGATTTGGATCATATTGGTGGAACCCGAGGTGGGCCCCATAAAAATGTATGTGCAAGATATGTGCACAAATGTATGTGTCCTTAGCATGTGAATAACACATGGATTATAGTATTTATTGTAGCCAAACAAACGGGTGGCTCATAATCGGGACACCAACGTTTCATTGAAAAAGGACGATCGAGAAAGGGCTATATTTTCAACGTTATCCCGTATGAAAGGACCATCTAATTGTGTTTGAATTTTCAGAGCTGGCTCCCACAATATAGCTAGCAATGAATGGAAATAAACACAAAACGTGCTTGCAAGGAAAACAACCGATGAGTAGTATTGAGGAAGAAAGTTGCTTTACGACATGGAATGATGTGATCCATTGGTACATATGTACATGGAGTAATTAAATTGTGTTTGAATTTTCAGCTTCAAATTACTCCCATCCATGGCGGGGGATTATTTATTAATTAATTAATTTTGCCCCGTAAATGGAGTTCCTGATAGTCAATTATTTGTAACAGAAAATTCAACTTGCCCTGTCGGCCTGAAGAGGCCGGGAGAGAGATCGAAAGCTGCAATAGTATCAATGTTGGATATTTACTACATTCATGAGATATATTGAAATTCGTATATAACCGTGTGGTGTGTGGACGTGTGTGCCAATTATAGTACTGGGCGTAGAACTGTCAATGGATCGGATCTGATCCGAAAAATCCGATCCAAATCCGATAACGTCGATCCGATAATTCGAATCCGGTAATCCAAATACGGATCGGGTCGGATTAAATCCGTTATCAATCCAAATCCGAACATTATTTTATTTTATTTTTTAAAATTTTTATAAAAAAAAGTAAATTTTTTATTTTGAAAATAAAATGTTTAAGAAGTTGTATTTTTATTTTAAATTTTTTCAAAATTTTTTTGAAGAATATTTTTTTTTTAAAAAAAAATTGTATTTTTTGATATATATATATATATATATATATATATATATATATATATATTGCTAAATTTTTTGAAGTACAACTGGGCGATCTAGGACCCTATAATTTAACCCCAAACACTCTTTTTTTTTTTTTTTTTATAAATAATATCCGGTCAGCTTATGCGCACTACGACTAATCCTCGGAGGAAACTAGCACAACAATCCATGGCCATGACCCCCACTTGAATCATTGTTTGCTTCCAGTGGGAATCGAACACTGCCATGTTGCAGGAGCAGATTTACCCTTACCAATGAGGCAACTTTTATTTTGTTTTTTAGTAGAATTTCAAAATAGCACCCGATCTTTTACACAAGTCATGCATAGGCACTTGACCTTTTAATATTATCAAAAAAACACCCGATCTATTTAAAACCCATCAATTTTTCACTCGCCGTTAACTTTCCATCCAAAAACAGACGAAAATGCTGAAATGGCCTACATCTGGCCATTTGGAGGGAAACCAATATACATTTTGGAGAAAAAACACATTACTCTACTGATTTCTCCTGCCAAAACCCACCTTTGGGCCATGGAGTTCCAATGGTTTGTTATATATGGGAGTAATGCTTGTAAGACTTCATCTTGGTTATTGTAATTAACTGTTTGTTTTTGTTGAACTGGTTAATTATTTCACATTTTGGGGATCAAATTTGTGTGCCATTTTATTCGGCAGAGCTTGAGACAGTGTGAGGTAAATGAAGGAGAAGAAAGAGATGTTTGGAGATTTTGGGACATCCCCATTCTGCTTAACTTTTTCTATAACTTTTAGTTTTGTTCTTATATGATCTATATGATCTCGTACCTATTGATAATAATTTGTAGCTACCACCAAATTAAACTTCAGATGAGTAGCCATAACATGTTTGTAACATTTCGATGCCCGCATACACCCCCCGATTTATAAGAGTGGAACAATACATAACAAAATGTCGTAATTAATGATAAACTCTAAAAAATACAAACAAAAATGCGTTACAAATAAAAATCGTATTTTTAACCGGAAAAGAAACATAGTAGTAGTAGTATAACTCATGCTTTCACATGCATGCACCTTTGCCATAACCAAATTACAAAAAAATGCATCTAATTAATTAAAGTCGCAAAAATAGCTAGCTATCGTTTTCTAGTACACGCGCGTACGGCAATTAATTGGTACGTACTCCACTATATATAGTGCGTTCCTCTAATACACACATTGATAGATGGATATATTCCTAAAACAAAGAAGACGATGACGACAACATGCATTCACATTTTATGATTACATCAACATCAAACTAATAGCTAGATCGAGGAGATCCAATCATTCGATCGAGCCTGGCCTGCTTGGAATATATATATCCCTTCCAAATGAAGAAGCAAAAGAGAAAATTAACCTTAGCAAGGATTCAAGTAATTTGGAGGAGGCAGCATGCTTGTCGCTTCGGTGTTTCCATTCTTCACAATTAGAACTGTATCCATTCCCCAACTAGCATGTCTTTCCAAATGACAATGCATGAACCATACCCCTAGATTTGAAAATCCAATGATCGATGTATTAATATATGAATTAATTAATTAGTACTTACTCCAAGATTAGAAAATCTTTTTGCATGATCGAACCATACCCCTAGAAAGTCCAATGGAGTATCTTTTTTGTTTAATAATGGAGTAGTACTAATAAAACAATATCAGCAACGACATCAGTTATTCCTAATTAACACAATTAATTAATGTATCTCGAAAAGTAAGGTTGTTTGAGATTCTTGCTATATTGTGCGACCCAAAGTACAAGGAAATTAAGCAAAGGGAATGTAGATAACTAGATATTAAGAAAGTAATTCAATCGTCGGTCTAACCGTAACACCGATCTTAAGTTGAGTAAGTAGTACAATAATATTATTGTGGCGACATTTAAGTGCATATCTCATTTGAGTAATATCTTACGTGCAATCTTATATGCACAAAATGATGAGTACAACTCTCTCTAGTAGTATCAATGAAATTTGTAGAGCAAAGTCCACTTTGACTTTCGGTACGGTGGTTATCGCCATGTGCGGATATCACTCTCATTGTTTAAAACTAAGCACATAACCTACCTGTGGTTTTGAAAATGTGCGGATAGACCCCCTGCCGTCATATTTTCCATTTACATTAACGGACAAAGCATTAAAAGACCGATATACCCTCATCATGTCCCTTGATTCTTCTTTTTTTTAAAAATTTAATCACACCATCTCCTATACCAAAAATTAAATTCAAACCGTTGATATTGTAAAAAATGACGAGTACTACATCTATGCCAAAATTCAAATCAATCAAAAAATGAAAAACCCATGATCGAATCGATTTTGTTGTGAAATTAAAATTTCAAATTTAAATTGACTAAAAATTAGATCACTGGGTTATTGATGCCTGATCGAGGTGATTTTTTTACAGAGATACTCTATTCTTTATTTAATACATTATGAACGACTCAGATTACATTCTAGAGGCTTGTGAGATACACCTCCGTTAATATGAATGAAAAACATGACGGCAGGGGGTCTATCCGCACATTTTTAAAACCACAGGTAGGTTATGTGCTCAGTTTTAAACCATGAGAGGGATATCCGCACATGACGATAACCACAGGGGGTGAAAGTAGACTTTGCTTAAATTTCTAACCTTTTGGCCAAAAAGCAAACTGATATAATAGTATATACCAAAAATAATTAAGAAGTACGTACCTGGATTATCAGCTCTAAATCTGATGACAGCCCATCCATTTTTAGGGACCCCAACAGTGTTGACCTCAGGTGGGTCCACCAAATTATACAGATCAGGATCCGTTGCATTGTCAAAGTTCCCATACCCCTTTGCGATCAAATAGAAGCTATACCCATGCAGGTGCATCGGATGATTCTCTGCCGCTTGCAGCAGATTAGTCCCCTGGAACACTATCTCCACAGTTGAATTATACTCTACAACCTTCACCTTTGTCGCCTTTTCGGGTAACAATAACTCATCCGGAAACTCATCAGCTGTGTAATTAAAAACCGTAGCTGGCATATTGGGAAAATCCGTCTCATAAATCCCCTCAAGTTTTCTATAATATGCCTGCAATAAATCCACTTCGGGGTCCACAAAACTTATGTTGTTCAAGCTCGCCGCGAGTTTGGACGTACCATCGGGCCCTTCGCAAGAAGAATTGGTATCACAGGGCACTGTGTTAACCGAAATTGTCACAAACATTTGTACATCGACTGTTTTGGGGACGTTGATGGGATGATCCTTACTTGCCAAGGCTTTAAGCTGACGCATGAAATTCGTTGTCGCATCGGTATCATTATAATCCGGAAGGTTGGGAAATGCGGGTGTTGATGGGGGCGTGTAGTTCCCGTTGTACTGTATTATTGCAGTTGTGGTGGTGTTATCATATACGACACCAGAATATGCTCTTGCTGCCATGTAATAGTGACTTGGGGACTGATTTGCATTGATTAGGACGTCCATGGTTTGTCCAGGGGCTATGAAGATAAAATCGGTTTCTAAAGGTTTGATATAGGCCCCGTCGGCCCCGACGACTGTAAAATTATGTTGAGCTATCATGAAGAACATTTCTTCGTTCATTATTGAATTGATTAGTCGAAGTAGATAGGTCTTTCCATAATCGAACATGATCTTATAAGTTCCTGCAACATTTGGTCGGTCCGCGTTATACATATTATGAAATACTAATATTAATTCCTAGACTTTAATTTTTTCTAAGTCGGTACGTAATTTACTACTACTAGCTATAGTAATTTTGTAGCTAGCATGCATGCACTTGCGTACGTACGTACCTCGTTTGGAACAATTGTATAGATCACCTGGCTGACCATTGATAGTTAAAGCATCTGACTTATTTGTTTCACCTCCACTCGCAAGGGCGGTTTGAATTATCTCCATTACATCGCCCTTAAACCATGATGCTACAAAAATTGGGAAAATACTAAACGTTTGCATTTAAATGTACAATAAATTGAATATATACACACACACACACACACACTTGTTTTCGGGTCCACTCGCCTAGATTTTCTTATGGTCCGAATTTTTCATTTTCTGATTGAATTTCGATGATCTGAGTCGCTCAATGTGATCAGAACGCGATTTTAAAGATACCTGCGAGAAATCAGCAAAAAAAATGATCGGGAAGGGCTTGATCCGAGCAGTTTTAAGATACCCTTAAAATCACGTTTAGCGACTCGGAGTATCGAAATTCGATCGGGAAATGGGAGGTCCGGACGGTCAGGATCGTAAGGCGTCCAAACCTAAAAAGAAATATATATATATATATATATATATATATATATATACACACACACACACACACACACGTGGCGGTTCAATGGACACCCAAAAAAATACCTAAAAAAACACTCCAAATCTCAATTTCATAGTTTCCGATCAAATTTTTATGATCCAAACCGTTTAATATGTACAGAATGTGATTTTAAGGGTGCTCGCGAGAAATTAGCAAAAAAAATGACCGAGAAAGGCTTGATTTGAGCAGTTTTTATTTAAACCGTTCAATAAAAAAACTGTTCGAAATTGTTCAGATCAAACTCTTCTCGCTCATTTTTTTTGTGCTAATTTCTTGCGAGTATCCTTAAAATCACGTTCTGATCACATTGAGTGGCTCGGATCATCAAAATTTGATCGGAAATGATAAGCACCAAATAATGCATATTCTTGGTGTTTAAGTCCTCTAGTATGTTGTGTTTATACATATATATTGTCGTTTTTATGCGATATTGCACGTAAAGTTTGTTTGAGGATATTTCAGGTAAACTGTGCTAATAAGGCGGTTTTGAACGCCAAGGGACGTTCCGGGATGTAACCAAGAGTCCAATTGCCCGACGGCACTCATTTCATCGCTATCAGAGCCTAAACGGGGCAATATGAAGCATTGGAGAACGACCGATGGTCAAATCGACATGGAGTGAGCCAAAGCTCATGAAGCAAGGCAAACACATCAAGGATGGTTCCGAGGACATCCGTGGGACCAAGACCTTATGACACACCTCCTTCAAGTCCCATTGATCAAGAAATCAAGCATTGGAAGGCCATCGGGTAACCACAAGGCCTGAATTGCCAAGCTGACCCTGTTCTGCAGTTTTCACACAAAGGTATTGGTACCTCGTTTTTGAGGTACCGGTACCATGTTGCTGAAATAGAAGACAGTTGAGTTAGTACCAATACCTCATTTTTTAGGTACCGGTACCAATGCCATTCGACCAGCACTTTTGCTGAATGTTTTAACCTTCCATATATAAAAAGTTTCTACTTCTAGTATGTTTTGGGAATATTTTGAGAGCCTTTTTGTCCATTATAAGGTTGATTTTGTAAGCTCTATAAATAGGCTTTTATGTCATTTATGGAAGATATAGAGACCATTAGTTAGTTTTAGGCTTAAGTTTCTTTCTTGCTTTCCTAAGATTTCCATTTTGTGTTCTTAGTTTTACAAGCTTTCAATCTTCAAGAACTCAAGTAAATTTAAGTGTTTTGATGTTTTCTCATTTTTTAATATTGTGGCTATGGTTGAGATCCTTACATAAATCAAGTTTATTTTCGTTTTTATCGGTGAATCATGTTCTCTATGCTTAACTCTTTTTCTAGTCTTTTTGCTATGTGTGAGTAGTTCAAAGGTTAATCATGGGGTGAGGTTCACCCTATGAATTAGTCGATTAAATGGTTTCTCTTGACTTTAACTCAATTTCAAGGTTTTGAATGAATTAAACTCATGATGTCTAGCATTGATCTTGAGGTCGGTTGCTTCCTTGATCATGTAGTCTATTGCTTTAAGCTATGTGTTTGAAAATCCTACGCATACGAACGATTCTTTTTCGACTCTCACTTGCGTTAAATGAGATCAATTTGAATTAGAGCCTTGAGTTAAGTTACAAGTAGTCTTCAGCTTTTAATTCTTCAAGTGGAATCCGGACGGTCTCGGTTCACTCATGAGTTAGATGGAACCATTTGACGGCTAAGTCGTGGGTAAATCAATCCCTTTTACTCGACCATCTATAATCTAGTTTAAATTTCAAGTTTAAATATTGTCTTTCAAATCGAATACCAAAGTTGGCCGCTTGAACACTGCAACTCTTACACAACATCTATTCCAAATTCGCTTAAGAAGTTTTCTCTGTGTGAACGATTTTGGTCTTACCGGTTAATATGCTTTCAACGACCTACCCTACGCTCGGGGTGTGAACCTTTCTAAGAGGTTAGGTTGTGACAAAGCAGGAAATTATGAGGTGTTTTTTTTAGGTGTTTTTTTGGTGTCCCCGGAACCGTCCTGATATATATATATATATATATATATATATATATAGAGAGAGAGAGAGAGAGAGAGAGAGAGAGAGAGAGAGAGTCCCTTCTTCTAAAGACCACCTTAACTTAATAAAATAAGGACCTCCCTTTCCCGATAGAATTTCAATGATCCAAGCCGCTCAATGTGTTCAGAATATAATTTTAAAGCTACCCGCAAGAAATCAATAAAAAAAAATGACTGGAAAGGCTTCATCCAAACAGTTTTTGTTTATTTTTTATCGAACGGTTCAAATAAAAGCTGCTCGGATGAAGCCCTTCCCGGTCATTTTTTTTGCTGATTTCTCGCAAGTACTCTTAAAATCACGTTTTGAACACATTGAGCGGCTCGGATCATCAAAATTCGAATGGAAAATGGAAGAAATGGAGAAGTCATTATTTTAACTAAAATAAAGACCCCTTCATTTGAAAATGACTGTATATATATACATATACAGTTCCCATTTGGTAGGGACGTCCTTATTTTTGCAAAATGCGGACTTCTCGCTTAAGCCGTTGGATCTCATCCAACGGCTGGGATTTTAAAGAAGGAACTCGGGGGTCAAATTGAACATGGGTCGGGTAAAAAAGTGGTCGCGGATCATCCAGGCTTTTCAGTCGGATCTAACAAAACACCCCAAATCCCCTCATTTGACTTCGTTCAACGTGGACGAAGAGAGAGAAGAAGAAGGGGGACAACGAACGACGAAGTTTGAAGACGACGAAGCCAACTGTATATCGATCGATCGAAGAAGAGGCCGGACGACCCACGACCACGAGGTCTCTCTCTCTCTCTCTCTCTCTCTCGCATGCGCGCACGATTTTCCCCAGAAACCCTAACTCGATTTTTTTCTTCTCTTGTACTGCAAAATACACAAAGCTCTCTCTCAATCTTGTGAAAGAGAACACAAAAGACCACCAGATTAGGGCTCCAATTGAAGGTATTTTACTCTATCGATTTGGATCTGTTATTTGTTTTTTTTTTTTTCAAAAAATGTAACTCGAAACAAAAAAATAACAGAATTGTAAAATTTTCATCCATATATATATATATATATATATATATAACTATTGAGATTCCGCCATTTACTTAAGTGAGTGATTATATCACTAAGCCTCTCACCAAATTAAAGATCTAAAGATAGAAAATGTGAAAAAAAAGCTTCGTTAAACTTGATCCCACATCGCTCATTTAAACCACTCAAACTTGGTTAATATATTCTAGAGGTTACTCCACCTATTGATAATTGGTTTTAGGTTGGAACCCTCCAAGAAATTTAATATGGTATCAAAGCTAGGTTTTTGGTGGACTCACCTTTTCGTGGGAAAATCTCTGTCTCTCGAGTTAGTCGCCTCATCTCATCAATTCATACCCCCACGTGCATTCGGGGTGCACGTGAGGGGTCGCCTAAGTCAAATCTCCTAATTTCCTCAATTCGAACCTCCACGTGCATCAGAGCTGCACGTGAGAGGAAGTGTTAGATTGAATCCCACATCGCTCATTTAAGCCACTTAAACTTGGTTATTTCAGAAGTTATTCCACCTATTACCAATTGATTTCCAACCTCCAAGAAATCTAACAAGGTTGTCTAGATTTGAACAAGTGCTATTGTCGGCAACCTATCCAGCTCGAAATGAATTTGAGTCACACATTTTAGTTTTGCTTGCAAGGGCATTTATGTTATTTTCTCTTGTTATTTTTTTTTTGTTTGTTTGTGCTACAGTATAAAGGTACCGTACATAGTAATTTTAATTTTGTATTGAAAAAAGCAAGCCTCCGTGGTTGGACCATCCCAATAAAAGAATTTACAAAATACACAAGTATATACTCCATCTATATATATATATATATATATATATATATATAAAGTTTCAAATGAGAATCTCTCAAAATGCAGATTTTCTTTTCCTGATCGAATTCGGATTATTGTACTCAAGTGATAGTTAGCTGTTACTCGATTGATCCAGCAGGCTTTCACAAATAATTAACAAATTCACAATTATTGAATTAAAGTTTTTAGTTTACTACTATAGGTAAAAGTACATAAACACTCTCTTAACTATCGCCTTTTTCTTACGAAGACCCCATCACATTTAAAAGCGCCCATACAGACCCCCTTAACTTATCTCCGTTACCCAAGTGACACCCTTCAGTCTCTTAACTGTTTGTGATGAACCCCCTCATCCATAAATTGGACAAAAATACCTTTATTGCATTACAGACATACACCCACTCTAACCCTTCTCTTTCTTCCATCTACAAACAGCCTCCAATCAAAACCCAAAATCAGAAAACAGATCTAAAACTTTTGTTCATATATATATATATATATATATATATATATATATATATATATATATATATATATATATATATATATAGCCGGTTTCACCCACACAATTTAAAAAAAAAAAAACACTTCATCTCAACCATAAAAATCAATGGTTGGATTTAAATTTAAAAGGACCGTATTCTCCCCCCCCCCACCCCCCCCCCCCCCCCCCCCCCCCCCCCCCCCCCCCCCCCGTCTCAATCATAGTCTTTCTATATCCTAACCGACTAACCATTGGTTCTAGTAACCTTTTTTTCTCTCTCCTCCAATACACACACACTCTCTTTAAAGAAAAGTTAAAAAATAAAGATGAAAAAAGTAACGCAGCAGCTACCGTCGACTGCCACTACCATTCACTTCGACTTTTCTTCTCCCACATCTCTCTCCTTTCCCTCGTCTTCTTCTTTTCTCATTTCTTATCAGTAAAAGAACCATCGCAGCACCTGCTGCCATCGCTCCACGATTTTCGCGCTATTTTTTGTGGTTATATACAGAAGGTTCTCTTTAAAATGATTGATGTAAGGAAAAAAAGAAATTATATGCAACAAAAAAAAAATTAGAACGATTGATAGAATAAGGGTATAATATAAATGTTAGGGGATCTCTGTGGAACAAAGTGATAGTTGAGGGGGTGTTTATGTACTTTCGCCTTGTTAGAAAAGGGTATCTTAGTTATTTCCTTCATTCCCTTAACGGAGTTAGCATTTTTTTCGTTTTCAGTAGTTGAGGTGGTCCGTATGGGCGCTTTAAAATGTGAAGGAATTTACATGAAAAAAACTGATAATTGAGGCGGTGTTTATGTACTTTTGCCTTTACTATATCATCAACTTGATCACTAAACAACTACTGTGACAAAATTACGTCAATTATAAAGGGCGCGGCTATTTGCAACCATTGATTTTCTCCTATAACCCGTTAAAAATTTTCAATTATACTCGACAGTTAGTTATCGAAATTGAGATACATTTTCAGCATTCAGTTACCGAAATATGATATTTTTTTCAACAACTATTTACCGAAAATGCATGTTTGGCAATTGTTTACCAAAAGTTGAATATATTTTCGACAAGTAGTTACCGAAATATAATCTTATTTTCAACAACTATTTACCGAAACGTTATATATGATTTTCAACAACCACTTACCGAAATATGATGGGCTATGAGAGAAAATAAAGGGTTGCGAATAGCCGTGCCCATTATAAAGCACCGGCCCCCACCTAAATTATAGACTTGCCCCCACTTTCACTGTATGGTCAATTTAGCTAACCAACACCTTCAATGCTTTGTTTGGATTGTTTTTTGAAAAAAAATTCTCAATTCATAAATACTCATTACCCCTACTTCCAATTATTACTTCCAATTATTCTCAATTCATAAATACTCATTACCTATACTTCTAATTATTACCTCAACTTCCAATCATCACTCACATTTCTCTCTCTACTCATAACTTTACAAAATTTCTCAAAAATTTCTTAAAAATTCATCTAAATACAGCACAAGTTGTTTAAATAAGGAGTAAGTCACAAACAATTCCAAAAATGTTTGAAATTACAAACACCTCCTTTGGTTCTCCTTTCCAAAATATTCTCTCCAAAAAAATTTACTATTTCGTCATCTGTGCCTTTTCGTCTTTAGTGATTTTTATCACATTTTGTACTACTTATTTTTTTTTATTTTTTCAATGTATATAGCGTACCTCTATTCAAAAGGTAAATTTTTTTTTATTAAAATGTTAAAAAAATTGACTAAAAGATGAAAAAATACGCAAACTTATAGGATTTTTTTCTCAAAAACTTATCTCACAAAAATTCTCAGGATACTAATTCCTTCAATTTGATAGATTATTGTGCATTTTTTTTTACAGATATCGAGAAATATTTGCAGGATTCTAAATTTTTTCAGTCCCTATACATATCCATTTTTTATTAACAATCAAAAAATTACTGATAAGCCTCAAGGTATGTGCTGACCGTGTCACTGCACAAACATTCTGATTCCACCCGTGTTATCTATTTGTGTGAGAAAGAGAGAAAAACATAAACCCAAGAAAATAAAGGCGCATAACATTTTCCTCTTTTGTGCAAATAAAGAGAGAGAAGATGAATACATACCCAAAACAATGGGGAACTCGTCATCAGGCTGCGAAAACGGATAGGAGGTCCCATTTTCAGGGTACACAATTATAGGACCATGGACTGTGGCTCGAGACCAATCACTGTGGGCATGCCACCATATAGTTCCTTCCTCTGAGGAGAAAATGAGATCATAACTGAAATTAGCGCCTGGTTTAATGGGGCACTGTGTCACGTACGCTGGCCCATCCGACCATGGATTTCGTGGTTGCTTCACTCCATGCCTATCACAAATTTATCAAAACATAATTTACACTGTTAATTAGTTTTCCCCTTTCTCCATTTATTTAATTACACAAGGATTCTGTTGTTGAACCAGAGTTTTTTTTTTTTTTTTTTTTATCATCTTTAAACCAGAGTTGTTTTTCTCAATGTCATAATTTCTCCTCCAAAAGTTCACCACCGTTGAATATCCCCTCCCTCTCCTTTCTTTTTTTGTATTTTTTGATCAATTTTTTGTTTTTCTCAATGTCTTTCTCCTCCAAAAGTTCAACGCCATTGAATATTTCTCCCCCCTCCCTCTCCTTTTGGGTTATCGCAATTGTCAATCTTATCTCTTTTTTTTAAACATTAAAGCCCAAGTAAACAGGAAAGTCTGCAAATTCATTCAGAAGGATGTGACATCAATAGCCTCCATGTCAAAGATTTATGTTCCAAATTATTTTAGATGGGTATCTAATTTTGGGAGAAAATGCCAAAAACAATTCACCGAACTGGTGTAAAGATTGAAAAAGTATATTAAAATGTGTAAAAAGTGCATAGAAGTGTGTAAAAATATTTGAAAAAGGATAGAAAATGCGTTGAGTTTGTGATTTTGTCATTATGATACCTAGGGAGCCGATTATAGAAGGACGCAATTCTGAAATATAAGAATTCCATGTATAGAAAGACGTTATAGAACTGTATGAATATTCAATTGATAAGATTGCGCAACTAGGAGCGCATTTGCAATATTATGCATTGTGTATTGTGGTATGAGAGAGCTGGGGAGATTAATTGAGCCATACCAATGAACGGTGACATTGTATCTCCCTTGATTTTCAATATTCACTGTCATTCTATCACCCTTGTGGACACGCAGAGCAGGCCCTGGAAACAGTCCGTTTACTGTCAAGATCTTCTTCGTGCTGCATAACCGGGTGTATGAAGTTTCTTTGAGCTGCAAAAGCAAAATCAAGATGTATGTAGGATTTGATGAGGATAACAACAAATTATATATATATATATATATAGGGGCAGTTCCGAGAACTCCTAAAAAAACCTCTAAAAAAACCTCCTAACTTTCCGATTGAATTTTGATGATCCGAACCGCTTAATATAATCAGAACGTAATTTTAAGGGTATCTGCGAGAAATCAGCAAAAACAATGACCGGAAAGGGTTTCATCCAAACAATTTTTTATTGAACTTTATTGAATGGTTAAATAAAAAACTGCTCAAATCAAACTATTCTCAATTATATATATATATATATATATATATATATATATATATAAATGTGTGATGTACTGAATGATCCCTGTGTACTATATATATTAGAGTCATTAGACCAAAACCAACGCCCAATAACATATATGACCAAATTTTCACAAGCTCTTTTCTTTTCTTTTTCAACATAAAATGCTTTCAATGAGATTACATGGACTTATGATGGTGTAACGATCTGCTCCATCTTTGTACAATATTGTCCGTTTTGGACGCCCAAATTTTATAGACTTTCCAGTAGGTCACTCATCTTTGGACTACCTCAGAATGAGCACGCTTAACTGTGAAGTTTCTATGAGCTTTGGTTCGCCCTCACAGTTTTAAAAGGCCTTGTACGTACAAGTAGGAGAGATCTTTTTCTGACAAACCATAACTTGCCCCCTCTCGTTCGGATGGAGCTTGCTTTCTTGTAGTACCGTCGGCCACCGGAAAGCGGGTGTCACAATCTACCCCCCTTAGAGATGCAACATCCTCATTGCACAGGCCCAACAACCTCCCTTGGGGTCCGTGGCAGCAGAGCGCATCCTACCCACCATTTTGCCTAGGGCGGGGCTCTGATACCATCTGTAACGACCCTCTCCATCTTTGTAAAATATTGTCCGCTTTGGACGCTTAAAGCCCATAGATCGACTTCCCAGTAGGGGACCCATCCTTGGACTACCCTAGAATGAGTACGCTTAACTATGAAGTTTCTATACACTTTGGCCTACCCTCATTGCTTTAAAAGGTCTTGTACAAGTAGGAGGGATCTTTTTCTTATAAACCATGATTTGCTCTCTCCCGTCCGGACGGAGCTTGCTATCCTGTATCACCACTGGCTACCGGAAAGCGGGGTGTCACAGATGGTGCATCGGTTTAAATCAGAAAATCATATACTGAAAAGAGGTGAATTCTCTGGAGTTGGGTCTCGTGGAACCCTATCATTTTCAACTCCATTTTCGGATCCTGATAGATTCCGTTCATGTTCTAGAGTTCGTTCATTAGAATAACTTTCGTAAACACTAAGTTGAACAGATACCAATAGATATTGAATCAGAGCATATTGATCCTTAGAAATTTGAGTTGGCCACACTGGGAACCCTTCTATTTCAAAAAAAAATTTGTTCTTGGATCGACAAAAAATTTAAATAATTAATCAATGAGTACTAGTATATGAAAAAGTCTAATCATCAAATTACATACAAAATGGGGTAAGATATGGCTCGACAGCCTGGACTGCACTCCGTGCAATCCGGCCAGTTCTCAACTTCAGAGTTCAGAGAAGCCGCCTCCTTTAGAAACTAGAATGATGACTGTTAACTAAAAGAAGAAGAAGAAGAAGAAGAAGAAGAAGAAAAAAGAGAAAGGAATACTGTTAAAGTACTTACAACCCAGTTAATAGTAGGAATGGTGGTCTGCTGCACAGAAAACACAAACGCATTCAAAAGGAAAATCCCCATGAGCTCCAACTTCAAGTTTTTCCTCATTGACTCCATATTTTCGCTAGATAGATAGATTAATATGGGATTCCTTTTGCTTTGCTATGACTCTGCTCGTTGGTCATGGTGGGAATTCCTCTATATAAGCCTACAATTATCACTGTAGCAAGAAAACACTACACTGGCCAATATCATTTCTTTCACGTTTCAATATTATTGCCTGTACCAATTCTGTTTGTTTTCTTCATTTAACTGGAAGATAATTAATAAAGGGAACTTGCGACAAATTAAGCACGTATTTGTCTTTTTTGTGTCCACACATCTCACAGTTCACTTCGTTTCTGTTTAGGCGTAAATTCAGGCCACTACTTCTAGCTCAGCGCCTAAACACATAATACTTATCGATCCAGCCGTACTTAATTGAAATGATATCTACCTAATAATACAAAAGGGGTGGGAACCACACAAACTCAAGTTGAAAGAATGACTAAGATTCATTTGATCCAAAGATTGATGTGTGCTCTCTAACTCTCTTAAGAAAACATCCACACTTTTCCAAATATATATTACAAAAATGCCATCAAAGGATGGGTAGTGTTATAGGTACGGGCAAATACTAGTGTCAGAATAAGTAGTCTATTTAACTTTGGAAAAGACTACAATGCACATCCCTTAAAAAGATGTACCACATGCACATATTTTATAATTCATTCATATTATTTTAGTGTGTTTCGTAATTTTTATTCTAGAATTCATAACCTTTTAGCAGTACAATTCGTAACATTTTCAGTATGATTGATAACATTTTTAGTGTATTTTATAACTTTTATACAATTTGTAACTTTTTAACGATACGAATTCGTAACAATTTATCTACAATTCATAACATTTTGGGGGTGCGTATGATATATACTCAAATAAGAGGTGTGTATTGTAAACCTTCTCTTTAACTAAAATACTACGCGCGTGTTCTCTAGATCGCGTGGAATAGTGGTAATGATGAGATGAGATATATAACAAACTGTTAGTCAACAATGCTACTCACACAACGATCCAAACACGATAACTTACACATCTTGCATACTTGTGGGGCCAAAACATAGTAGTGTATGTAGAGCTCACATGTATGTGAAAAATTGTGTTTGGTGTTATGTTTGAGTATCATTTTTGCTGGTTTTTTTTGTGTCATATGCAAAACGAGTGCACAGACAACATCCACTTATACAATAAGGCAAAGTCCACTTTCACCCCCCCTGTGATTTTGGCCATGTGCAGATACACCCCCTATGATTTAAAAGTGTGCATATAACCCCCTGTAGTTTTAAAATTGTGCTGATAGACCTCTTGCTGTCATATTTTTCATCCATATTAACGGAGGTGTATCTCACACGCTTTTAGAATGTAATCTGAGTCATTCATAATTATTAAATAAAGAGTAGAGTATCTCTGTAAAAAACCATCTCGATCAGGTATCAATAACCCAGTGATCTAATTTTTAGTAAATTCAAATTTAAAATTTTAATTTCATAACAAAATCGATTCGACCATGAGTTTTTTATTTTTTTATTGACTTGAATTTTGGCATAGATACAGTACTTGTCAAAATTTACAATATCAACAATATATCGGTCTTTTAATTTTGGTATAAGGGATTGTGTGGTTAGATTTAATAAAGAAGAAAACTTAAGGGACATGATGATGGTATATCAGTCTTTTGATGTTGTATCCGTTGATATTGATGAAAAACATGACAATATAAGGTCTATCCACACATTTTCAAAACCACAGGAGTTTATGTGCATACTTTTAAACCATATGAGGTTTATCCGCACATGGCTCATACCACATGGGGTTAAAGTGAACTTTGCCCTATACAATACGATCTTGATGGTGAACAAAGAAACTCTGAGTTTTATGTACATTCAAGTCCCGTTCCGCTAAGGTTCTTGTTTTTCAAATTAATACTTATTTTTTGTTTTACGAAACAGGTCTTTCTCTCACAATACATCACGTTTAATTTAAAAAATAAGTACTTACTGATTTGTACTTATTTTAAAAATAAGTTTTATTTCCCTTAGCAGAACGAGATCTCAATAGTGAACTAAATACTTGCAACCCAATCATATTAATTTTTTGGGGCACGCAAGTATATATAAATGATGTTGTGTTGTATAGTGAGAGCAAAAGAAGGAAAAGTCCTATTAGCTCAACCTTCAAGACACTGACTATACTATAACTAATGATGGAGATTATTTATTTATTTAGGGTATTTAATTGTACATTCACACATAACTGATGCCGCGGCTTAAACCATAACCAATTGATCAGATTTTCCTATGAGTGTAAATATTTCATGAGAAAAAAAACAAATACTCTACGAGCTAGAGACATATATACAAGGGCTCTTCTAATGCGGGCGCCCGCATTTAAGTAAGTTGCGGACTTTGCCTTTTCTGATCGAATTTCGATGATCCGAGCCGCTCAATGTGTTCAGAACATGATCTTAAGGGTACTCGCGAGAAATCAGCAAAAAAAAGGACCCGGAAGGGCTTCATCCGAGCAATTTTTGTTTATTTTTTATTGAACGGTTCAAATAAAAACTGTTCAAATCAAGCCCTTTCCGGTCATTTTTTTTTTACGATTTCTTGCGGGTACTCTTAAAATCACGTTCTGAACACATTGAGCGACTCAGATCATCGAAATTCGATTGGGAAAGGGGAGAAATGGTGTGGTCCGCAACTTGCTTGAATGCGGGCATCCGCATTAGAAGGGCCCTATATATACTCCCTCCGTCCCATAATATCTGTCCGGACCGCAAAACGGAGACGTAAAAATAATACTATTTTTGTAAGAAAAGTTGGGAAAAAATTCACCAACTTACTAGATCTCGACGAGTTCTTTTAACTTGTGAAAAAAATTTAAATTTTTTTTTGAAAGAAATGTATTATTTTGTAGTCTCCGTTTCGCGGACCGGACAAATATTATGGGACGGAGGGAGTATATATATATATATATATATATATTCCATCAAATTCTTGTTATTTTTCTATGTCACGGATTGTTACATATATACTTGTAATTAGTTCTTTACTAATTTGGAAAAAACTATGATGGATTGGTGTCCTAAATGTCTAGCTTTTCAATGTTTTCATGCCATGCAAATGATATGGGTGAAAAAAAATTAATGGGGATACAATAAGGATGTAAAAATAAAAGAGCTCTTACGTACGTACCTTTTTTTGGGTAAGTTACTTACGTTCTCACCTTATTATACACGAAACCAATTCTTAATATAAAACTGTTATACATATATCTTCTTTTTCCTAGAACATGCAGTTGCTTGAAAATAAATGCAAATGTTTTCCGAGGCAGTAGTCGGCTGCTCTTCAGGGGGATTTTATTTATATATATATATATACATACACACACACACACACACATATACACACAGAGTCAGGTTCAGGTGAAGGATTCCACATTTTATTAAAATGCGGGATTCCCCTTCCCGATTAAATTTCGATGATCCAAGCTGCTCAAAGTGATTAGAATGTGATTTTAAGGGTTCCCGCGAGAAATCAGCAAAAAAAATGACCGGGAAGGGCTTCATCAGAGTAGTTTTCATTGAACAGTTCAAAAAAATACTGCTCGGATGAAGCCCTTCCCGGTCATTTTTTTTTGCTGATTTTTCGCAGAAAACCCCTAAAATTACGTTTTGCACACATTGAACGGTTCGGATTTTCAAAATTTGATTGGAAAATGAAAGTTCCGCATTTTAACAAAATAAGGAATCCCTCACTTGATCCGTGGTTTATATATAGAATTAGGATATTTTTAAAGCTTCTTTTACCCAGAAACACACAGTGCTGCTACTTTTTGGCAACTTTGAGTGTGTTGTAGTGAATGTTTATGCCCCAAATGTAGTTGCTAATAGAGTAGAAGATAGAGATCGATGTATAGGAGGAGCTCTTAATTAATTTTGAATAATATTCATGAGGTATCTAGCAACGTGTACTAGTTGCTACTACCTCTGTCCCAATTTAATTGTCACTTTTGGGAGTTCGTGCCACTTTTCAATTGATTATATCTTATAATTTATAATGTTTTAGGTGATTTTGAAAATATTGCATTATAAAACAAATCGAGATTTATCAAACAAGATTCATATTAGATATAAAATTCATTATCAATTTAAAGATATAACTAATTTTTTTATTCAATTAGAATAAAACTGAGGCAAGTAAATTGAGACAGAGGGAGTACTATATTATTATGAGCCGTGCAAATGCTTTTCAACCTACTAATTTAATTCACCATACCGACAAGTTGTGCGCGAGGCCCACTCTGAAATGACTTTTCGAATAACCCTACCAAAAAAATCGGCTCATTTCGAGCGCACAACCCGCCCGTCATTAACGTACGTCCATAGATCGATGATAGAGCAGGTCTCATGAAAGTGTGGTCCAGCATTCATTCTTTTCAGATCGAGATACTTCAATTATTAACCATGCATGGATGCATCATGTGGTCCTAAAGTTAAAGTTAATTAGTACACGACATGTGTGGCTCTTCAATTATTTGAGTGCTGAAGACTTGAAAAAGGGGAAATGAAAAAAAAGTGCATGCATGCACGTTTCTTTCTCCCCTCAAAGTTAAAGTTAATTAGTACTAAAACTTGTACAAAACACATAACATGATCAGTCTCTGACCCCACCTTCTGTTCTGTACGGTGTTTTTGGAATTTCCTCTACTAACAAAATGTTTGAATTATAATGCATGACGTTGTTCGTTTGCTAGTTTTGAGTATTTTAGTTTTGATAGTGGGTGGAGAGAGAAATATGATAATGATTGGAGAGAGAGGTAATGAGTAGAGAGAAAAATGAAAGTAATAATTAAAAAAATAGGGTAATAATTGGACACATATATAAAGTAATGATTAAAAAACAAAGTTAAGTATAAAAACGGACAAAGCCAGAATATCTTGTCGGGAGAACTGAGAAAGACACTAAGGAACAGTTATGTTCAAAAAAAAAAAAGAAAAGGGAAGAAAGAAGAGGAATGCTACCTCCGTCCCAAGAACTAAGAAGGATGTTCAAAATCATTATTCACACCTCTCAAAATTACATTTCTACCATTAGAAAATATTGCACATTAAAAAATATAAATAATTTTTTTTGAGCGGTGTGGATGGTGATATTGGACATCTTTTTTTTGGGACGGAGGAAGTAGTTCAAAGTTCAAACCAACGACAAAAATATTAAAAAAAAAACCAATAATTTCAAAAACAGATTGTTTGTTATTCATTTTTATGTGTACATTTGTATCCTTTGTCCTTATTTCACTGTCACTCGGCATTGTTAATTAAAAAGTTTAGGAAAATTTGTGTTCAAAAAAATGTAGGCTATTTCAGCTACAATTCGAGGTTTGCATTTCTCAATTTTTAACCCCCTTATCGAAAATCCTTTCTGGTCTAAATGTACACAAAGTCAACAAAGTTTAAGGTGAGAGAACAAGAAATTATTCAGTAAATTGGCCTAGCAAATAGACAGTGAGTCAAGCGCATTAAAAGACAACGTGTTAAGTGAAGGGGAAAAAAAAGAAAGGAAAAACTCTTTTTCATCACTAAATATATGTTAACCCAATTAATAAATGGAGAGAGAAGAAAGGGGAGAAGGGGGAAAAAGGGTCAGAATGAGTCCAAACCCATCTAATCCATTTATTAATTAGTCTTAATTGAATTTCAATTAGGTTAATTTAAATGTCCAATGGATCATAAATATTACACAACAAAAAAATTAGAACTACCACATAAATAAAAACCCATCTCCAATTGAATATGTCGGATCCCTCTTTCTCTTTCTCTCTAAATACTTCCTCTCCACGTCTCTCTTTCAATTAAACTCATGCACTCTCTCCTCCCTCTAAGACTTTTTCCCCGGCCCAAAAACCACTGGACCACCTGTCATTTCGTGCAACACAAAAACAAAAACAATACTTTTTCAGTAGTCCATTACCTTATCATGAGTCCCAATTAAACTAGTAGCCCAGATAAATTGTTGTCGTTACAATACCGCCAGTACCGATGACCGTCTCGTAATAAGAGAGATTAAGAGAGAGATAGAGAGAGAGGAGCGACAGACCCGGATCGTGTCTTGGAGGAAAAAGCTTTCAATTTAGGAAGAGGACTACAATGGACCCATCTCTCCTGTTTATGTTTTTTTGCAAATCTCTCTCTTCTCTCTCCCTCTCCCTCTCTCTCTCTCGATGTGTATTGTGTATGTTTACAAAGCTACTGTGAGCAGTTCAGAATTACCCCACAAAAAAAAAAAAAAGGCGACTGTGAGTACAGACAAAGGGCTACAGACTCACGTACAGATTGTTTTGGGATCCGTGGTTTCAAAAAAAAAGATCAGAGTCCCTAATTTTTAGAAAAAAATATTTTATTTATGATTTCAAATAAAAAATTAATTGAATCGTATATCAGTGATGACGTTTACGAAACATCCAATTTTATTTCAGAGTTCAAGTCTGAATTCCGAAGCAAAGTCCAATATCTCGTCAATGCTCTTACCTAGATGATTTTTAACAAAGACCTTAAACGAGCAATTTTGATCATCTTTATGTAAACCGAGATGTATCGCAAAGCAATACGTGCTCATATTCTTTTCTGATAGCTAGGTTGGTGGTTGGGAGGGAGAGAAAGGAAAGGATAAAGCATGCAATTATGCTTTTTGTTGAAACAAAAAATAATAAAGAACACACGAATTACGTGCTTCGGCGGTATGCCTACTGCACGGGGGAAGAGAGGAGGGATGGATCTTTTATTCCAAATGAATGAATAATGGATGAATACAATCAGTTGTATTTAAAACGTTGGAGAAAAACCATAGAAGGCAAGTCCTTATGTGGTCAACAATCCACACCCACATAGGAGTAAATCTCTTCAAAGATTGGAACCAATTTCCTAATAGGAACCCGTCAAATCTTCCAGTCAAATCTTCCAGGCAAATCAATCCATATTAGGCCCAAATCTCCTCCTTCTCTTCAACACTTTTAAAAATCACCAACAATTTAGAAGAGAAAATCAAGTTAAAAAAACACTCAAAACTTTGAACTACTAAATCCAAAAATTTCTAAAATTATAGCAGAATCTCCATTCGGTTTAGTAATTTTAGTATACATGGGTAATTTGGTCATTTTAGTACATAGGGGTATTATGGTAATTTTAGTATGCAAGGGCAATTTGGTCATTAAAATGTATAGGGGTGATATGGTCATTTCAGTGTATATGGGTATTTTAGTCAATTTTAATTTTAATCGGGTTCATGGGCGGGTTGGGTTTGATTTTAAATAAATGGGTTGGGTATGGGTAATTGGACTTCTAACTAATTGGGTCTAAGTGGGTCAATGACCCATTAAAGACTCAACCCACTTGTAAGTTGTAACTTATCCAATTTGGCACAAACCCTCGCATTTGACACCCCTATTGAAAATGGCCGCTTGGTGGGATAAGTTGGGTGCAAACGTGATGAAATAGAGTGAGGAATTGAAAAGGGATTTCAACGGACATTTCAATAACTCAAATGGAGTAATGGAAGGCAATTGAGTCATGCAATAAAAACTAAAAAGTATATCTTAAGTTTTGACAGAAACAGAAAGGGTTTTAATATTATCAATTCCCTATTTAATTTTTAGATTATTCATCCATCTTGACGATAGGAGTCTTAAAAGGAAAAAATAATGACCAAAATCAAAATAAAAGTTCACTAAAGACGAATAAAATACCAAAACAAGCCGTCTTTGTGTAAAGTGTCATCTTAATTTTTATATTTTTTTCAATAACGGTCCGCATTTTTATACTTTTTTCAATAACGGTCCACATTTTTATACTTTTTTCAATTTTTGATGTAGTCCTCTTACAATTATTGGGATTCCAGTATTACCTTTCAAAAACAAATGCAACCCCTTACACTTTAATTCTAACCAACTTTTTATGTGGCGAAATTGGATGGTTGCCTTTTTTTTTTTTTTTTGTTCTTTTTGGAAAGCAAGCAATCATTTTGGGACAGCTGAAACGAAAATATATGAGCAAACAAAATAGGACGAATGGAGTAAGTACAAGTTTTTTTTTCTAATGCAAAATGTCCTAGACTTGCTTGCGTGTACATCGCATTAATCTTTATAGCCCTTCTCAAAGTCATTTCATAGTTTAGCGTGGGCGTGAGGTGACACCACTACAACAAAATAGTGTATCGTGATGAAAAGATTTCGTCACCAAAATAACAAATTTGTCGTTAACACTTTTAGGGACGAAAAATTTCGTCGGCTTATGTTTCACGCAAAAGGGGAGTCACCAAATTTCCTCGCCAAATGTGACATTTTGGCGACGAAATATATTTTTGTTGCTAAAGCCGACGACAGCACTCCAACCACTAAGCCACTGCATGACATTTCATTGATAATATTGCAAAATCAAATATATATTGTCATTTGTTCAAAATTTTCAAATTATTCCATGTGTATTATATATAATATATACAAAATCATATTATTTACTACGAATAATATTAATTTTTTGGATATGAAAAATTAATTAATTTTAGAATTTGCAACAAAAGTGTGATTTTATCGTCAATAGTACCATTTGGTGTTGAAATTTGAATTTCGCCGCCAACACAGTCTCCATTAGTGACAAAACATTGATTTCCTCGCCAAACGAAATTTGTATTCATTGGCAACGAAATATTTATTCCTCACCAATTGTTACTCTTTGGCGAGGAAAGATAAATTTGTCGCCTAATAATATCTTTTGGCAACGAAATATTTATTTCTTCGCCAAAATTCAGATTTAGATTTCGTCACTAGCTTTTGTTGCTACAGACCATTTTTGTTGTAGTGCCCTATGAGTTGCTGGCAAAGAGAATTAAATTCTGAGACATTAGGAGGAAGCAAAAACCAAGAAAATCCCTTGGTGATTAGAAAAATAAAACCTAAATACTTATTGTGCATTGCTTTTTAAAAAAATTGACACAAACATAAAGAACCTAATTGAAACCTTCTTTAATTATATGATGCAAAAGAAATTAAAACAATTACTTATAGACAGGATTAATTCTTCAATAGAGGAATATTGTGAGTCTTACCCAACATTGAATTCTTGAATAGATCAGCCCTCGTATTTGTCCTTAGATATATACAATTAATTGTTAATTGTGAACCATGCATTATTATTTTACGTTACTACGTACAAATTAAAAGATGTGGTCATTTCCTAAATGAAAAATAAAAAGCGATCAATTTATGTACTGTACCATTTAAAGTTGTGTAAGGCGAATTTTAAGTTGCTTGTTTAAAGTGGCATGAAAAAGCTCTAGGAAATGGTGTCGAAGTAGTACTTTATTTTTTTCGATAAATAATACTAGCTAGCTAGTACTCCTTGTCTCTTTATGACTTTTCATAATCAAGTAAGATAATTTGTCTTCATGTCACTTTCCCTTATTTGGTTATTAAGAGTTTAATCTTCCAAACGATGATAAAATTCCCCCCCCCCCCAACCTTGAAAAGTATTAAGTAGAGATCGGTTTCGACTGGACGAATGAGGTGCTTTTCAATAAAACCTTTTTTATTCGTAACGTAACTCCCGAACCCAAAATTTCAACGTTTTCATTAGGCCAACAGCCTTTTTCTCTCGAACAAACTCTCGGTTTCTCGGATTGTCCATCTCAAAAATCCGGGTGGCAACTCTCTCTTGGGCGCGCCAGTTGAAGAGCCCACATTAAGATGTACAGCTCTCGAGCAATGCTATGATGAGTTAATTTTTCTCTTAGGGATGCGATTCAAATCCCACGTTTGCGACAAGCAATTGATTGTGGAGTGATGATATTTGAATAGTGCTAAATTCATTTTTTTGGGGTTCATAGATGATTTTTTGTTCATAGATTATTTTTCAGGTACAATTATGGGGCTGGATGGCTATTAATTAGAAATTCCTTCAACTCCGTCTTTAATGGGATTTGGCAACCATAGTGTTGTTAAAATCGTTCTTACACTTACTGAGATTGGAGTTGATTTTGTGTTCTTTGGTTGTATTTGGTGATTTTGTACTTAATTTGTTAATATCATCTCCATAGAAATTGAAAATACGGTTTTGATAACAGACTTCTTTGTAACAGGTTATTTTTCAGCAATTTGAGCTACTGTCAAGATCCAAAGGGTAATTTCAATTCCAATGAGATGGATAATGCCGTAGGCACGGGCGAACACTAGTATTATATACAATCAATTACTATGTTAATTGTGCTAGTCCCGTTCTTCCTATGAAATTTTTTAAGTAGGAGTATTTTTTTTTGTTTTTTTCTAAATTTTCGTTAGGTTTATAGTATATCTTTCGATTAAACATTCATCTCGATGATAGAAGTCCAAAAACTAAAAAATTATGATCCAAAAAACAAGAAGTTTACGAAAGATAAAAAAAATGTTCGAAGCAGCTGCATTTTTTTAACTTTAGTGCCATCCTAATTGACTTTTTTCAAATTCGGTCTACATCTTTGTACTATTTTGATTCTTCTAGTCAAGATGAATCCGTGAAAAAGAAAAAAAAAAGTCAAGATGAACGGTAAATCCCAAAAATAGAAATGAAAAAATTAATTTAGGAAGAAATTACTCAAAATATAGGAGTACCAAAATATTACCAGAGCAAAATTAATTTAGGAAGAGGTCAAAGAAGTGAGATTGGAGTTAATCAATTGAAATACCTTGTCATGATTAGTTGTATTTATCAGGAACTCTCTTCAGAAAAGCTAAAATAAAAAATTTCTCCCTCTTCATTCCTGTGAGATTTTGGTCAAGACTCTCGAAAGTGTTAGTGTGGGAAGAAACTTAAAATGATTACGAACTACTTGGGTGAAACTACAATATTGTTACTAACTTTGGAGTTTTTGACGTTTATTCCATGGGTGTGTCTATTCGCAACTTTATTTTCTTTTATAACCTATCATATTTCGGACAGTGGTTGTTGAAAATCATAAATAACATTTCGGTAAATAACTGTTGAAAATAAGATTATATTTCGGTAACTACATGTCGAACATATGTTCAATTTTCGGTAAACAACTGCCAAACATGCATTTTCGGTAAATAGTTATTGAAAAAAACATCTTATTTCGGTAACTGGATGCTGAAAATGTATTTCAATTTCGGTAACTAACTGTCGAGTATAATTGAAAATTTTTAACGGGCTATGGGAGAAAATCAACGGCGGGGGTCTAAATTTGAAGATTTTGTTAGTACAGGTGTTTAATTGAAATAAATTTAAGCTCAGGTGTCTAAATTTGGGGATTTTATTAGTACATGTGTTTAATTAAAATAAAGTTAAGTTCAAGTGTCTCTGTGACATTTGGTGCAAAGTTCAGGTGCCATTTTAAAAATTTCCCTTTAAATTACTATTGTTGGAGTTTCAATTCTGCATGGATTATCAAAAATAATTTTGACATGTTGAAGAAAGAGATAGATGTAGTTTGAGCTTTGAGATTGAAGGACAAAAAATAGTACTAGGATAATTCTCATTTTCTAGCAAATCAAACGTGACAAAGACTGCTGATTTTGTCACTTTTTTTTTGGTTAACGCTACTCTCCTGCAAGTGTATTTTCGATGCAAAAATACACTTATAAGGGAGTGACATTAACAAAAAAGGGAGTAACAAAATCATTTTCCTATACGAGAAATAAAAAAGGAAAGCAAACAACAATCTCGATCACAAAGCCGATGGCATTGTCCTTGAACGTCGATTTGCACCCCATGCGAGCTGATGATTCGGTGCGTAGGAGTTCACGGTACACAACTTCCCAAAATTCAATGATTTACATGTTTTAGTGTATACTATAACCTTAATTAAACGAGACAATTTTTAGACCTATTTAATATTCTACTGTAGTTAAACTTATTTAGTTGTTTTTATATTTGCAGGTATCAAATAAGGTTACTGAATAAATTGGGATCTAAAAAGAAAACAAGAAGTAATAAATGTGGAGCGATTAGGACCAAGTGTTGCTGTGGCTCAAGTGGCAACACGTCTAACAATCAAGACCATGAAAATGGATCTTGGAAGCTTCTTATTTTTACTCCATCCGTTTTGATTTGTTTGTCTTTTTTCACCATTTAGGATCTTTGGAAAGTTTGTAATTTATAATGTTTTTAATAATATGCTTAATTGTTTGACAAATCTCAATTTACTCTATTAGACAAAGTTTTTTTAAATTATATATAAAACATTGTATATTGCAAGATACAGATAATTTTTTGAAGGACACGCTTGTCGATATTGAACAAGCTAGCAAATTGGGACGGAGGATTAAGGCCCCGTTCCGCTTTCTTTTTAAACCTTCTTTTTCAAAAAGAGGGTAATTTCAAGCTCAAATATAATAAAAAGAAAAAATAATTTTTTAATTTTGTTGCACCGTTTAAAAGATCTCAATGAGATCTATCAAACAAGATTCATATTGGTAGGAAAATTATTTGCGTAAATACATGATTTTTAAATTTGAAATTACATTCATTTTTTAAAACTTTCTTTTTCTAGAAACCGGAACGGCCTCTAAGTATGGAAAAGGATGTAGGGTGAAGCATTGGATAATTTTTCCAATTGTACTAGTGTGAGAACACAAATCATTTTCTAGAGTGCTATGAATATTCCACGCACAATTAGCTAGATCCAATATCCTGGAACCCTTTCCTTTTCCCAATCACACTAATCCATTTACCTTCCCAGAAAGTCTCCAATTACTCAATTCATTCATTTCTATCCCCATTTCCCAACTGCATTATTTTCTTGGAATTAAGATGCTAGAGTGCCCCCCTCCGACCCAAAGTCTGGAGATACAGTATCACCCCATTTTTTCACCGTCCGATTCATCTCAGCCGTCTAATTAAATAATTGATTTTTTTTTTTGACAAGTCAATCAACTTCATTTCATTACGAAGTGCCCATCGGGCAATTACAGGAATCTACCGAAAATACAGAGATACAGGCTAAACATGAACAACAGGTAGGAACCTAAACTCTACCACCAATAAATAAGCACATATTGCAAAGCAGAGCCGACACGAAATTCGACCAATAGAGCCGTTCACCGTAATAGAGATTAAGCACCAACGGGAACGAAACCTAATCACTGAATAAGTAAGAAAATAGGGGATCCCTTTTCATCAAACCAATCTTAACCCCGAAAAAACAGCCACCGGAGCAAGAAGACCAAAATCAACCCACCATCGACGGACAATCCTCAATAGGCGCTGGATTATTCGCCCACCATCCCTTCCACACCGGATTTGAAAAATCAGATCGGTACCAACTCCGGACTGAGGAGGCCACTCGCCACCGGCCACTAACCGCCAAATTTGAGAAGACAAGTCGGGGTCCAGTCGAGTCAAGCCCACAGAACACCGGCCGGAGGTCCGATCATCCGAAGCTTTGTCGCCTGAAACTTACCAACACTCGCGAAATTAGGCCGGAGAGAAAGATACACCAAAGGGTCGAGAGAGACTAGAGGAGGAGAAAGGGAGAGGAAGGACGAGGGGAGCGAGGGGGGGGGGGGGGGGGGGGGGGGGGGTGGTTGGTGTGGTCGGAAAAAAACCTTAACCCCGGCCATGGTTTCACAAACCCACGGATATTTTCCTCTCTGAGTCTCTCTCCCTAAATCAACTATCCTTCTCCATCTCCATCTTCAGCACTGTTTCTCCCTCCTGTGAACCAGCATATCAACCATCGCTGCCGTGGGTCGGCACCAGTTGGTGGGCCACGAAGGTCTGGGCTGCCATTGTATATATATCACTACTACAAAAAGAAACATACATCATGGCTTTTTATCTTTGATCTTTCACTTTTGATCACGGTAACAAAAGTATGGTCCATCCGGGTGAGATCCTATGTGCCTTACAAATACAAAAACCACGATCAATAATTAAATAAATAACCGTTGTCTAAGTCAGGCTTCCTTCCAGCTTCTTTAACGTATCTTTTTTTTATGACCGACTTATTTTTGTGTCTTGTAAATCTTTTTGAACACTTCGAATTAAAATTTTATCCTGTTCAATTTGTCCCGATCGATGATCGATCAACGAGAGGAAACGAAAACAAATAAGAAATTTTTTTCCGATGTGCTGCTGCGCAGACTTTTGCTACATAGAGGAGATTGATGGTCCCTCCAAGAACTACTGCGATAACACCAACACTTAGTGGCCTTGTGTAGCCGGAGAAGGCTACTACGGGAGAGGCCCCATCCAGCTATCATGGAACTACAATTACGGTCCGGCCAGAAACAACATTGGATTCGACGGACTCAGCCACCCGGAAGTCGTGGCCACCAATCCGGTTATCTCGTTTAAGCCTGCCTTGTGGTATTGGATGAATAATTGCCACTCAATTATGGCCGGTCTCTGGCCAAGGGTTTGGTGCAACGATTTGAGCCATTAACGGTCCTGTGGAGTGCAACGGCGGAAACCCGACTGCATTCAGTGCTAGGATTACTTACTATACAGACTACTATACGTAACCAGATTGGGGTTGTGCCAGGGAATAATATTTATAGTTAGATCAATGTGACACACACTTAAAAACTTAAGTGTCTTAAAGTCAATCTGTATGTGGTCTCCATAAAATAAATCGTCTTTGAATATGATTCCATATTGTTGATAGAAAAAAATAAAAATGATGGAAGATCAATTCATGGTGCATTTTCTTTGAACGGTGAATGGTGGACCAATATCCATTTACTGCTTTAGCAGAGAGGCTCCGTTCAAAGTCCTAACCAAGCTTGAAGGAAAATTCTCAACTCACACGTAAATTCTCAAGTCATCGACAGCAAAAAATGTTGAGAAGCAATGATCCATTCTACCAGTTCTTAATCCTTGATCATGTCAAAGTGTTTCAGCTAATACCTGCTCTAAAATGCACATTGCCTAGAAAAAGCAGCAATCAAAGAACAGTTTAAATTGTCGGAAAGTATCACTTTCATTTTCTCCTCCGAACCTTTCAGCTTCTTGGGTTTTGCCGCAATTATGTCATGTCTAAATGCGATAACACAGGAATACCTCCATGTTCGCGTATTGGATACCTGTGGCTGTTTCCCAAGTGTCCTGTTTTAACATGAGACGCTTTCATTAAACCAAACAAACCAACTCAATACTTAAATATAAAGGTGATGTCGTTTCAAAGCGGAGATTGCGATAGTTCCCTTGAAGTGTCTTCCATAACAATAATGAACGCACGCATCTCCAAGGTTCAGGTTCTCAACTTTATGTTCATACCATTCATAGTGCATAATTAAGAAACTACTGGTCTAGCTTTAAAATGAGGTTCAATGCAATTCTAGCTTTAATGCAATATTCCTAATCCAACTGAAGCAGAAAATGAGGTTGTGACTGAAAGTAGAAAAATATACCTATCACTGATGCTCTAGAGGAGCCAACCAGACAACCCCAATTACCATTGGTCTTTTAAACAGCAGTTACTGTCGTTAACTATTACACAAATGAGAGTTTCTTGGCAAAAGAGAGAACCTGCAGCAGCATCGCGCTGGCTGAGTCTCGGATGATTTCTGTTGATTGTATGCCCGTTAGAGAAATGTGCATCGCGGCAGTCATCTTGAAGCTGCAAATGGAAAGAAAAAATTCCATGGAAACATTGAGAATTACGCTTTATAACTTAATAATACAAAGTTTTCCACTCAAATAAGCTGTTAACAGAGTCTCCCCAAGAAACAAACCATATGAGTGATATCTGTTGCTACAATAATCCTTCTGTGTTGATTTTGGTTTTGGTTTACTGGGGTTCAGTGTAGCTAAACCTATTTTAACAAACGTAAATACATCAAGATCAGGTACAATCTGTATCCAATAGACCTGATTTTTTACATGGTATATTGTTATAATCATTTCTAAAAAATAACTGTCACAGATCACTGAAAAATGAATAATATAGGTAGAAATTGTCTGTCCCTAAGAGTTTTTTGAACCCTGATCTCTTCAAAACGACGTGGTTTTCAAGAACCTCGCGTGTTTAAACACGCGAGGTAAGCCTTTGATTTGTAGGGACCAAAAAAGTAAATAAGCCTTTTATCAAAGAAATCCCTTTATTTCTGCTCCCACTTCAAATGGGGAAAATTGAATAGCTCAAGTTGACTGGAAAAATAGAATTAGCTTGAAGGGAAAAACAATGGCGAATTCCTGAAAACCTAAAGATCTTCTCTCTCGCTCTCTGAACAGGTCTACGTCTCTCTCTCTCTCTCTCACTCTCAATTAAGTTTTTTTTTTCTTCTTCATAATTTCTGCTTCTAGGAGGAATTCGCCGGACTAAATAGCAAGGAATTAGCAATACCACATCCATAAGGACTAGTAGTAAACAAATGGATAAGTAATACTGGGAATAACTTCTCATGACATGTGTAATCAATAATCCAATACCATCATCTAATCCATCCAATCATACAGGCTCAGTAAATTAAGTGTGTTAGCCTATTATGAATACCCAATTGACCAAGCTCAGCTACTAGAAAAACGAATGCGTTCAGAATTATTCCCCATAAAATACGCAACTTAATGACCGGCCCAATTACAGAGAGGGATCACAGTCTTGTGCTGGCCATAGCCGTGGAGACCCTCTCTCTCTTGCCGGTCCTTGTCCAGCCACCGGCGCCCCTCGCCGGCTCTTGTCCGGCCACTGGCGACCCTCGCCGGCCGCTGGGTATTCACTGTGAAATATCATCCTGATGGGTCTGTTGAGCGTTACAAAGCTCACCTTGTTGCTAAAGGCTACACCCAGACTTATGGTGTTGACTATATTAAGACTTTTTCCCCGGTTGCGAAGCTTGATTCTGTCCGTCTCCTTATGTCTCTTACAGCCAATCTTGGCTGGCCCTTATTTCAATTGGATGTCAAGAATGCTTTCTTACATGGCGACCTTCTTGAGGAGGTTTATATGGAGCAACCACCTGTGTTTGTTGCTCAGGGGGAGCATTCTCAGGTATGTCGTTTTTGTAAAGCTTTTTACTGGCTTAAACAGTCTCCCAGGACCTGGTTTGGCAAGTTTAGTGATGTAGTTTTGAAATTTGATATGAATCGATGTCAGTCTGATCATTCTGTTTTCTCTCTCACATCTACTCGAGGCAAAGTGTTATTAATTGTGTATGTCGATGCTATTATTATTACGGGTGACGACCAGAAAGGTATTGATGCGTTAAAGGTTTTTCTGCAGAGTCAATTTCATACTAAAGATTTGGGTAGATTGCGATACTTTTTAGGTATCGAGGTGGCACGATCTAAAGATGGTATTAGTTTATCACAAAGGAAATATGTGCTGGATATCTTAGATGAGACTGGTTTGTTGGGCGTGAAACCTATCGATACCCCTATGGATCCCAATGTTAAACTATGCATTAATCAGGGGGAGGCACTGTCTAATCCTGATCAATATCGCCGTTTGGTTGGTAAACTAAATTATCTCACTATTACATGTCTTGATATTTCATTTGCAGTGAGTATTGTGGGTCAGTTTATGTCTGCTCCTCGTTTGCCACATTGGGAGGCCGTTCTTAGAATTGTCAAGTATCTCAAGTCATCCTAGACGTGGTCTATTTTATAGAGCTAATGGTCATTTGCGTATTGAGGCCTTCATTGATTCTAATTGGGTAAGAGGCCCGTCTAACAGGAGGTCAACCACTAGATATTGTATTTTTCTTGGTGGCAATCTTGTTAATTGGAAAAGTAAGAAATAGACTGAGGTTGGACGGTCTAGTGCAGAGGCAGAATATAGAGCCACGGCTCATACCACATGTGAGATTGTGTGGGTGCGATCTTTTCTTGAGGAGATAGGATTCCATGGGCAATTGCCTATGAATTTGTATTGTGATAACCAAGCTGTAGACACCCCAATCTGGGCTTCCAGATTAGTTTACTTACGGTTTTTGATTCTCCGATGATGAAATGGATCAAGAACGCCTTGGGAATGATAGCGTGTTTGAGCTTTGTGTGTTTGCAAAACCCTTGAACCTAACCTAGCCTATGCCACTTCAAAAACCAAAAACCCTACTGGTCCGCGCCAGGGCGCAATCATCCAGCGCCAGGGCGCAATCATCCAGCGCCCGGGCGCACCATCGCGCGACGATCTGGCTCCATCGCGCGACAGTGCGCCAGGGCGCACCATCGCGCGACAGACTCACTCCGTCGCGCGACGGTCCAATCTACAACCGACCTTACTGATGGAGGACAGTTGGCCACCCATGCAACTCTCAGCAGGCCTCGTGGACTGGCTGAAGGCCTCTGTTTCCAACCAGATTTGCCCCCTCTCCCTATATATACCCCCTTTGGCCTTCCATCTAAAGGGAAAACAAGTTCCAAAAAATGTTTAAAGGGTTACACCTTGGTTTATAATATCACAAGCTATCTTGTTTCCTTGCTTCTATCACCCACACAACCTCAAGAACATAGCTTGTTCTTCCACCTCAATCAACTTCAAACATCAAAAGCTCAAATACTCTTTCAAACCCGAAGCCAAAGGTATAGCTTACCTTTGTTCTGTTTCTGTTTTGATCCTTGAGGGGGGCTGGCAGGGCCAAAGCTGGTAATCGATACCAGTTCTGGTCCTAAAGCTGGCGAGGTTTCAAAAACCGTCATGGTAGGAACCAACGCGCGATGGTCCCACTCTCTCGCGCGACACTTCGGTGCTGCACGTGACGGACCGCGTGGGGATTGGTGTCCTACTGTTTTGTATTTTGTATATAGATCACTGTTAAGCATGCTAATAACCTATCTATTGCTTTTCCTTTGTTAGAAATTGTTAGTGGTAGTTCAATATGCTTATCTGTCGTTTTGGAGTACCCCTGAGGTCTTTCTGGATATGTCCCAGAACCCAGAAATGTGTAAACCAAGCACTGGTCTGGTCCGCGCCAGGGCGCAATCATCCCGCGCCAGGGCGCACCATCGCGCGAGGGTTTCACTCCATCGCGCGACAGTGCGCCAGGGCGCACCATCGCGCGCCAGACTCACTCCATCGCGCGACAGTGCGCCAAGGCGCACCCTCGCGCGACAGTGTGACTCCATCGCGCGATAGTCTGCTCCGACCAGTGAATGGCCTTGCACGGGTAACTTGGATTTAGACTGTTATTCTGTCCCCACACTGTTTATGGGGTGCTTTATTCATTTGTAGGGCTTTTAAGCCTTTAAACTGTATATTATGCTGCTATATAAATTGCGTGGTTTGTCCTGGGTGTGCACTGGTCCTTCCAGAGCTCAGAAGGTTTGAGAATAAGAGCTGTGGGTTTTAAGCTCACCGGCGCGTGCTTGTCTTGGAATTATGCGCGCAGGAGTAAACAACATGTAGTGACTTGTTCAGTGCATGTTGGTTTCTTCCTGCGCACGTCACTCTAAAACAGGGGCTCCCCAGTTTGTTTAAACTCCCACAGCAGTCTGTTCTCATCCTATACTAACTGCTCGTCTATGCTATCTATCACATCCTGCAAACGTGTTACAGTTTTAATCCCCTTTAACTGTTTCCCCGCCCTAATTGGCTAAAAATTGATTAATCAAACAGAATCGCAAACAAACATCTTTCGCAAATGCCTAAGTAGAGACCGATCTCCGGATTGGGCGAGAGGGGTGCCATAAAACCCTTCCCCTCTCGTAACCTGGCTCCCGAACCCAGATATGGTTATGACGGACTGGTTCCTTAACTTTTTCAAATCAAAACAGCGCGGCAGGTGCTTCGAGATACGGTTCCTTGGGTGTCGGACCTTCAAACCCGAGTGGCGACTCTGTATTTTCGCGAGCGCTTGACGTCCAGCTTCAAAAAGCGCTCCCGCGAACCGGCAGCATCTTTGGGCAAAATCCCATTTGCCCACAGTGGGCAAATGCGATTTGCCCGATCTTTCTTTCCTCCGGGAAAGGAAAGATGCTGCCGGTTCGCGGGAGCGCTTTGGAAGCTGGACGACGAGCGCTCGCGAAGATACAGAGTCGCCACTCGGGTTTGAAGGTCCGACACCCAAGGAACCGTATCTCGAAGAACCTGCCGCGCTGTTTTGATTTGAAAAAGTTAAGGAACCAGTCCGTCATAACCATATCTGGGTTCGGGAGCCAGGTTACGAGAGGGGAAGGGTTTTATGGCACCCCTCTCGCCCAATCCGGAGATCGGTCTCTACTTAGGCATTTGCGAAAATGTTGTTTGTTTGCGATTCTGTTTGATTAATCAGTTTTTAGCCAATTAGGGCGGGGAAACAGTTAAAGGGGATTAAAACTGTAACACGTTTGCAGGATGTGATAGATAGCATAGACGAGCAGTTAGTATAGGATGAGAACAGACTGCTGTGGGAGTTTAAACAAACTGGGGAGCCCCTATTTTGGAGTGATGTGCGCAGGAAGAAACCAGCATGCACTGAACAAGTCACTGCATGCTGTTCACTCTTGCGCGCATAATTCCAAGACAAGCACGCGCCGGTGAGCTTAAAACCCACAGCTCTTATTCTCAAACCTTCTGGGCTCTGGAAGGACCAGTGCACACCCAGGACAAACCACGCAGTTATGAGCAGCATAATATACAGTTTAAAGGCTTAAAAGCCCTACAAATGAATAAAGCACCCCATAAACAGTATGGGGACAGAATAACAGTCTAAATCCAAGTTACCCGTGCAAGGCCATTCACTGGTCAGAGGCAAACTATCGCGCGATGGAGTCACTCTGTCGCGCGAGGGTGCGCCCTGGCGCACTGTCGCGCGATGGAGTGAGTCTGGCGCGCGATGGTGCGCCTTGGCGCACTGTCGCGCGATGGAGTGAAACCCTCGCGCGATGGTGCGCCCTGGCGCGGGATGGTTGCGCCCTGGCGCGGACCAGACCAGTGCTTGGTTTACACATTTCTGGGTTCTGGGACATATCCAGAAAGACCTCAGGGGTACTCCAAAACGACAGATAAGCATATTGAACTACCACTAACAATTTCTAACAAAGGAAAAGCAATAGATAGGTTATTAGCATGCTTAACAGTGATCTATATACAAAATACAAAACAGTAGGACACCAATCCCCACGCGGTCCGTCACGTGCAGCACCGAAGTGTCGCGCGAGAGAGTGGGACCATCGCGCGTTGGTTCCTACCATGACGGTTTTTGAAACCTCGCCAGCTTTAGGACCAGAACTGGTATCGATTACCAGCCTTGGCCCTGCCAGCCCCCCTCAGGGATCAAAACAGAAACAGAACAAAGGTAAGCTATACCTTTGGCTTCGGGTTTGAAAGAGTATTTGAGCTTTTGATGTTTGAAGTTGATTGAGGTGGAAGAACAAGCTATGTTCTTGAGGTTGTGTGGGTGATAGAAGCAAGGAAACAAGATAGCTTGTGATATTATAAACCAAGGTGTAACCCTTTAAACATTTTTTGGAACCCTTTGAAAGAGAAACAAATGGGGATACTTATAGGGAGAGGGAGGTGAATCTGGTTGGTGCCAGGAGAGGGGTTTAGCCAGTCCACGAGGCCTGCTGAGAGTTGCATTGGTGGCTAACTGTCCTCCTCAGGAAAGGTCGGTTGTAGGTTGGACCATCGCGCGATGGAGTGAGTCTGTCGCGCGATGGTGCGCCCTGGCGCACTGTCGCGCGATGGAGTGAAACCCTCGCGCGATGGTGCGCCCTGGCGCACTGTCGCGCGATGGAGTGACTCTGGCGCGCGATGGTGCGCCCGGGCGCGGGATGGTTGCGCCCTGGCGCGGACCAGCTAGGTTTTTGGTTTTTGAAGTGGTTTAGGCTAGGTTAGGTTCAAGGGTTTTGCAAACACTCAAAGCTCAAACACGCTATCATTCCTGAAGCCAAAGGTATAGCTTACCTTTTTTCTGTTTCTGTTTTGATCCCTGAGGGGGGCTGGCAGGGCCAAGGCTGGTAATCGATACCAGTTCTGGTCCTAAAGCTGGCGAGGTTTCAAAAACCGTCATGGTAGGAACCAACGCGCGATGGTCCCACTCTCTCGCGCGACACTTCGGTGCTGCACGTGACGGACCGCGTGGGGATTGGTGTCCTACTGTTTTGTATTTTGTATATAGATCACTGTTAAGCATGCTAATAACCTATCTATTGCTTTTCCTTTGTTAGAAATTGTTAGTGGTAGTTCAATATGCTTATCTGTCGTTTTGGAGTACCCCTGAGGTCTTTCTGGATATGTCCCAGAACCCAGAAATGTGTAAACCAAGCACTGGTCTGGTCCGCGCCAGGGCGCAACCATCCCGCGCCAGGGCGCACCATCGCGCGAGGGTTTCACTCCATCGCGCGACAGTGCGCCAAGGCGCACCATCGCGCGCCAGACTCACTCCATCGCGCGACAGTGCGCCAGGGCGCACCCTCGCGCGACAGAGTGACTCCATCGCGCGATAGTTTGCCTCTGACCAGTGAATGGCCTTGCACGGGTAACTTGGATTTAGACTGTTATTCTGTCCCCATACTGTTTATGGGGTGCTTTATTCATTTGTAGGGCTTTTAAGCCTTTAAACTGTATATTATGCTGCTCATAACTGCGTGGTTTGTCCTGGGTGTGCACTGGTCCTTCCAGAGCCCAGAAGGTTTGAGAATAAGAGCTGTGAGTTTTAAGCTCACCGGCGCGTGCTTGTCTTGGAATTATGCGCGCAAGAGTGAACAGCATGCAGTGACTTGTTCAGTGCATGCTGGTTTCTTCCTGCGCACATCACTCCAAAATAGGGGCTCCCCAGTTTGTTTAAACTCCCACAGCAGTCTGTTCTCATCCTATACTAACTGCTCGTCTATGCTATCTATCACATCCTGCAAACGTGTTACAGTTTTAATCCCCTTTAACTGTTTCCCCGCCCTAATTGGCTAAAAACTGATTAATCAAACAGAATCGCAAACAAACAACTTTTTCGCAAATGCCTAAGTAGAGACCGATCTCCGGATTGGGCGAGAGGGGTGCCATAAAACCCTTCCCCTCTCGTAACCTGGCTCCCGAACCCAGATATGGTTATGACGGACTGGTTCCTTAACTTTTTCAAATCAAAACAGCGCGGCAGGTTCTTCGAGATACGGTTCCTTGGGTGTCGGACCTTCAAACCCGAGTGGCGACTCTGTATCTTCGCGAGCGCTCGTCGTCCAGCTTCCAAAGCGCTCCCGCGAACCGGCAGCATCTTTCCTTTCCCGGAGGAAAGAAAGATCGGGCAAATCGCATTTGCCCACAGTGGCGACTCTGCTGGGGATAGCGAATCAATATTGGTCTATACTTAGATTTTAATACACTTGGGAACAATCCCACAAAAGCCTGTCCAAACGGTGAGCTTCGCGCTGCCGAAGAAAGGATTGGTGATTTAACAGGACCTCGTGTCCGGCCATCCAATCTGGGGCTTTTTCGATTGTTCTCTTGCGTAGTTTCTTCTAAGTATTGATCAATAAAGAGAGCCAAATTTGAAAAGTTATTTGCGAATTTGCGATTCTGTTTCATTAAGCAAACTTTTTAGCATCTTCATTTGCATCGATGTGGGATAAGCCTCGTTGGATCGTTTTGGCAAGCCGGCACGGTTTACCGGAGCCCGGGGACCCCGAATGACCAACAACCTTCGACGATGATGAGTCATTCTACCGTTCGACTGTTGCTCTGCGGTTACGCGGGCAACGGGAGGTATATCTTGGCTCTAGTCCGAGGAACCTGTTACAAGCCAAAACCAGCCTTTGCATATACAAAGCACTAGAACTCTCCAAACTAGGACAGGTACTTACAGGGTAAGATTATTTGCATCTAACCCCCATATACTGTCTACGTGTTACTGCTTTCCCTATCGCATGTTCTGTACATACATTATTTTGCATAGGAGCATGCTTAAAGTGGTTCTTTCTTTCGAGTTTGTCTTGCGCAATCTAAGACGTTGTTGGACCCAATGAGGAGTCGTTCATTCTGTCGAATGTTCGTTATCAATCGCAAAGTCCTTAGTTCAATGAGACTTTGAGAAATCAAAATTTACTACATCCTTGGCTCATGCCCGGTTAAGAATTCAACCGAAAATATGGAACAACAAAAGTAGTGATGCCGTGTCACTAGCGCCACCCAGGTTGAAGTGCGAAGTCACTATACACCGCCGTGTTCAAGATTAAGGTGACATGTTATCACCACTAAGTTGTTCCAAATTCAAAGTTGAACCTTCAAATGGGACTAGTCGAAGATTTAGTCTATTTTGACATATTTTAGGATCTGACGATCTACTCAGGGACACATGGCCGAAAAAAATTCTGAGGATTCTGGCAACGTCTGAAATTCGTGAGGCAAACTCGTCTCTGTTTTTGTACATACATACCGTTTTGCATAGGAGCATGTTTAGGGCGGCTTCTAGGTTGTCTCTCTTTCGAGTCTGTCTTATGCTTATTAGGACGCTGCTAGACCCGATGAAGAGTCGTGCATCTCGATGGTGCACGTTGCTAATTTTCAAAGTCCTTAGATCAACAAAACTTTGGGAAATCAAACCTTTTTAAGTTCTTGGCTCATGTCTGATTGAAGTTTCAACCGAAAATAAGGAACCACAAAGTATGGAAGGTGTGTCACTGGCACTACCCAGGTTGAAGTGCGAAGTCACTATACACCGCGGCGTTCAAGGTTAAGGTGTCATGTCATCTATACCGAGTTGTTCCAAGTTCAAAGTTGAAACTTCGAGAACGGAATAGTCAAAGGTTTAGACTGTTTTGACATCTCTTAGTATTAGTCGATCTATTCAAAGGATACACCCTCGAAAAGATTTCCGAGGATTTTGGCAGCGTCCAAACATCATAAGATAGAATCGTCTGTAGTTGTAGAGTCTAGGAGGACACCGACGATGTCATGTACATTGCATTCTAATTGCTGCAGGAACGTCACTGAGCTTTCAATTACTTTACTGTCTAGTTTGGAACCGTTGCACCGAACAAGAGAGTACCGAAAGGAAGAGTCAAACCTACTTGGGAACGTCTGCACTGGAATCCGATTCAAAGGCTTGTCAGGCTAGATTCCCTGTCAATCACAATGGAGGTTTCTCCAGGTTCATTGTTGGCCACCCTGCAGTCGGGTTCGCCATCGATATTGCAAAAAGTCACGCCGCCGGCTTTCCCATCTTCAGCTTCTTCATCAAGCTCCATTGAAAAACCTGCGATGGCAGATCAGCCGCAACCGCTCACTCTGGAAACCATGCTCATGAACCTCCAGAACAGTATCACTGTTATGCAACAGAGAGCCACCCAGACTGATGCCTCCATCACTCGCCTGAATGACCTTATCAACCCTCGTCTTCCACCAGCAGCTGAAGAAGAGGACGAGGACGATGAGGATGTTCATGCAGAACCTGTCTTTATCGAGGATCCAAACCATGCAGGGCGTCTCATTGTTCAGCCCAACCCTAGAGAGGCTCGTGTGCCTGCTCCAAATCCAAACCCCGCTGTTGTTACGCTGGTTCAAAACCCTGACATAACTGCTCTCATGGCCAAGATGGCTAAGCTGGAAGAAGCTGTTTCAAAATCCGAGAAGATCAGTGCAGGGGGAATTGACCTGGATCGTCTCTGTTTGTACCCTAATGCTAGGCTTCCTGGCAAATTCAAGATGCCTGACTTGGTTAAGTTCGACGGGAGCAGTGATCCCAAGACTCATCTCTTTGGCTACCATGCTGCAATGAAGTTGTTGGGTGTAGAAAGTGAGGCCATGTCTCAACTTTTCCCACAGACTCTCTCTGGGCCTGCCTTCCATTGGTTCATGTCGCTCGACATCTCCAAAAGAAGAACTTGGGAGGATATTGGGGTTGCCTTTATTGCACAGTACAACTACAACTCTCTGCTCAAGATGACTACTCGTGAGTTAGAATCCACCAGAATGGAAGCAAATGAGTCCTTTGCGGATTTTGTTAAGAGGTGGAGAGCCAAAGCCGCATTGATGACTGAGCGCCCCGAGCGAGAGGGATCAACTTCGTATCATCTCTCGCAATCTTCAACCTGACTTCGCCAAGCACCTCGTGTTGGTTCAAGCATCTGCAAACTTTGAGACTTTCTTTGAGTCTGGCCTGGCCATTGAGGATGCACTACAGAGCGGAATTTTGCCTAGGGGAGAGTCTTCCTCACAAAAACCTAAGCCGAGGGCTTACTCTGGAAATAGTAGCACACTGTTTGGTAACAGCAACTACTCCAATACAGCTACAAGTGGGAGCGATGCTCTAGCTTTCGACTCTAATCGCGCTGCCGATGTCAATCAGGTTCAAAACGCCCAAAGCTACCGGGCCCGAACCCAACCTCGAAGTTTCTCTGTCTTTGAGGCACCTCTGTCCGCAGTGATGGAAAAACTTGTCAAATCTGGGCATCTCAAACCCTTGACCCCAACTTCTCCGCCAAAAGTCCTACCTTCCGGTTACAAGCCTCACCTCTTTTGTGCCTTCCACCAAATGCCTGGCCATCCCACTGACGCATGCTATCGTCTTCGACATGAGATTCAAGATCTCATTGACAATGGCACGGTTCATGTTCCACCAAAGCCTAACGTCATTTCCAACTCCTTGCCTCAACACAACTCTGACCCTCTGGTTGGTCAGATATCTATCATCTCCACTCAAATCAACCCCAGCTCTACCATATTCAACCCTAGCCACTACATCGTCCCAGCGAATCAACCCAAACCCATCGTATCCATCCCGTCTGAATCGGAGGTTAACATGATGGCTGTAGGTTGGGCAATTAAGGTTTTCTCTGCCGACACCTGGATTGACAGTAATGAGGGGCTTACAAAGGAGAAGACTGACTGGCTGAGGTCCATTGATCAAAGGAGCACCGAGTAGGTTTGGTCAAAGAAGCTAAGGAAGCCGAAGTGCTGTTGCTTGGGCCTGACATCCGCTGGATCCTACCTCTTTTTGTGGAAGCTATGGGTAGCTTTTTAAATATTGCATTTTCAAACCGCATCTAGTTTGCATTGGCGTTTTGTCTGAGTCTGACGCAGAGTCGTTTGCATTTGTCTAAGTCTAGCTCTGAGTCGGAGGTTGTGCCTCTTGGCCCTCCACGTCGTAGCTTTCATTTCAAGTTTTGAGTCTGCTGTACTTGGCAACCCCGAGGCGCTTTCTTTTTGATATGCACTATCTTGCTTCTAAGTACTTTGCTGACTTTTGAATAAATTGTGTCGACCCTGACGACGAAGGGATAGATTTCGATGGGATCATCCCCAAGGAAATGTGTTCCCTCGCCGAAAGGGAAGACGAAAGGCGTGCTCAGCCTAATAATTGAAATAGTAATTTTCAAATAAACTTGAAAGATGAAGTAGACCTCTAAATGGTTCAAAACTGGTTCAACATTGTCCCCATAGGAGCATTGTGCCCGGTCAGGCAGGTTCGAAGAATTCATCAATGACTTGGCATGGTCTCACAAAGACACGCCTGGTATTGATCTTGACATAAAGAAACATCGAATCCCTTTGCTACCGGATGCCAAGCCAAAAAGCAGAAGCTCAGAAGGTCCAGCACCTCATACCATCCTCAAATTTGCAGGAACAGCGTTCCGCCAAGCACAAATTGGAAAGTTCAAAAGTGGCCTCGAGCAAGGCATGTCAACTGAAGCACTTTGGACCTTATAGCCATTTCATCTGGGGGTGCTGCCATTTCTTTGACCTCAACGGCAATAAATTCAAATACCTTGGTCAGCATGGATCAATTCAAAAGCCTTTTCCCTGAGAGAAGCTCGTTGGGCTGAAAACCCCAAGGGTGGGCAGTTCCAAGCAAAAGTTAGAGCAGCCTGCTAGACCGAAACCTATGAAGGCGGTTTAGGCAAAAGTAAAGGCGATATTTGAAAGCTCGCTAGACCGAAAATCCTGAATGGGCGGTTCTAGGCAAAAGTTAGAGCGTAAACTGTGAGGTAAAATACTTGAGTGAACCTTGGCCTGAACTACGTTTTGACCTGATTCCCTAGCTTGGGATACGTAGGCAGTCTCTCTTTGAGACTCGGTCACAATCTATCAATTGGATCCATGGTTGACATTTGGTACACATCAAAGGTCGAAGAGGATCGAAGATCAAGCTGCATGGGAGGCGTCTGAAAGGGGGAAAACCTTTTGTCTTTCAGTTTTATTACAAACTACTACTTCAATTTCAAAAGCTGAGCATAAAGCCTTAAAAGAATTTAAGCATAAAAAACAGAACGAAATGCTGGCGAGGCCTAACGGCTCACAGTTTATTCTAAGTTCAGCGAAGTCTGGTGTGAGCAGTTGCAGTAGCTTTGCAGTCATGTTTGCTAGTCTGAGGTTCACGCGCACTTGTTCATAGTTATGTGCGTTGGTCTCAACCTTGCGCGCACTTTTGCAATTCGAGCAGTAATCGATAGCAGTCAGCTACTGCCTTCGAGTCCTGTTCAAGGGGCTATTGTCAAGTTTGGTCATACCGTGTAGACTTAATGTGACTGCACGGGGGTGTCAGTTTCAGTCCGGGCCTATACGTGTCTTCATTTGCGTCTTATTTCCATCTTTGTGGCATTTTTCTAGATTTCAATCCATTGTCATGTCGAGATGCTATTCTCAGTTCTATTTGTTCATCCAGGTCACCGTACATATGTTTGACCTTACAAGTGTCAGTTTCGCCTGTTTAGGGATATTGTGAGTTTTGGCACGTTAATGCCCAAAATTTCATTGTATTCCATGTGTCTAAGGGTTCGCATTGTTCCCTGGGGCTCTTTCCCCTTTTTCGTTCGAGCTAGGCACGTCTGTACATATATGTGTGTCTGTGTGTCGACTCAGTTCACTTGTCAATGCAAATTAGATATTAGCGCATGGTTTATATGTCAATAAACTGAAAAATGCAATTTTTACATTGCTACTCTTGCATCTGTAATCCACAAGCTGTGGACTCTCTTGAGACAGCAGGGGCACGTCAGTCCAAGGCCAAGCAAAGCATATCTCTGGGGCTTATCCGCCCAAGCATTGAAGAGAGGGCATGCAGGCCCAATGCCACACCGCTACATGTCAACTGGGCACGTCAGCCCACTCAATATCTATCTATCTAGATGCGCATCTCAGAAGCAAAAGGCAATAAAGTAATGGGGCTCAGTGGTAGTCCTTAGGCATCATTGTCCTCTTAGGAGCCGCCCTTAGCTTGCATCTGCACTTTCAATTTGTGCATTTTGTTAGTATACATCTTTGCATATTGTATATGTCAAATGTTGAAAACAGGAAGGTGGCCAGAATGGTTACCATCAAGTCTTGGTTCGCCAAAGGATGCGATGCAATCTCCTGCGGTTTTGTTTTATTTGTTTAGCGGAGGCGATGGAAATCTCCCTAACTCTCGATTTGTTGGCCGAAGGATGCGATGCTATCTCCTGCGGTTTTGTTCTGTTTGTTAACGGAGGCGATGGAAATCTCCCTAACTCTTGATTTGTTGGCCGAAGGATGCGATGCAATCTCCTGCGGTTTTGTTATTGTTTGTCAGCGGATGCGATCGAAAATCTCTTGCGACATTGTTCTCATAGCAGGATGCGATAAAATCTTCTGCATAACAAATTAACGACAGCCGGTCCTGTCCATTTCTCAACGGCTCGATCATTCTGCACATTGATCTGCCCGTCTCAAATCAACGACAGCCGGTCCTGTCCAAACTCAACGGCTCGATCATTCTGCACACTGATCTGCCCGTCTCAAATCAACGACAGCCGGTCCTGTCCATTTCTCAACGGCTCGATCATTCTGCACACTGATCTGCCCGTCTCGAATCAACGACAGCCGGTCCTGTCCATTTCTCAACAGTTTGATCATTTATACTGATGATTGTCCCATCCTGTCAAATTCCTCAGCGGTTTGATCACTCAGCTAATTGATCTCTCCGTCCGTACCCACGACAGCCGGTCCTGTCAAATCCATCAACGGTATCTAGCCATATCGTCCATACAATCCACAACGACGATCAGGATATCGTACGATGGTCCATCCTTCTGCAACTAGTTGTTCCCCAGGAGAGTCCGCCTCGGCCTGCCCTGAACAACTACCTCTGCATCAGTCTAGCTTCACACTCATCTTCCAGCAGGCTTATTGCTCTGTCTCGGATGGTCTTTGACAAGGAGATTGGCTCTGATTCCCAACAGATGGAATTCAACCTGCCTGACACGACCTACCTGTGTTTGTTTGAATACTTTGTGCCGAGGATAGTTTGATCCCCAGCAACGACGGCCTGTCCCGTCCACATCTGCAGCGACAGCCTGTCCTGTCCAACTTCGATCAACAAGCGGCGATTCGCTCGTCCACTTCTACTTCCATCCCCGGCAATGGACAGCCAGTCCATTCCACCGATCAGGTTCCTTAAGTTTACTTGTCTACTTTGCTAGTATGCTTTGCTCTGGATTGCCTTGAGGCGTGTCTAGAATTCTTTGACGTTACTTGTACCAAGTCGATGGTGCTTCAAGTGCCGTCAAAGAGGGGCTACTGTAGACACCCCAATCTGGGCTTCCAGATTAGTTTACTTACGGTTTTTGATTCTCCGATGATGAAATGGATCAAGAACGCCTTGGGAATGATAGCGTGTTTGAGCTTTGTGTGTTTGCAAAACCCTTGAACCTAACCTAGCCTAAGCCACTTCAAAAACCAAAAACCCTACTGGTCCGCGCCAGGGCGCAATCATCCAGCGCCCGGGCGCACCATCGCGCGACGATCTGGCTCCATCGCGCGACAGTGCGCCAGGGCGCACCATCGCGCGACAGACTCACTCCGTCGCGCGACGGTCCAACCTACAACCGACCTTACTGATGGAGGACAGTTGGCCACCCATGCAACTCTCAGCAGGCCTCGTGGACTGGCTGAAGGCCTCTGTTTCCAACCAGATTTGCCCCCTCTCCCTATATATACCCCCTTTGGCCTTCCATCTAAAGGGAAAACAAGTTCCAAAAAATGTTTAAAGGGTTACACCTTGGTTTATAATATCACAAGCTATCTTGTTTCCTTGCTTCTATCACCCACACAACCTCAAGAACATAGCTTGTTCTTCCACCTCAATCAACTTCAAACATCAAAAGCTCAAATACTCTTTCAAACCCGAAGCCAAAGGTATAGCTTACCTTTGTTCTGTTTCTGTTTTGATCCCTGAGGGGGGCTGGCAGGGCCAAGGCTGGTAATCGATACCAGTTCTGGTCCTAAAGCTGGCGAGGTTTCAAAAACCGTCATGGTAGGAACCAACGCGCGATGGTCCCACTCTCTCGCGCGACACTTCGGTGCTGCACGTGACGGACCGCGTGGGGATTGGTGTCCTACTGTTTTGTATTTTGTATATAGATCACTGTTAAGCATGCTAATAACCTATCTATTGCTTTTCCTTTGTTAGAAATTGTTAGTGGTAGTTCAATATGCTTATCTGTCGTTTTGGAGTACCCCTGAGGTCTTTCTGGATATGTCCCAGAACCCAGAAATGTGTAAACCAAGCACTGGTCTGGTCCGCGCCAGGGCGCAATCATCCCGCGCCAGGGCGCACCATCGCGCGAGGGTTTCACTCCATCGCGCGACAGTGCGCCAGGGCGCACCATCGCACGCCAGACTCACTCCATCGCGCGACAGTGCGCCAAGGCGCACCCTCGCGCGACAGTGTGACTCCATCGCGCGATAGTCTGCTCCGACCAGTGAATGGCCTTGCACGGGTAACTTGGATTTAGACTGTTATTCTGTCCCCACACTGTTTATGGGGTGCTTTATTCATTTGTAGGGCTTTTAAGCCTTTAAACTGTATATTATGCTGCTATATAAATTGCGTGGTTTGTCCTGGGTGTGCACTGGTCCTTCCAGAGCCCAGAAGGTTTGAGAATAAGAGCTGTGGGTTTTAAGCTCACCGGCGCGTGCTTGTCTTGGAATTATGCGCGCAGGAGTAAACAACATGTAGTGACTTGTTCAGTGCATGTTGGTTTCTTCCTGCGCACGTCACTCCAAAACAGGGGCTCCCCAGTTTGTTTAAACTCCCACAGCAGTCTGTTCTCATCCTATACTAACTGCTCGTCTATGCTATCTATCACATCCTGCAAACGTGTTACAGTTTTAATCCCCTTTAACTGTTTCCCCGCCCTAATTGGCTAAAAATTGATTAATCAAACAGAATCGCAAACAAACATCTTTCGCAAATGCCTAAGTAGAGACCGATCTCCGGATTGGGCGAGAGGGGTGCCATAAAACCCTTCCCCTCTCGTAACCTGGCTCCCGAACCCAGATATGGTTATGACGGACTGGTTCCTTAACTTTTTCAAATCAAAACAGCGCGGCAGGTGCTTCGAGATACGGTTCCTTGGGTGTCGGACCTTCAAACCCGAGTGGCGACTCTGTATTTTCGCGAGCGCTTGACGTCCAGCTTCAAAAAGCGCTCCCGCGAACCGGCAGCATCTTCGGGCAAAATCCCATTTGCCCACACAAGCAGCAATTCACATTGCATCGAACCCTGTATTTCATGAGCGGACTAAGCATATTGAAATTGATTGTCATCTGGTGCGAGAGAAGTTGACTGATGGTATTATAGCAACTCCCTTCGTGTCTACAAGTGCTCAATTGGCTGACATAATCACCAAGTCATTGTTTAAGTCCCGGTTGGAGATGTTATGTGACAAGCTTGGTTTGTGTGATATCTATTTCCCAGCTTGAAGGGGAGTGTTGGAATACTAGTATACTAGTATATTGTGTTTAGTCCCACATTGCTTAATTACATTGTGTAATGAACTATCTCCGTATATAAATATATGATTATGTGTGAAGGTTAATTTACCTTACTTTTTCCTCTCCAAACAACAGTATGCTTGGTTTGAAGTCTGTTAGCTCAAAATATCTTGTATTTAACTTCTGAAATTTAACCATAATATCTTCAACTGCCTTTAACATGGCTGTAATTTGCTTTAGGCTGGCACAATGATAGGATGGTTGGCATAGCTTGTGATAGCTATATTAAAATCAGTACTTATGTATAAGCATGAATTTCTCAAGGAATTTTTTCCCACTTGTGTTTAATTTACTTTGCTCTGTCCTTATTTCTTTCTTGTTCCTTTTATCGAAGGAATTCCTATTTGTTAGTTAAAATTTTTTTTATAATGATTATGAAACGCATTGGAAATGGCATGATGAACTTAAGAATTCTAGGAAAAACAATAATAACAAGGACTATGGAACGTTGCATATGGAAATTGATTTCTGAAACTTGCGACCAAGGTAAATGGTGACTTGATTGTTTGCCGCTGGTACAAGTCAGGCTATGGTTTGAGGGACTACCTACTATATTCTCTTAGATAAGGAAATGGAAACGGAAATGAGAAACTAAGCAAGCATAGTAAAAACTTGGGATTGGAGTATGGGCCTAAAAGAACTATATTATTCTTCTTGTCGGGGTATTTAGTGTCCGTCCAAATTTCTTGTTTAAAGCATTTGATTGTCTCCCTTAGTATGGTATTCATCAGCAACTTTTTGTTCTTTATATTTTATTTCTGCTACCTAGGGGAAGTCAATGGACGGGTGCTTTATGTTGTGGAATTTCAGAGTTTGATGACTTCATTTCTGTTGTAATGAACGCTATGAATGCAAGCTAAGAACGAGAAATTGAAAACTAAACAAGAAATTACAAAGACACAAGATATACGTGGTTCCCCAAGATAGGTACGTCCACGGGCGAGGAGAGAGAGGATTCACTAACCAACGTGAAGAAGAGATACAAAGAGCCGGCTATAATCCGTAACTCTAGAAAGGCCACAAATATGAAAACCCAAAAGATACTTTAGAAGTTCCCCGAATGCCTTATTTATAATAGGTTACAAAAACGGGAACAACATAATTAACCAATGTGGGACTAAAGAATACAAGGCATTCCCAACAATTCTCCACCTTGACTTGAATTCCACTGAACCAAATCACCAAATATAGCTCTCCCCTTCTAACCTCTCACTCGCCAAATGCCCCCGAGGGGCGGTCAACTACAAATACCAAGCAAGCCCAAGCAATGCTTGAACTTGGCAACCGGAACCGGTTTAGTCAACATATCTGCTGGGTTATCTGCCATACCCACTTTCTTCACCTCAACTTGCTTCTGTGAGATGATATCCTGAACGAAGTGATACCTGACATCGATATGCTTGGTCATCTCATGATACATCAGATTTTTAGTCAAATGTATAGCACTCTGCAAATCACAAAATACTGAACTCACACCCTTTGCAAGACCAAGCTCACAAAGCAAACCTCTCATCCACAATGCCTCATTCACAGCTTCAGCAATGGCCATATACTCCACTTCTGTTGTAGACAGCGCGACTGTAGCCTGTAAAGTAGCTTTCCAACTAATGGCACTTCCAGACAGAGTAAAAACATAACCTGTCTGAGACCTCCTCTTATCGTGGTCATCGGCAAAATCCGAATCAACATAACCAACAGCATGATCACCAGAATTGGCAACCCAAAATAATAAACCAACACCTGCAGTTCCGCACAAATACCGTAGTATCCATTTCACAGCCTCCCAATGTGTCTTTCCTGGATGCCCCATATAACGACTAACGACACTAACTGCATGTGAAATATCAGGACGAGTACATACCATGGCGTACATAAGGCTCCTAACTGCGCACGAATATAGAACCTGAGACATATACTTCCTCATCCTCCGACTGTGGTGACAACTCAGCTGAAAGTCGAAAGTATGCTGCCAAAGGGGTACTGACTGGCTTCGAGTTCTGCATTGCAAAGCGCTCAAGCACTTTAAGAACATAAGACTTTTGATTCAAAAATAATTTGCCAGCTACTCGATCTCTGCAAATCTCCATACCCAAAATACGTTTTGCCGTATCCATATCTTTCATCTCAAATTCACCACCTAACTGTTGTTTCAACCTGTTGATTTCTGATACACTCTTGGCAGCAATAAGCATATCATCAACATACAACAGTAGATAAACAAATGAACCATCTGGAAGTTTTCGAAAATACACACAACTGTCATACTCACTCCTAGAATATGACTGGCTTATCATAAAAGTATCAAACCGCTTATACCACTGCCTAGGGGATTGTTTAAGGCCATACAAAGATTTACGAAGTAAACAAACGTGATCCTCCTTACCAGAAACAACAAATCCCTCAGGTTGACACATATAAATCTGTTCCTCAAGCTCGCCATGCCAAAACGCAGTTTTGACATCAAGTTGCTCTAACTCAAGATCATAACATGCAACAATAGTAAGTAAAGTGCGAATGGAACTATGTTTTACAACTGGTGAAAATACCTCATTGTAATCAACACCTTCCTTTTGGCTGTATCCTTTCGCCACTAGCCGAGCTTTGAACCGAGCATCTTCTACCCCTAGAATACCTGGTTTGCGCTTGAAGACCCACTTGCACCCAACAATCCTCTTCCCTTTCAATGGTTCTACTAACTCCCATGTCTGATTCTTCTGAAGAGACTCAAGCTCCTTACTCATAGCAACAGACCACTGTGCAGACTCAATACTCGAAACAGCTTCCGTATAGCTTGAAGGCTCCTTATACTCAACTGTCTCAGCAACTGATAAAGCATAGGCCACCATCTCAGAATAAGCCGAATACCTTTCAGGAGGCCGAATCTCCCTCCTTGGCCTATCTTTAGTAATAGTGTGTGGTTGCTCAACTAACGCATCAACCTCTGTGTCTGAACTCTTGAACTCCTCTTAAATTGGCTTCTCAATGTGCTTCTTCCCTACGATGGAAGATCCACTCAAAAACTCCACCTGCTTTGGAACACTCTGTTTCTGAACTGTATCATCAACCTGCTTAGACCCCTTAATCATAGAGTTTTCATCAAAAGTAACATCTCTACTGATCAAAAATTTTGAATTTTCAGGACACCACAATCTGTACCCTTTCACACCTGCCTGATAACCCAAGAAAATACATTTCTTGGCCCGTGGCTCTAACTTACCCTCATTCACATGAGCATAAGCTGGACACCCAAACACACGCAGCATAGAGTAATCAGCTTGATGACTTGACCATACCTCAAAAGGAGTCTTACACTCAATAGCAGTCGACGGAGACCTATTCACCAAATAGCATGTCGTGGAAACGGCTTCAGCCCAAAATTCTTTGCCCAATCCGGAATTGGACAACATACAACGTGCCTTCTCCAAAAGAGTCCTGTTCATTCGTTCAGCCACACCATTCTGCTGAGGGGTTTTTCTCACTGTGTGATGTCTCACAATGCCATCATCACTGCAGAACCTATCAAACTCGCCAAGACAAAACTCCATACCATTATCAGTTCTCAAACGTTTTATTTTCTTACTAGTCTGATTCTCAACCAAAGTTTTAAACTGTTTAAATGTATTAAAAGCGTCACTCTTATGTTTCAACATATACACCCAAACCTTACGAGAGAAATCATCGATAATACTCATAAAATATCAAAAACCACCTTTAGAAGTTACCTCTGCGGGACCCCAAAATTCCGAGTGAAAATAATCCACCGTGCCTTTGGTGCGATGAACAACTGTACTGAATTTTACCCTGCACTGCTTGTCGTAGACACAATGCTCACAGAAATCCAGCTTCTCAGTTTTCTAGCCACATAGCAAACCCTGTTTGCTCAAAGCTGTCATCCCCCTCTCGCTCATATGCCCAAGGCGCATATGCCACAAACGAGTCAAGTCTGAATCTGAAACCTTGGATGAAGCAACCGTTGCTGCAGTACCTAAAACTGTACTGCCCTGGAGTGTATAGAGGTTACCATGCTTCTGACACTTCATCAGTACCAATGCACCCTTCAAGACTTTTAAAACTCCACATTCACCGAGGAATTTGCAACCATGAGAATCAAGAGCACCCAGGGATATAAGATTTTTCTTCAAATCTGGAACATGTCGAACCTCAGATAAAGTCCGAACAATACCGTCATGCATCCTAAGCTGAATCGTTCCTGAACCAACAGTCTTACAGGCCATGTTGTTGCCCATCAAAACTGTACCACCATTGACCGCCTCATAAGTAGAAAACCACTCTCTATGCGGACACATGTGGTATGAACATCCAGAATCCATAATCCACTCGGTATTAGAGCGAGAATCGCCCTCTGTAACTGATAACACATTATCTGACTCATCTAAACTTTCAGCAATTCCAGCAATTACTTGTAGACACCCCAATTTGGAAATCCTGGATAACTTTTAAGTCCCCAATGATGATAAACAAAGCATGATTTTAAACCTTTGGATTGATCTAAACCTTTCGGAGCGTTTACCTTTCGAGAATCGTACACAAGTGGCCGATAAGCTTTTCAATAATAAAACGTGCCTTGAAAACTTCAAACAGTGCTCTTTTTACTCAAAGGAGTGAGGAAACACTTTAGAACTAGGTATGAGAGTGTCAAGTGACACTTAGGATGAGTGAATATGTGTTTTGGCCATCTTGGCGCCAACGGTCTTCGGTTTAGTCTGCTTTCAGCCCAATTTTCATAAATCAAACTTCCTTATTTTTATGGTTGGAGTCCACCATCTTTTAGTACATTCAAAACCCTTTTTATTGATATATAATAAGCCTTAATCCGATTTGAACTAAGGGAGATATGAGAATTTTGCCAAAACGACCACTTTTTCGACTACCTGAGGGTAAAATCATCATATCTTTTGATGTACAAAATTATTTTTATCCGAACCACTTGGGTTAGAAAGTAGACTTAACGAGCTTTCCAACGGTCTAAAGAACACCTAAAACCGAGTTCGGGAGTGTCCGGGGCAGCCATTCGAAGTTCGGCCTGTTGAGCAGTCACTGTACCGTACGGCGGTCAACTGTGCCGTACGGCGGTCAACTGTGCCGTACGGTGGACATATTTCTACCGTACGGTAGAGTTTTTGACCGCCTAAACTTGAGTCGGTGGAAGCCATGTGCCGTACGGTGGAAGCCATGTGCCGTACGGTAGAGTTTATGTACCGTACGGTGGACATTTTGTCGGTCAAAAATGCGTGCAGACCAAGTTTGCTTCATTTCTAAGCCATTTTCACTCTATAAATACCCATTCCTATTCCCATTTCAGAGACCACGCCATTTCTCACTCCCCCATTTCAAAAACAAGCCGTTTTCTTCACTCTCCCTCGCCGTGAAACACCGAAACACTTCAAAAGTACTCCAAGTCCGAAACCAAGTCACGTATTCTACAATCACGGTGTACCGAAGGCCATTTGCTTATCGAAATTCACAAGGAATGCCAGCATATCAATCACAACTATCCATAGAAAGGTTTTCGCTCCAAGAGGTATAAATCTTTTATCCAACACTTGTCTCTGTATTTTGAGGGGTACACCATTAATCTCAGGCTAGTTCCTTATACCAGCTTTTGGGTACAAATGGTTCAAATATTGCATGAAAATTAAAGTATGATTCCGACCTATGTCTACCGTACGGTACACATTACCACCGTACGGTAGACGTTTTTCAGGGAAACAGCATCATTAATTGCTTCTCGCATTTAGTTGTTCATATTGAAGCATGATTATTAATACCTGTTGTCAATACAAGCTGTTCACATGTTATATCTGTTTTGTGTGCAAAGTTGCCAAGGAACATGTACCGTACGGTACAACTATCTGCCGCACGACATACATTGTTTACCGTACGGTTGAGTTTACGTAGGACAGTATGTTATTTTCTGCAACCATTTTAATATGTTTGTCTGTCTGCTTCTATTTACTGCATGCCAATGTTTCTGTTATTAAACTTGCTTACGTGCTATTAATTGCTTTTTTGTGGCATTAAAAGTTAAGCAATAAAATGATTTTCAAATCCCACAAATATTAGTAGAGACCGATTTTATCGGGCGATGGGGGTGCTTTTCCAAACAAAACCTTCCCCCCTCGTAACCTGGCTCCCGAACCCAAAACTCTCTGTTTTCAATAGACCAAAACCTTTTTTTAAAAGGGCAAAAGAGTCACATTTTTCAAATAAACGGTTTCTCGGGGTTAATCCTTTTCAAAACCCGGGTGGCGACTCTTAAACGAACCAACTGTTTTTCCCCCTTTTTGTAACACGAAAAAAATACAAAAGGAGAGACGGGGGAATTTTTCCGGGCACGTAGCCCACAGTGGCGACTCTGCTGGGGATATTTATTAAATTATATCTTTAAGAATTAATACACTTGTGAAAATAACCCTTATCAAAAGTCTGTCAAAAAGATAAGCTTCGCGCTGTCTAAGAAAGGTGTGGTGATTCTAACAGGGCTCTGCCCGACCACCCGGCCTGGGACTTTTTGGTTATTTCATTTGTGTAATTTTTCTTAAAAATATGATTTAATTCGAGAGCCAAGCTTGAAAATGTTTGTGGGATTTTTCATTTTATTGCTTAACTTTTGCATTGCACGTGCATCGATGTTGGATAGACCCGCCGCTACATTTTGGTTACCCTACCCAGCTTGCTAGTGTTAGGACATCCCGAAATGCTCGGCAACCTTGGACGATGATGAGTCAGCCTGCCGTTTGACCATTGCCATGCAGTACACTTGGCAATAGGGAGGCAAATTATTGGCTCTAGTCTAGGGGACCCCTCTAAACCAAAACCAGCCTTTTGCATATAGCAAAAACATAGAACTTTTGCCAAAACTAGGACAGGGCCCTCACGTTAGGATTACATGATATATCCTAGTTACGTGTTTACCGTTTTCCAGCCTATGTGTTTAATTGCTTTCTTTACTTACTGTTGTGCTGCATGCACGTGTTAGCTTGACTCTAGCTTATGACCCTCTCGCATGAACTTAAAAGAATTGCCTCAACCAATGAAGAGTCATGCATGTTGGAAAATGCATGTTTTGTTTCAATTCCTTAGGGATCATAAGCCGTAGGAAAAATCAAAATCAAGCCAAAAATATCATTTTGTCAATAATTTTCAAATTAAACTAGCTTATTAAGGATCTAACCCTCAATGGCTAGCTTTTCCAAGTTAAAAATTAGCACATTAAGGCCCTACCCTTAATAGCTAATTTTTCTTCAAAATTTGAAATTTAATTATTGGAACTCAATTTCCAATGATCAATTTCTCTTTAAATTATAACAAAAGCTTCAATGGCTATTTTAATTCTAAGTTAGTTTATTAAGACCTAACTCTTAATCACTAACTTTTCAAAATTAACCCACTAGGACCCAACTCCTAGTGATCAGTTTTTCAAATCTATCAAAAGTTATTGACAAGAAAATAATTTTGGCTTCACAAACAATTTTCCTTTGTCTTATACTTCTCATAAAGGATTCACCATCAAACAACTGAGGATTGGAGCAATTCTGTTAAGCTTGCAAACTCATGCATGTCATGGTCTAGGAGACCTTAAATCCATGGAGTTTGGGATACCTCCGGTGTTCGCCGTGCCCGAACGGCTTCCTTCTGATCTAGCCTAGCCTTAAGTGTGTCTGTATTCCGGCAATCGTATTGTTCTGCCTCGGGTGGTCAAGATAAGGAGACTAGCTCTGATTCCCAACATATGGAATTTAACCTACCTGACAACGACCAACCCGGATTGTTAGAATTTAACCTGCATTTTATCCCTACCATTCCTTTATGTTGCCCGTTTTGAGTCTTAAAGTTTGCTTGCACAGTCCACTGAAGGTTGCCTTAACCAATGAAGAATCGTGCACCCATTTGCACGTTGTCTGAAGCTACATGAGTCCTTGGAACGATGAGACCTATGGAAATCAAAACTTTACTAAGTCCTCGACTAGTGCTTAATCAAAGGTTCAGCGGAGAATAAGGAATAACAAGGAAATGACGTCGTGATATCACGTCACTTACACCACTGGCTAATGGCGGTATGCCACTGGCGCCGTGTGGTTATGGTATCACGTTGTCAATACTAAGTTATTCCGAGTTCAAAAGTGAAACTTCGAAAGAGAACTAGTCGAATACTTAATTTGTTTTGACATCTTTTGAAATTTGTTGTTCTAAACAAAGGATATACCCTAAAAGAAATTCATAGGAATGGGGCAACCATCGGAAGGTCGTAATCTTATGTGACACATCCCGCCTGCACATCATCTTTTGCTATCGCGTCGTGTATAGAACTCTTAAACTCGCTCGCGCGGTTTGTTTTGGATTGCCTAGACCGATGAAGAGTCGTGCTTTTTATAATGCACGTTGTTAAAATTCATTAGTCCTTGGAACGATGAGGTTTTAGAGATATCAAAATTTATTAAGTCTTCAATATACTTCAATCAATGATTCAATGGAGATTAAACGAAATAATAAAGCTACAATGCCATAATACCCATGCCACCCAGGTTATAGTGCGAAGTCACTTACACCACTTAGGCTAATGGCGCCATGCCACATACGCCGCCTTGGATACGGTATCGTGTCATTTATGCCAAACGGTTTTCAAAAGCAAAGGCATCTTTGAATGAAAAATATTAAAGACTTAATCTGTCTTGATATCTCTCAAAACTTGTTGTTCTAATCAAAGGATACACTTCAAAAGAATCTCTGAGGATTGAGGCAATCCCTCATAGGTTATCATGGTCTAGGAGACCTTAAATCCATGGAGTTTGAGATACCTCCGGTGTTTGCCGTGCCCGAACGGCTCTCTCTAACCAGGTCTAACTTAAGTATATCGCAACAACCTCATTGCTTTGTCTCGGATGGTCAAGATAAGGAGATTGGCTCTGATTCCCAACGTGTGGAATTTAACCTGCCTGACACGACCTACCCGTGGTTGTTGGAACCCTCAAGTCGACAACGACGACATGTGTACAACATTCTTTTATGGTATACACATTCTTTTAAATAAAATACAACAAAGGCACATTCTAAGTTCGTTTTCTTTTTGCTTTACTGTCAGTACCTGGTCGTTCATCCTATACAAAGCCATACCATCTCCTTCGAACACCTCAATGGCGGGGCAAACAGAATTGATTGAGCTGAAGAAGGCTATGGAGAAAATGAGTCAGAAAGTGGATAAAACGCTAACTCTTGTTCAAGGGCTGGTTAATCTTCTCACCCCCTTAGTCCTGAACCCGGATCTAGGACTGAATGCTGATCATGTCAGGATCGAAGAACCTCCAGAAATCTATCACCCTCCAGTAAAGCTTTCAGACATGTTCAGAGAATTGGCTGAATTCCATGATGCCAAAATGCATTCAAAGGAGGATGACGGATCCCTATCCAAAACTAGTGCAGGAAGAGAGGACATGCTTATGAATGAGATCAATCCCAAAGGCAACAAAGTATATCCCTTTGGAAACATAACGCTATACAGTTGCAAGGCAAGCAAAAGTTCCGTCAACCCTCAACCCAAGTGCAAAACTCAACCAAGCAGTCTTCGCACTCGACCTCGCACCTTTTCCCAATTCCCCATACCACTGTCGGTTGTCTTCGAGAGACTCAAGAAAAAAGGCACTATCCGATCACTTCCTCCAACCCCTCCACCTGCTGTTCTCCCAGCATCCCATAACCCAAACGCCTATTGTGCTTACCACCAAATACCTGGCCACTATACCAACAACTGTTTTTGCCTTCGGATCAAAATCCAAGACCTCATTGATGGCAAAATCATTCCGGCTCCACCACAAAATCTAAGACATCATGTCAAACATCCTACTCCACCTAGCTTATGGGGGAAATTTTGATTGAATCAACGATTGGAGAATCATCAAGGGACATGCTGCAATCCAACCTTCCACGGGTTTTTGGGATTTTCAAAGGTTTCAAGTCGAGTCAAGTCTTTGTCTTTGTTGTGTCAGTTTGTACTTCAAAGTTTATCGTGTCAGTTTGTACTTCAAAGTTTATCATCTTTTTGTTCTCATGCTCATGTGTATGCTTAACTTCGAGTTTGTAATCTCATGTTATTGTCAAGAAAAACAAAAAAAAAAAAACAAAAGAGAGTCAGTTTCGTAGTCCCGAACTACGCACGGCCTGATTCCTTGTAAAGGGATACGTAGGCAACCCTCAGTGGGTTCGGCCGCATCTTTTGAAAAGTATTGTCATGCTTTTGTACCAAAATTGTCATAATAAACTTGGTTTTTGCAATTTTCTCTTAACTTAAAATTGTTTTCCACCATCATTTGAAAGTCATGATAATCAATTCAAAATGCAAGAGTACTGAACCCTCATGCAAAAAGGAGGACATCCAGGGGACCATTTCCCGGCACCACCAAAGCAACGCCACTGATAAGCAATACCTTGACACAAAAAAAAAAGAAAAAGAAAAGATGAAGAGCCTGCTAGGTCGAAAACCCGCAAGAGCGATCTAGGCAAAAGTTAAGGCAAAAAGCTCGCTAGATCAAAACTCCCAAATTCGATCTAGGCAAAAGTTAGAGCATTTTTGAGTTCCTTTTATCAAGTTGCGCAATTCAAAATGAAGAAAGGCATTCTTTGCTTTTATCCAACACATAAATATATCCTTTGGAGCCTAAATCAATTCAAAAGAACCTAGCTAGGCAGCTATCCCCCACACTGGGGTGAAATATGAAAGTGCCCAAACACATGGTTACCATTGGCACATCAAAAAAATGAAAGTACATTTGTATTTGGAACTCCTTCCTCGATAAAAAGGAATTGCATGCTATATTGTTAACCCTTATCCGGGCGTCCATTAAGTAGTAACCAGGCAATCGGGGTATGCTCCCACCGTATTGTTTGGGTCAAAAGATGGATAGACCTTGTGAAGGCACATTGAATGTGGTTAGCTTGGATCTCAACATAAAGCCTTTTTGACTTGAGCAATTAAGTCCGTAGGGGTCTCTTAAAACCTGGTGCTCTAAAGCCATTCGGCTTGGGGATAACCGACCCAAAGCTCGCTAAAGGGTCAACTAGAAAGCCCGAGAAATCCAGGCATTGCATAACCATATGAGGAAAAGAATGGGGGAATAAAAGAAAAGGCATCATTCAAAAAAAAAAAAAAAGAGAAAGAGTCGTTCCCCCAATGCAAAATTGTCACTGCAACGCAATTCACAAAAGTTCCAAGAATTGTTCAAACTCGAGATAGCTGCTAGCTCTCATCACCCAAAGCAAAACAAAACTTTTTGAGCCTATTATCCTTTCTTTGTTAAACCCAAGCCTTGGCCCCGTTATAACCTAAATAAAGTCCTTTCAGATTGAAAAACGCGACTTGATCAGAGGAAGATCAAAAGGGAACAATGTAATCTCCTTTGAAAGTCAACAGTCAAGGTATTTTGCAACACTGGCATCAATCCACCAACACTGGTGTCATCCAAAAGCAAACCGAGGCATTTCAAATGGAAAATGTAGCAAATCTTCATCAGCAATCCAAGACATGGGTTCATTTTCTTGCAAATAAACATTATTTGATGAAGTTAAACAATTTTCAAAAATTCTAAAGGGAAAATTATCAAATACCTAAGTTTATCATAACAATTTCAAATTGCATGACATGTTTGCCTTCCTTCAAAATCTCGAGTCAACATGGTCTTCCTCATCAATTGAGTCAACATAGTTTGATCATTCTGCGCCCAGTCAGGGGCACCCTTTTAAAACAGTCTCCGAGTCAGCGTCATCAAATCAAGTTGTCACCCCTCAAACGTCGTTCAAGTCTACTAAGTTAGGGGCATTCTTAAGAAAAGTCACTCTCCTTCCTACCCTTCAAGTCACGGAAGTCACTCAAAAATTCTTTTCCTATCCTTCTTTGTCTTGTCAAAATCTGCCTAAAAGGTCAATCGAGTCACTTAGTCATGTCAATTCCCAGCTCGTGGAAGCAATTTCAATGCATAAGGTTACCCTGCTTGGAAGCTAGTCCATCGGTTCTCAAAACCATCAACAGCAATGGAAAATGATTCAGAATTGAGGATCCACAGTCCCCCGAGGCAAAACAACCCAAGATTGGGGTGCGTCAGCCCAACGCCATTTATTGGGGCAAATGCATGCCCAAATTCAAGATTAGGGCATGGAAGCCCAAACTCAAACAAAGGCAAAGCCAGAATCCAAACCCTGATAAGGGCCAAACAAGAAAGACAGTAAAGCAAAAGGGGACACTCGATTGTGCCGCCCATTTTTCAAAAAGGAATGTTGTCCACATTGTCATCAAGTGTCGAAACACGAGTCTCGCATAATATACAAAGGTCAATCAACTATTCCAAGGGACATCTTTTCAAATAATGGTTTAGCCAACCTAAGTTTTTCAACCAACCGTCCCGAGGGACATCTTTTCAAATAATGATCTAGTCAACCTGGGCTTTTCAATCAAATCTCTTAAGAGACATCTTTTCAAGCAACGGGCTAGCTGGCCAGATCCCCCCACTAGGAATTGCACAGCAAACGTTTTTAAAATGATCTCCGCTTTGTAGATAGGCTAGGCTAAGTCTACAAATCCGACCCTTTTTAGTTCATTGAAACCTCAAATTTCAATGGCTAACTTTCTATTCTAAGTCTCCAAATTACAATCTTGCCCTTTAGGACTCGTTTGTGTCCTAAAACCGGGCCTTCCGTGGCCTTAAATCCTTAGGGTTCACCATTTTTATCCCAAAATTTGGTACCTTACTAATCTATCTATCCAAGCGTTTGCCATCATGACTTGTTGAGATCTTATCCTTAACAACCATTTTTCAAAAGGCTTGTGGAGGCCTCACCCTCGACAGCCATTCTTTTTCTATTGTGACTTTTTAAGGTCTCACCTTGACAACCATATTTCAAATGGTTCATTGAGGTCGTACCCTCAATAACCGCCTTTGAGATAGCTTGTTGAGTCATTACCCTCAACAATCTTCTATCATGGTTTGTTAAGGTTTCACCCTTGATAGCCATATTTCCAATGGTTCATTGAGGTCGTACCCTCAATAACCGCTTTTCCAATAGCTTGTTGAGTTCTTATCCTTAACAATCTTCTAGCATGGCTTGTTGAGGTCTCACCCTTGATAGCCATATTTCCAATGGTTCATTGAGGTCGTACCCTCAATAACCGCTTTTTCAATAGCTTGTTGAGTTCTGATTCTCAACAATCTTCTATCATGGCTTGTTAAGGTCTCACCCTTGACAGCCATATTTCTAATGGTTCATTGAGGTCGTACCCTCAATAACCGCTTCTCAAATAGTTTGTTGAGGTCTTATCCTCAACAATCTTCAATCACGTTTAAAATTACATTCAAATGGTGTAGAAAGCCTTGCTAGGTCTACATTGTTATCCTCGGTATGATTGATTTGTTACATTACTCATATCATGTTTGCATATCATACATCCCATTTGCCCCCATGAACTACGCAGGTCTGATCCTTACAAAAGGGTACGTAGGCAGCCCGAGAGGGCGCGACCACTTGTTTTCATATGTTGAATTTTCAATGCATTTACTTAAAAGGTACCTCACGACCAAATTGGGTGATCTATGTCTTTAACGCGACTTAAACCATACAGTGGTAACCAAGTCTCGTCAAAGAGGGGCAACTGTAGACACCCCAATTTGGAAATCCTGGATAACTTTTAAGTCCCCAATGATGATAAACAAAGCATGATTTTAAACCTTTGGATTGATCTAAACCTTTCGGAGCGTTTACCTTTCGAGAATCGTACACAAGTGGCCGATAAGCTTTTCAATAATAAAACGTGCCTTGAAAACTTCAAACAGTGCTCTTTTTACTCAAAGGAGTGAGGAAACACTTTAGAACTAGGTATGAGAGTGTCAAGTGACACTTAGGATGAGTGAATATGTGTTTTGGCCATCTTGGCGCCAACGGTCTTCGGTTTAGTCTGCTTCCAGCCCAATTTTCATAAATCAAACTTCCTTATTTTTATGGTTGGAGTCCACCATCTTTTAGTACATTCAAAACCCTTTTTATTGATATATAATAAGCCTTAATCCGATTTGAAATAAGGGAGATATGAGAATTTTGCCAAAACGACCACTTTTTCGACTACCTGAGGGTAAAATCATCATATCTTTTGATGTATAAAATTATTTTTATCCAAACCACTTGGGTTAGAAAGTAGACTTAACGAGCTTTCCAACGGTCTAAAGAACACCTAAAACCGAGTTCGGGAGTGTCCGGGGCAGCCATTCGAAGTTCGGCCTGTTGAGCAGTCACTGTACCGTACGGCGGTCAACTGTGCCGTACGGCGGTCAACTCTGCCGTACGGTGGACATATTTCTACCGTACGGTAGAGTTTTTGACCGCCTAAACTTGAGTCGGTGGAAGCCATGTGCCGTACGGTGGAAGCCATGTGCCGTACGGTAGAGTTTATGTACCGTACGGTGGAAATTTTGGCGGTCAAAAATGCGTGCAGACCAAGTTTGCTTCATTTCTAAGCCATTTTCACTCTATAAATACCTATTCCTATTCCCATTTCAGAGACCACGCCATATCTCACTCCCCCATTTCAAAAACAAGCCGTTTTCTTCACTCTCCCTCGCCGTGAAACACCGAAACACTTCAAAAGTACTTCAAGTCCGAAACCAAGTCACGTATTCTACAATCACGGTGTACCGAAGGCCATTTGCTTATCGAAATTCACAAGGAATGCCAGCATATCAATCACAACTATCCATAGAAAGGTTTTCGCTCCAAGAGGTATAAATCTTTTATCCAACACTTGTCTTTGTATTTTGAGGGGTACACCATTAATCTCAGGCTAGTTCCTTATACCAGCTTTTGGGTACAAATGGTTCAAATATTGCATGAAAATTAAAGTATGATTCCGACCTATGTCTACCGTACGGTACACATTACCACCGTACGGTAGACGTTTTTCAGGGAAACAGCATCATTAATTGCTTCTCGCATTTAGTTGTTCATATTGAAGCATGATTATTAATACCTGTTGTCAATACAAGCTGTTCACATGTTATATCTGTTTTGTGTGCAAAGTTGCCAAGGAACATGTACCGTACGGTACAACTATCTACCGCACGACATACATTGTTTACCGTACGGTTGAGTTTACGTAGGACAGTATGTTATTTTCTGCAACCATTTTAATATGTTTGTCTGTCTGCTTCTATTTACTGCATGCCAATGTTTCTGTTATTAAACTTGCTTACGTGCTATTAATTGCTTTTTTGTGGCATTAAAAGTTAAGCAATAAAATGATTTTCAAATCCCACAAATATTAGTAGAGACCGATTTTATCGGGCGATGGGGGTGCTTTTCCAAACAAAACCTTCCCCCCTCGTAACCTGGCTCCCGAACCCAAAACTCTCTGTTTTCAATAGACCAAAACCTTTTTTTAAAAGGGCAAAAGAGTCACATTTTTCAAATAAACGGTTTCTCGGGGTTAATCCTTTTCAAAACCCGGGTGGCGACTCTTAAACGAACCAACTGTTTTTCCCCCTTTTTGTAACACGAAAAAAATACAAAAGGAGAGACGGGGGAATTTTTCCGGGCACGTAGCCCACATTACTTTACCCCCTTTCTGGTCTTCTTTTTCCTTCTTCTTGAGTTTTAAACAGTCACTTTTCCAGTGCCTGGGTTTCTTGCAATAATTGCACTTTCCCTTCTTCTTACCTGATGACCTGGATCTTCCCCTATTACTCGACTCCACCCTTTATGTTGTTATTCCCCTAACAAACAAACCCTCCGCATGTGCATCACCCTCACCTGACACTTTTTTTTCTCAATTCTTTCAAATATAGGCTGGCCTTAACATCCTCCATGGATATCGTGTCTTTGCCATACAATAGGGTTGTAACAAAGTGCTCATACAAAAGTGGTAAAGAACATAGCAAAATTAGGACTTGATCCTCATCCTCAATTTTACTATCAATATTTTTCAGATCCATAATAATACGATTGAACTCGTCCAAATGATTTTTAACAGGTATACCTTCTCGCATACGAAACGTATAAAGATGTTGTTTAAGATATAACCTGTTGGTGAGCGACTTCGTCATATATATGCCTTCCAACTTCAGCCAAATTCCTACTGCTGAAGTTTATTCTTCCACCTCGCGAAGAACGTCATCTGCCAGACTCAACTGAATAGAACTTATAGCTTTGGCATCCGTATCATCCCAATCTTCCTCTTTGATTCCAGAACTAGTCTTGCCTAACAAAGCCTTGTGCAATCCTTGTTGGGTTAATAGAGCCTTCATCTTTACTCTCCAAAGACTGAAACTGCTGCTCTGCCCATCAAACTTCGCAATCTCGAATTTAGCCGCCATAGCCACAATCGGAAACGAAACCCTAGTTTTTGCAACCTAAGGCTCTGATACCAGTTTGTTGTAACGAACGCTATGAATGCAAGCTAAGAACGAGAAATTGAAAACTAAACAAGAAATTACAAAGACACAAAATATACGTGGTTCCCCAAGATGGGTACGCCCACGGGCGAGGAGAGAGAGGATTCACTAACCAACGTGAAGAAGAGATACAAAGAGCCGGCTATAATCCGTAACTCTAGGAAGGCCACAAATATGAAAGCCCAAAAGATACTTTAGAAGTTCTCCAAATGCTTTATTTATAATAGGTTACAAAAACGGGAACAACATAATTAGCCAATGTGGGACTAAAGAATACAAGGCATTCCCAACAATTTCCTGTAGAAGTAAAAGGTCAATTCGAAGAAGCACGATTTTCATTCCTTCAAGGTGGATATGTAGAGGATTTTGACTCGGAAGGTAACTTTATCTCTCTCTCTTTCGGCATAATTTTCTGCCGCAGTCCTATGCTTTTGGAAACAATTAAAGGGACCAATGGTAGACGCATGCTGATCTTTCCATATTGGTCAAGAATGTGGAAAACAATATATGTATTGGTGAAAATTCATTAATTTTGCTTATCTCGCTTAATGTTTTTGAATTAGTTAATAAATGGCAAACCTAGTGCACAAGGCTCTCGCCATTGCGGGATCTGGGGAAGAGTTGATCTACACAGCCTTACCCTTACAATCAGAGAGGCTATTTCCGCGACTCAAACCTGTGACCTCTAGGTCACAACTTTACCGTTGGGCCGGCCCGCCCTTCTTTTTGAATTAGTTAATGGTTCTAATGAGTCTAAAGTTTACCCAAAGAAGACATAGTTGCCTATGGATCCACATTCTATCTTCAAAAATGTTGTGAATGCCATGAGAGGCACCTGAACTCTAAATAAGTAGCGATTCTAGAATCTAAGGAATTATAGTTTGTCCTTGCTTCTAAATTTCTATGTTTTCTACTTGTATCGTTATTCTGCTTTCTCTATTGACATTTATTTTCCTTCAGATCTTTCCTACTTATTTAGATTGCCTGGATATGATAAGTCATTTCTTTTGTGGTTGCAAAGCACATTTAAAAATCAAACTACAATGGCTATATATATCCTGACATTATTGTCCAAATTGGTAGTTTGATTTGGCTTAATTGCAAGAACACCTCCTTAACTATCATTTTTTGGCAACTTCACCCTCTTAACTACCAAACTCCCCAACTACACCCCCTTAACTACTAAATTTGAGCAACTTCAACCCTCCCCCATTTTCCGTCCAATTCTATTAGGAATTTGGATGGAAAATGGCAAAGTTGGATGGAAAATTAATTCAACTTACAAAAATGCCCTTTTGGGGTGTTATACACACACTCTCTCTCTCTCCTCTCCTCTACACCAGATTATACCCCCTCTCTCTCCTCCACACCAAATCTTCTCCTTTCTCTACACGATCTCTTTCCTCCCTCTACACCACCTGACCTAAACCCAGCACCCCCTCTCACGACCAGCACCACCTCCACGAGTTCTCCACCATTTCCTCCTCCTCCCTCCTCCCCTCCCCTCACCACCCAAGCACACCACCCGATTACCCCCTTCTCTCCTCCTATTGAAAATATTTTTTTAAGCTTAGGGGTACCTCGGTCATTTTCTTTCAGTCTGTCCATTTTTTAACGGAAAATGGGAGAGGGGTGAAGTTGCTCGAATTTGGTAGTTAAGGGGGTGTAATTGGGGAGTTTGGTAGTTAAGGGGGTGAAGTTGCCAAAAAGTGATAGTTAAGGGGGTGTTCTTGCATATAAGCCGTTTGATTTTACTATTTTTTCCAGACTGCCATTTTGTTCTTCAGTGGTGCCCATAATGTGTATTGTCCCTCCCTCGTGTATTTAGCCATTATAGTTTTCGCAGTTGAGTACACTCCCACAAAAGGTAAATGCAAAATCTTTATCTTGACATGTGGGGGTGATTATTTTGTTTTCCTGTCTGTGATTCAAATGTTGTTTTCCATTCTCTTTCTTGTGGGTAGTCTGATAAAATTGCGAAAGACCCAAATAACATGCCACCGTACATGTATTGAGCATTTCTAACATTTCAAAATGGCTTATAGAGATCACGGAGGAAAATGGAGATGGAACTCTTGCACTGGTGAAAGCAACAGAGAAGGCTCTTCGGGTGGTTGATAAGGATCATCAGTCGGTAACCAAGGGATCGGCTAAATCTTGGGCTGAATATTTTGCAGCTCACCGATCTTATCATGGTCTTGACATTCAAAGCAACAATTCCTTGCCGGAGCCCTTTTTAATTGGTAGAACTGGAAAGGCATCGGGGTATGAGGATCAGAGGATGAGAAAAAGCAAGCAGGAGAATTTCAATGAGTCTGCCAATGTCAGGGGAAAGCTGGAGACAAACAGAACAACAGAAGCCGAATTTAAGAAATGGAGAACAAGTTGAACGAGAAGTAGATCAGCGAGTATGCGGCGATTCTAATGGGCAGTGAATTTTTCATAGCCCACACAATTTTGGGACCATTTGGTGTCTTTACCTGAATTTGGGAGGATAGGTACAACTACAACCTCTTCCCTCTGCTTGTCCGTCTTCATTCCACTCAACAGGAATGTATAAATTTTGCTCCAACTACTAGTTCTTTTCGAATGACAGTATGAGTGATAGATTGATGCGCAAAACCCATAATGTATGTGCCTCTAAGCTATAGTATTTGTGTAGAGGTGGCAAATGGGCGGGTCTGGGCGGGTTTGGACGGGTTGAAACGGGTCGTGGGTCAAATATGGGCGGGTCAAATATGGGTCAAAAGGTAAACGGGTTGAAACGGGTCGGGTCAAATATGGGTCAAGCCAAACCCAAACCCGCCCGGCCCGACCCATTTTCCTCTTCTTCTTCTTTTTTTTTTTCTTTTTCTTTTTCCCTCCCCCATTACCCTCTCTTCTCCCCCCCTCTTTGATTTGTCGAGGATTCAAAAACGTAAAATTTTATGATTAAAATTCATTTTATGATTAAAAAAAAAGGTCCAAACGAGGGAGAGGAGCTCAAAGGATTGGTTTTGTAATTATATTATTTTTGCATTTTTGTTGCCAAAACAGGGAGAGAGAGAGAGAGAGAGAGAGAGAGAGAGAGAGAGAGAGATGGGTGAATTGGATTGTTGCATGTAGTCAGTAATGCTTTGGAACGTCCAGACAGTGCTCGAGAGACAGTGCTGCTGTGTGGGGAAGGGAGAAAAATGGTTGTTGGATCATTTTTAACTTTAACCCATATTAAACCCACTCTCAACCCATTTAAACCCATAAAAATATGAGTTGACATGGGTTGAACCCATATCAACCCATTATACAATATGGGCGGATTGGGTTGGGTTACAAGTGGGCGGATTTGGGCGGGTTAAGAAATATGGGTTAAAATTGCCACCTCTAGTATTTGTGTGTGTATATGTACGAACTTTTGCACTTATTACAATTTTTTCTCCGGAGTATCTGATGGGAATAGTCTTATTACTCCACAGAACTCCAGATTTCATTTTACGAAAAATCCTTTCATTTCTGAGTAAGTTTTACCTGCAGAATTCCACTAAAGCTCTATTTGCAGTCATCTGGGTCTGAAGTCATGCTCCGAGCCGTTAAGAGGTACTTAACAGTAGGGTGAATATAAAACCGAAAGAACCGATCGGAATTTTCGGGGTTCGGTTGGTCTAAGTCCGGTCCTGGTCGGTCCTCGTTTTTATAGAAAAACATTTTTGCGTTTATGTTCAGTCTCAAGTACCTGAAAATTCGAACGGATCTAGCCAACCTGACCCGATACTTCCAACGAACCGAATAAACCGGTATATACGATGTAAAGCTGGCTGTTATTTATATCAGGTGGTCTTTGTCGGAGCAAAATATGAGTGTTGGGCTTAAGGTCCATTTTTAATCGCAAATATTAAATTGGAAACCCTAGTCGGGGTCGGGTAGGGTTTGAGTTGATATTACCTCACCTGATCATTACTTGCATGAACCTGTCCCGAAATAACTATATATGTAAGAATACATTTTTACCCAATTATACTTAAAAAATAGTTTTTCGCCCGAATACTACTATCACTGCATTAGAAATATATTTTTACTCTTTTGTTTCCACCGTTATACTAAAATACCACCTCCTATATAACCATTTCCTTCCATTTTGCTTTTAGGCTAAATTTGTTTATTTGTTTGTTTTTGTTTTTTGTTTTTCATTTCTAACAGGGCGTAGGGTGGGGCGAGAATGGTTGCACTCAAGAATGACTTGATCGGAGCCATGAGGTACTTTTCGGGTCGGCGTACCAAAAAAAACCCCGCCCCATTGTCATTCTAGAATTTTGCCATTTAGCACGCCATACGGATATGGCTCAGGCCATTTCGAATGATCCTCTAGAATAAAATTGTCATAGTACTATTGAGAGCGAATAAAATTATTGTTGGTTGACAAGATCCAATCACTCCGTTTTGAATGATCCTCTGGTCTAGTCTTGATTGAAAATCTCATACTCCAGTAGGGAGAGCGTGCGTATATTGTTGGTTGACAAGGTGCCTTTTCAACACGAAGAAGTTGGGCCACTCGTAGTTATGGGTGTAAATGAGCAGAATGGAGCCGAACTTTGTCAGGTTCTGGATAAGTTCAGTAAGATATAAGTCAGGCTTGAGCTCGATTCGGGTAACAATTCAGCTCAAGTTCGGTTAATTTCAAAGTTTGGACTCGGCTCGGCTTATTAAACTCAAACGAGCCAAATTTAGCCTTGAATTCGGTTCATCAGCAGTTTTTTCCCAAGTACCATGATGAATATTCCCTAACAAACAAATGACAGAAACGGGAAAAAAACCCCCACCAAAAATCTGCCATGATGCTTTGCTCCAACATAAAAGAGGAAAAAGAATCAACCATGAACTTGACCAAAAATCTGCCATCATGCTTAATGCTTTGCTCCAACAAAATCTTGTAACTTGTTTCACATAGTTTTTTTTTTAGGATTCTTAGTTTTATTGGTCGAGTAACTTGTACCGATATTGTACACAATCGGTACCCTTCAATCCATACCCATAGTAGTTTTGCATTTTATGCCATCACATTTTCCTTCATAATTAATAGCAGTATTATGGTCAATCAAACATGTAGATGGATTACTAAAGCCAACGGGTCTGGCAGCAAGCGCTCCACGACTATTTTTTAGGGGTGGACATTATATCGTGTCGTGTTATCTCGTGTTTGTGTCAGAATTTTTCAATTCTAACCCGACTTGTTTAGTTTTTCAGGTTATCGTGCGTGTTGTGTCATATTTGTGTTCCGTGTCAGAAATAACTGATCCTGTTAACCTGCTAACTTGGTATCGGATCGAAAATTCCCACGTCTACTATTTTTATTGTGAAAGGAAACTCACGTAGCTATCTCAATTGATTCCAAAAAGTCTTTGGGTTTCGTGCGAGACATAGTCTTTTTGGAAGTGAATTAAATTAATGATCCCCTCAAGAACAAGTCAAAGTCAAAACCAAAGCCAAAAGTGTGTACAGGATTTCTCTCTAGGAGAAGAATTGCATGCATGACTTGCTAATCCAAGCTAAAGCCTAATGATTGAACTCGCTATATAATACCCCTCTCCCACTTATATATCTCTTCACCCAAGCTCCCTCCCCTCTCTCATTCCCTCTCCCAAAAATGTCAGCTACAATAACAATTACGTCTTCCTAGTCCTCCTGGCCTGCATCCTTGTCGGAGCCGCCCTGCCGGAGCTCGTATCCGGGCAAAGCTGCGGCTGTGCCACCGACATGTGTTGTAGCCAATACGGTTATTGTGGCACTGGTGATGACTATTGTGGCGCAGGGTGCCAAGCTGGTCCGTTTAGTACTGCAGGACCTACCGGTCCTACCCCCACTGACGTTTCGATTTCCGACATTGTCACAGAGGGTTTTTTCAATGGTATAATTGGCCAAGCAGATGCTAATTGTCCTGGACAGGGGTTTTACACCCAGTCCGCGTTTCTTGGGGCAGTTGATTCGTTCCCCTTGTTTGGTCAGGATGGCTCAATCGATGACTCTAAGCGGGAGATCGCTGCGGCTTTTGCACATTTCACGCTGGAGACTGGACGTATGATTTCTATGTCCTCTTCATAATCGTATATATCACTACTACAAAAATAAACATACATCATGGTTTTTATCTTTGATCTTTCATTTTTGATCACGGTAATAAAAACATGGTCTATCCAGGTTATAAAATCATGTAATTAATGATATTTTTTTTGAACGGCGTAATTGATGATATTTTTTGCAATGTTGTGCTGCGCAAGACTTTTGCTACACAGAGGAGATAGATGGTCCCTCCAAGAACTACTGTGATAACACCAACACTCAGTACCCTTGTGTAGCTGGGGAAGGCCACTATGGAAGAGGCCCCATCCAGCTATCATGGAACTACAATTACTGTCCAGCCGGATACAGCATTGGGTTCGACGGACTGAGCAACCCAGAAGCTGTGGCCACCAATCCGGTTATCTCGTTCCAGACTGCCTTGTGGTATTGGATGAATAATTGCCACTCAATTATGGTCTCTGGCCAAGGGTTTGGTGCGACTATCCAAGCCATTAATGGACCTGTGGAGTGCAACGGCGGAAACCCGGCTGCGGTCAGTGCTAGGGTTACTTACTATACGGAGTACTGTAACCAGTTTGGGGTTGATCCTGGGAATAATCTTTATTGTTAGAAAAATGCGGCATACACATAAAAGTTCGCATGTGTTAAAGTCATTCTGTTTGTGGTGTCTAGCTAGTATAATGTAAATTGACTTTGAATATGATTCAAGATTGTTGCCAGGAAAAATAAAAATGATGCAAGATCAATTTATGGTGCATTTCCTTTGCAAATTTTTTTTTTTTTTTTTGTATTTTGATATTATTAACTTTCTAGCAAATGTTTGTGCCTAAAGACACGTTTCAACGATTCTTGAATTAATGAGATTAAATTCTTTGAGTAGTTGCTCTTCCACCTCTAAATCTCTTGTAACCCATTTCAAGTGGAAACACCATGATTTGTGCCACCCGTTGTGGGTCTCACCGTGTGTTCATTGAAGTAATCAGAACTGTTCATTGTGTACGGCCCTAGAGTAATATATATCCATGCCCAAAAAAAAAAAAACCTCTTTCGACATTGATAGATATATAAAAACTTGAATTTTAATTTATAAAATAGATGGTCACAGACAGTTTAATTTTAAAGTATCACACCGTCCATTTTACAGATCAAAATTCAATTTCTAATATACCTATTAATGTTCAATTAAGCAGTTTTTTCACGTGGATATACTATACTGCGGGTTATTTGAAATGAATGCTTTAAATTACTGCAATTGACGCATGGTAGGGGTCAATAAAGCGCAGGGGTGAAAACTGTTGATTTTCCACTTAAGGCGGAGAGAGAGAGAGAGAGAGAGAGAGAGAGAGAGAGAGGGGACTCAACTTTTTTTTGTTTGGGTAAGCGAATTTTGAAAGTTAAATGTAACCCATAGACACTGAAAATTTTAAGTATAATCAGTGAACAATAACATACCCAACGAAAATTTCGTTTTCAAAAAAAGTGACAAGGCACATACAATCGGTCTATAGGTATATTTTTTTTGATCGGCCAGTCTCTAGATATATTGTTAGCATACTTGCGTACTATCACAACACTCTTATTCACTATACATTTACATGTTTTCTCCTTATATTTAATATTCTGTACCACAAAAATGTGCGACGAATAAAGGTCTTAGGGTGACGGTGCCGAAAACCACTTCATAAAATTTTATATATTTGTTTTTTTGGAGGGAGGGACTGCATAATTAATGGGAAACAAATTAAGATCAACCTTCCTCAGCAGGAAGAAGGTTAGTGGTCTAAAAGAAACAATTATGCACCAACATGGTACTTGCATGTTAAATGAATGATACAGAATCTTATTGGGATGCAAAGTAAAGTCAATGGCTCGTTTAGATGCGGAATAAGAATTGAGGCTTCGTTTGATAAAAGTATTAGAGGGGTGAGATTTGTAAGGAGATGGTATTAGGATTAGGATTGATAATGAGATGAGATTGGTGATGAGTATGTTTGTTTGAGGGATTAGATGATGAGATTACTAATATAGTAAATTAGAGGCCGGTCCCGTTTTTTAGGTTTGGTTTGATCCCAACCCTGTAATATTTTACCAAAGCTGGAAGGCTCGGATCTATTGTGTACTGACTTTTGTGCCCCTCACCCTCACATCCTCTCTATTCTGCTCCTTTTCAACCCACCTTGTAGAGAGAGAGAGAGAGAGAGAGAGAGACACGAACACAGATGTGGAAGCAATGGACTTCAAGCCGGAGGACGACGATTTGATGGACAAGGACGGCGCCGTCGACGCTGACACGGCTACCACGAACCACCGATGGAGCAGCGCCGACCACCGCCGCCGTCGCCGTCTCCTATTCGACGAAAATTGGCGTTCCTGTCGCCGTTTCTTGCCGCCGTCGGTATCTCTGCGACCTTTCTTCTCATTGTGGTCGTCTCCCATTAAAATCTGGTTGTCTCCCATTGAGATCTAGATTTTCACATAGCTCCAGGTGTTGTAATCGAACTCGATGACGACGAAATTGAACTTGATGACAACCGACGTCGGCGGCAACATGAAGATTTTGGATGTCGATTGCAACTTCTAGATTCTCCTCCTTCATCTCTAAGCTCTCTTATTTGTGTGATTCAGCTATCTGCTTCAGGTTTGTGATGATAGATTACTTGGGCGTAAAGGTCGAATGGAAATCTCAAAATTGTCAGAAAATTCACATTGTAGCATCTGATTCTCAATTTGTGATTATTTTCTCTCTTTGTACAAGGAAGTTTCATCGGATTCTCTTGTAAAAAGGAATTTCTTTCTTAAAACTCCATTTTCTCTCTGTTGTGGAGAAAAGAAGCATGAACAGAAGACTACAAAATCTATGTCGGTTCAGTCATCAATTTCCACACTCAATTAGGAAAAAGAGGATTGCAAGCAAGGTTCCTTTTTAGTGAATTATGTGTGTTTTAGTGAATTGTGTGTGTGTTTTTTTATTAGGATTGTGTATTTTTATATGAGAATTGTGCATTTTTTATGAGAACTGTGTATTTTTCTATGACAATTGTGTATTTTATGTGAAAATTGTCTATGAGAATTGTATATTTTCTATGAGAACTGTGTATTGTCCACAAGAATTGTGTATTTTTTATGGAAACTGTGTATTTTTCTATGAGAAGTGTGTATTGTCCATGAGAGCTGACTATGAGAATTGACAGTTCTCATAGACGTGACTATGAGGATTAACAGTTCACATAGCCAAAGGTATTTTTGTTCGTGTGTGTATTTTCTTTGAGAATTGTGTATTTTCCTACTAAAACTGTGTATTTTATTATGAGAATTGTGTATTTTGTATGAGAATTGTCTATGAAAACTAATTCACATAGCCAGTTCACATAGTCTAATTCTCTTAACCAGTTCACAAAGCTAGTTCTCATAGAACTGACTATGAGAATTGGCAATTCTCATAACTCAGTTCACATTCTCATAGAATTGACTTTGAGACTTGGCAGTTAAAAATTCAATTCTAGTGTATTTTTCTATGAGAATTATGTATTTTATGTGAAAACTGTCTATGAGAATTATATATTTTCTATGAGAACTATGTATTTTTTATGAGAACTGTATATTTTTCTATGAGAATTGTGTATTTTATGTGAAAACTGTCAATAAGAACTGTATATTTTTCTATGAGAACTGCGAATTTTTTATAAAAACTATGTATTGTTCATGAGAACTATCTATTAGAATCGTGTATTTTCTATGAGAACTATATATTTTTTTATGAGAACTGTGTATTTTAGTGTGTGATAAGACTATAGGAACTGTGTGTTTTTTAGTTCATATAGCCAGTTCATGTAGTCCAATTCTCATAATTAGTTCACAAAGCTAGTTCTCTATGAGAACAGTAACTTCTCATAGCCAATTCTCATAGAACTGACTATGAAAACTGGCAGTTCTCATAGAATTGACTATGAGAATTGGCATTTCACATAGCCAGCTCTCATAACTTAGTTCACAAACCAGTTTTCTATGAGAATTGAGCGGTTCTCATAGAATTGACAGTTCTTATAGCCCACATAGCCAAAGGGTATTTTTGTCCGAAATAATATGGGTCACATAGCCAGTTTTTTATGAGAACTGAGCAGTTCTCATAGAACTGACTATGAGAACTGAACGGTTTTCATAGAATTGACAGTTCTCATAGCCCACATAGCCAAAGGGTATTTTTGTCCGAAATAATATGGGTCACATAGCCAGTTTTCTATTAGAACTAAGCAGTTCTCATAGAATTGATTATGAGAATTGGCAGTTCTCATATCCCACATAGCCAAGGGTATTTTTGTCTGAAATAATATGAATCAGGAATTGATTCTAAACATATAAATTTTACTAAAAGTGGACATGTACACAAAAAATTAAGAAGAATGGGCAAAATAGTAAAATTACATGAAAAGTAAAAAAAAAAAAGACTGAAAGAAAGAAAAAATATTTTTGTCAGGACTAATTGAAGTCCAAACCTAGAAAACAGGGCCGGCCTCTAAATTCCCCTTACTAATATCATGTTTATTTCATAGATAGGATTTGATTGATAGTATACATTTTCATTTTTGCCCTTCACATGAGATATGATTGGTAAGGAGATGAGATTGGTGAACGCTATTTTCGTATTTATGCATTGACAAGGAGGGAATTGGATTGTTAATACCAAGTCACCCAAGATATTGGTAATACCCCCTAATGAGGGGATTCACAAGAGAAATAGAAGCAACTAGTGTGTCACCGCATAAAGAATCATATGCAGAAGTACCAAGAAGCATATCGGATTTTGAAAGATAATGGGAAGTACAATAAATTGAGAGTAGAGGTTTTGGCTCAGCCATATGTTTCCTACCGCCAAGCTTCACCTCAATCAGAGCGTGAGATCTCATTACTCCGGACCATCGGCACCACCCCCGGTCTACATTGACATATCTTCAGATTTGGAGGACGAAGATCCAGAGGAACCACCATTCGATGAATAGAATCGGGTTGTTTTAGAGCCGGAAGGCAGGATGGAAAATGTCTAGAACTATTGTGTAGCATAACATAGTAGTTTGACTTTATTATTATTTAATCGGTGAAGGAAAAATTCAAACCATATTTGCCTTCTTTGAGTTGTACATTTTTTGTTGTTGTTTACTAGCGTTCAATCAGTTCTATGCACGGGCAAAACTAACCTGTTCTAGCATTGTGCCTGTTCGAACCTACTTTTATTAATTGTCCCGTGTATCGAACGGGCAGAAGGTTAGAACGGGTTAATTTTATCCGTGCATAGAATGAGTTGAACACTAGTGCATATATATACACAAATGTGAATAACACATGGATTATAGTATTTATTGAAGAGTAGTTTTAGCAAAAACTAAAAGCCAAACAAACGGGTGGCTCATAATCGGAACACCAAATATTGTTTCATTGAAAGGACGATCGAGAAAGGGATATATATTTTCAACGTTATCCCGTTTTCCATCTAATTGTGTTTGAATTTTCAGAGCTAGCTCCCACAATATATATAGCAATGAATGGAAATAAACACAAAACGTACTCGCAATGAAAACAACAGATGGGTAGTATTGAGGAAGAAAGTTGCTTTACGACATGGAATGATCGATGTGATCGATTGGTACGTATGGAATATGTACATGGACTGAATTTTCAGCTTCAAATTACTCCCATCCATGGCGGGGGAGTATTTATTAATTAATTAATTATGCCCCGTAAATGGAGTATCTGATAGTCAATTATTTGCAACAGAAATTCAACTTCCCCTGTCGGCCTGAAGAGGCCGGGAGAGAGATCGAAAGCAAGATTCACGACAGAGATTGAAAGCTGCAATAGTATACCATGTTGGATATTTACTACATTCATGAGATATTTCGAAATTCGCATACAACTGTGTGATGTGTGGACATGTGTGCCAATTTTAGTACTGGGTGTAGGCATGTCAATGGATCTGATCCGATCTGAATTCGATAACGTCGATCCGATAATTTGAATCCGGTAATCTAAATACAGATCGGATTAAATCCGTTATCAATCCGAATCCGAACATTATTTTTATTTTATTTTTTAAAATTTTAATTAAAACAAAGTAAATTTTTTATTTTGAAAAAAAAATGTTTAAGAAGTTGTATTTTTATTTTAAATTTTTTCAAATATTTTTTGGAAAATATTTTTTTTTGAAAAATATATATATTTTTTGTTAAAATTTTTGAAGTACAACTGGGCGATCTAGGACCCTATAATTTAATCCCAAACACTCTTTTTTTTTTTTAATGATATCTGGTCAGCTTACGCGCACCACGACTAATCCTCGGAGGAAACTAGGACAACAATCCATCGCCATGGCCCCGCACTTGAATCATTGTTTGCTTCCAGTGGGAATCGAACACTTCCTTGTTGCAGGAGCAGATTCGCCCTTACTAATGGGGCAACTTTTATTTTGTTTTTTTACTAGAAACTATATATATATATATATATATATATATATATTATAAAACAGAGCGATTTTTCACCAAAATGTCTATACATACAAACATAGATGCATTTACAGCCGTTCAATCGTACTTAGAGATAATGTTATAGACGTTGGATCAAAGGAATTAAGTTTCCTAATGTATTAACCACATCTCTCTCTCTCTCTACCGTTCAATCGTACTTGGAGATAATGTTATCGTCGTTGGATCAAAGGAATGAAGTTTCCTAATGTATTAACTGCATCTCTCTCTCTCTCTCTCTCTCTCTCTCTCTCTCTCTCTCTCTCTCTCCATAAATTACTCCCATTAAGGCATTGTATTCAAAATCACCCATTAAGGCATTATTCAAATGAAAACCAAAATCATAAGTTCATAACCTTTGTACAAAATCTCGAGATTACCGAAACCAAAACCACCGAGATCACCGAAATCAAAACCAACATTCCATTTCCTATTTTTTCTTACATCACGGAGATTACCGAAGATAGAATTTTCTATACATCATTCATATGATTTTCTACTTCACCAAAACCACCGAGGTGAATTCTTCCATAGACAGTTACTTTTCATTAAGATTATGATATTTACTCTTTTTTAAGAGTATGATGTTTACTCTTTTTTTAAGTGTTTTATCTATTATTGAAAAATGTGAAAGAATTATGCCCGTTGCTTCCGATTCTATTCTTCTTTTATGTATTTAAAAATATTTTAAGTGTTTTATCTATTATTGAAAAAGCGAAAGAATTATGTGCCGTTGCTTCCGATTCTATTCTTCTTTTATGTGTTTAAAAATTGTGGAGCCCCTTCCGATACTATTCTTCTTTTATGTATTTAAAAATTGTGGAGCTTTTGTTATAAAATAGATGTCTAGAAAGTCTGAAATCAAAATGACAAAGAAGAGAAGGATGAGAGACATATGTACATAAAATTGTAAGCGATTGGGGTGTTTAGTTGAGGGCAGGGGCAAATTTTTTCTTTTTGCTTGGCTAGGGGCATTACCTACACTTCAATCATATGATGTTTCATATCCACTATTTTTGTTTTATGTTTCCCATGTCTTTTTTTTTTATTAATATTTGGTATAATACTTCTCAAAAAATATCTCCTATGCAAGCATACAATGATTAATAACTAAGAGTTTTTTTTTTTGTCTTTTAATATTTGTTGACATATCAAAAGAAAGAGGAGTACAAAATTAATTAACATACTATTCTTTAATTTCTACCTTGATAATTATTGCAACAACATTTTTTTGCATCGAGACTAACATTTTACTTATAGTGTAGCATGTGGTTTGATGAGTCATACTTGGGTTGTGACTAAGTGTTCAATTTGTTTTAGGCTGAGTGTTTATTTCATTTTTGGGCTAGATGTTCCAGACTATTAGAATTGGATGTTTATAGATATTTGGGTTCGGTGTTAAAAGAAAGGCAAATCCAAAAATTTTACATATATTTTAAGAAAAAGCAATTTTTTTTGGGAGTTTATGTGACTATTTTTCTTAAGCTATACGACCGCCTCTAGTAATGGATATGTTGCGTGTTGCATAGTTGAATTTGTTGGACACAGGTTGGTACATTGCACACAAGTTTAGTAGTATTAATTTGTGTGGTGCTGATTGTTTGAGCCATATATTGCATGTGAGTTCACTATTTATTTTCATGTGCTGATTGTTCGAGTCGTGACTTTAGGCACAGGCATACACTAATATATACATACATATACATATATATATATACATACATACATATATACATACATACATACATATATATATACATACATACATACATACATATATATATATACATATATATATATATATATATATATATATATATATATATATATAGGAACAGATCTATATGATCATATAATGAACCTCTCTTTTTTGGGTATAAAATTGAGATGGTTTATGATTTGGAGAATAAATGAAAAGATAGGTGGCATTCTATTTTGTTGATATGGATGTCTGCCTAATCTTTTTCTATTGTACATGGACTGCCTACAAATTAATTAACAAGCAAAACAAACCAACGATTCTGATCAAATAATGGTGCTCCTAATCGAATCCCAGCCATTGCACCACCCCGACTCCTGTTATATCTATATGTACTCGTATGATTTGTGCGGAGTTCAGAATGCAAGGGGGAGAGGAAAACTTACGATTACTAGAAAGCAAGGGGACTTGGTGCGAATGCTCCCCAAGGACTTGGGTGTCTTTTCACTGATTTTTTTTGTCTTCAATTTAACGGTTATAGTAAAATTGTTTCCTCTAAATTGTACTCCTACTATTTTAGTTGATGTATGATGAGGATATAATGTCAACCTACCCAGAATTTGTGAAAACATGGTCCTTATTAATTGATTTAAAAATTTATTTAGTTTAGTGGAAACACACCTTAATTATGTTGGAGCAATGAGCTGATCAGAAGATATGTAGTTTTGTGTTTTTGGAATTACTTAACGTAATTTATTCATGCTTTGTTTCTCTCTCCTTTCTATGAATTTATATAATTGAGGCCGAATCCTGCTCAAAACTGGTAGTTTATAGTGTGGTTGGTTAAATTTCGCTTATGACCATATTTCTCGTACCTATTGATAATAATTTGCAGGTACCAGCCACCAAATTAAACTTCAGATGAGTAACCATAACATGTTTTTAACATTTTGATGCCCGCATACACCCCCCGATTTATAAGAGTGGAACAATACATAACAAAAATGTCGTAATTAATGAGAAACTCTAAAAAATACAAACAAAAATGCGTTACAAATAAAAATCGTATTTTTAACCGAAAAAGAAACATAGTATATAGTAGTAGTGTAACTCATGTTTTCACATGCATGCACCTTGCCATAACCAAATTACAAAAAAATGCATGCAATAATTAATTAAAGTCGCAAAAATAGCTAGCTTTCATTTTCGAGTACACAAGCATACAGCAATTAATTGGTACGTACTCCACTATATACAGTGCGTTCCTCTAGTACACGCATTGATAGATAGATATATTACACAAAGAAGAAGACGACGGCGACAACATGCATTAATTCACATTTTATAATTACATCAACATCAAACTAATAGCTAGATCGAGGAGATCCAATCATTCGATCGAGCCTGGCCTGGCCTGGCCTGCTTTATTGGAATATATATATATATATATATATATATATATATATATATATATATATATATATATATATATATATATATATATATATATCTCCCTTCCGAATGAAGACGCAAAAGTGAAAATTAACCTTAACAAGGATTCAAGTAATTTGGAGGAGGCAGCATGCTCGTCGCTTCGGTGGTCCCATTCTTCACAATTAGAACTGTATTCATTCCCCAACTAGTATGTCTTTCCAAATGACAATGCATAAACCATACTCCTAGATTTGAAAATCCAATGATCGATGTATTAATATATGAATTAATTAATTAGTACTTAATTACTCCAAGATTAGATCGAAAATCTTTTGCATGATCGAACCATACCCCTAGAAAGTCCAATGGAGTATCTTTTTTGTTTAAAATAATGGAGTAGTACTAATAAAACAATATCAGCAACGGCATCAGTTATTCCTAATTAACACAATTAATTAATGTATCTCGAAAAGTAAGGTTGTTTGAGATTCTTGCTATATTGTGCGACCCAAAGTACAAGGAAATTAAGCAAAGGGAATGTAGATATTAAGAAAGTAATTCAATCGTCGGTCTAACCGTAACACCGATCTTAAGTTGAGTAAGTAGTACAATAATATTATTGTGGCGACATTTAAGTGCATATCTCATTTGAGTAATATCTTACGTGCAATCTTATATGCACAAAATGATGAGTACAACTCTCTCTAGTAGTATCAATGAAATTTGTAGAGCCAAGTCCACTTTGACTTCCGGTACGGTGGTTATCGCCATGTGCGGATATTCCTCTCATTGTTTAAAACTAAGCACATAACCTACCTGTGGTTTTGAAAATGTGCGGATAGACCCCCTGCCGTCATATTTTCCATTTATATTAACGGACAAAGCATTAAAAGACCGATATACCCTCATCATGTCCCTTAATTCTTCTTTTTTTTAAAAAAATTTAATCACACCATCTCCTATACCAAAAATTAAATTCAAACCGTTGATATTGTAAAAAATGACGAGTACTACATCTATGCCAAAATTCAAATTAATCAAAAAATGAAAAACCCATGATCGAATCGATTTTGTTGTGAAATTAAAATTTCAAATTTGAATTGACTAGAAATTAGATCACTGGGTTATTGATGTCTGATCGAAGTGATTTTTTACAGAGATACTCTATTCTTTATTTAATACATTATGAACGACTCAGGTTACATTCTAGAGGCTTGTGAGATACACCTCCGTTAATATGAATGAAAAACATGACGGCAGGAGGTCTATCCGCACATTTTTAAAACCACAGGTAGGTTATGTGCTCAGTTTTAAACCATGAGAGGGATATCCGCACATGACGATAACCACAGGGGGTGAAAGTAGACTTTGCTTAAATTTCTAACCTTTTGGCCAAAAAGCAAACTGATATAATAGTATATACCAAAAATAATTAAGAAGTACGTACCTGGATTATCAGCTCTAAATCTGATGACAGCCCATCCATTTTTAGGGACCCCAACAGTGTTGACCTCAGGTGGGTCCACCAAATTATACAGATCAGGATCCGTTGCATTGTCAAAGTTCCCATACCCCTTTGCGATCAAATAGAAGCTATACCCATGCAGGTGCATCGGATGATTCTCTGCCGCTTGCTGCAGATTAGTCCCCTGGAACACTATCTCCACAGTTGAATTATACTCTATAACCTTCACCTTTGTCGCCCTTTCGGGTACCAATAACTCATCCGGAAACTCCTCACCTGTGTAATTAAAAACCGTAGCTGGCATATTGGGAAAATCCGTCTCATAAATCCCCTCAAGTTTTCTATAATATGCCTGCAACAAATCCACTTCGGGGTACACAAAACTTATGTTGTTCAAGCTCGTCGCGAGTTTGGACCCATTGGGCCCGACGCAAGAATTGGTATCACAGGGCACTATGTTAACCGAAATTGTCACAAACATTTGTACATCGACTGTTTTGGGGACGTCGATGGGATGATCCTTACTCGCCAAGGCTTTAAGCTGACGGGTGAAATTCGTTGTCGCGTCGGTATCATTATAATCCAGAAGGTTGGGAAATGCGGGTGTTGATGGGGGCGTGTAGTTCCCGTTGTACTGGATTATTGCAGTTGTGGTGGTGTTATCGTATACGACACCTGCGTATGCTCTTGCTGCCATGTAATAGTGACTTGGGGACTGATTTGCTTTGATTAGGACGTCCATGGTTTGTCCCGGGGCTATGAAGATAAAATCGGTTTCTAAAGGTTTGATATAGGCCCCGTCCGCCCCGACGACTGTAAAATTATGTTGAGCTATCATGAAGAACATTTCTTCGTTCATTATTGAATTGATTAGTCGAAGTAGATAGGTCTTTCCATAATCGAACATGATCTTATACGTTCCTGCAACATATGGTCGATCGGTCCGTGTTATACATATTATGAAATACTAATATTCATTCCTAGACTTAATTATTTTTTCTAAGTTGGTACGTAATTTACTACTACTAGCTAGTAATATTGTAGCTAGCATGCATGCACTTACGTACGTACGTACCTTGTTTGGAACAATTGTATAGATCACCTGGTTGACCATTGATAGTTAAAGCATCTGACTTGTTTGGTTCACCTCCACCCACAAGGGCGGTTTGAATTATCTCCATCACATCGCCCTTAAACCATGATGCTACAAAAATTGGAAAAATACTAAACGTTTGCATTAAATGTACAATAAATTGAATATATATATATATATAACTATTGAGATTCCGCCATTTACTTAAGTGAGTGAGTATATCACTAAGCCTCTCACCAAATTAAAGATCTAAAGATAGAAAATGTGAAAAAAAAGAAGAAGGTTTGTTAGACTTGATTCCACATCGCTCATTTAAGCCATCCAAGCTTGGTTAATATATTCCAGAGGTTACTCTACTTATTGTCAAATGGTTATAGGTTGGAACACTCTAAGAAATTTAATATGGTATCAAAATTAGGTTTTTGGTGGCCTCACCTCTCGTGAGAAAGTTTTTGTCGCTTGAGTCAGTCGCCTTATCTCATCAATTCATACCCCCACGTCATCCGGGCTGCACGTGAGGGGTAGCCCGAGTCAAATCTCTTAATTTCCTCAATTTGAAATTGGATCTCACATCGCTCATTTAAGTCATTCAAGCTTGGTTATTCTAGATGTTAATCCACCTATTACCAATTGGTTTCCAACCAACAAGAAATCTAACAAGGTTGTCTAGATTTGAACAACTGCTATTGTCGTCAACCTATCCAGCTCGAAATGAATTTGAGTCAAATGCTTTGTTTGGTTTGTGTTTAGAAAAATTGTAGAGGTAATAAGTGGAGAAATATAGGGGGAGAAATGTTAGAAGTATGAGGAATCTAGGATGAATTTTTTGAAAAATTCTTTTTGAAAATGGGAGAGAACAAGGCAAAAGTTTTGCTCGCAAGGGCATTTATGTTATTTTCTCTTGTTTTTTTGTTTGTTTGTTTTACTACAATATAAAGGTACCGTACGTAGTAATTTTAATTTTTTGTATTGAAAAAAGCAAGCCTCCGTGGTTGGACCATCCCAATAAAAGAATTTACAAAATACACAAGTATATACTCCGTGTATATATATATACATATATATATATATGTATGTATAAAGTTTCAAATGAAAATCTCTTAAAATGCAAACTCTCTTTTCCCGATTGAATTTCGATGATCGTACTCAAGTGATAGCTAATTGTTACTTGATTGATCCAGCAGGCTTTCACAAATAATTAACAAATTCGCTATTCATGAATTAAAGTTTTTAGTTTACTATATCATCAACTTGATCACTAAACAACTACTGTGACAAAATTACGTCAATTATAAAGCACCGGCCCCCACCTAAATTATAGACTTGCCCCCATTTTAACTGTATGGTCAATTTAGCAAACCAACACCTTCAATGTTTTGTTTGGATTGTTATTTGAAAAAAAAAATTCAATTCATAAAACACTTATTAAATACCAATACTTTCAATTATTACTCATCTCTATTTTTAATCATTATTCTCATTTCTCTCTTTATTTCTCTTTAATCATTACATCTACTTTCAATAATTACTCACATTTCTCTCTCTATTTATAACCCTATAAAATTTCTCAAAAATTCATCTGAACACAACACAAGTTGTTTAAATAAGGAAACAATTCCAAAAATGTTTGAAATTACAAACATCTCGTTTGGTTCTCCTTTCCAAAATATTCTCCAAAAAAATTTACTATTTTGTCATCCGTGCCTTTTCGTCTTTAGCCATTTTTATCACATTTTGTACTACTTATTTTTTATTTTTTCAATGTATATAACATACCTCTATTCAAAAGGTTAAAAAAAATTATTAAAATGTAAAAAAAATTGACAAAGAGACCAAAAAATACGCAAACTTATAGGATTTTTATCTCAAAAATATATCTCACAAAAATTCTCAGGATATTAATTCCTTCAATTTGATAGATTATTGTGCATTTTTTTACAGATATCGAGAAATATTTGCAGGATAATAAATTTTTTCTGTCCTCATACATATCCATTTTTTTTTATTAACAATCAAAAAATTATTGATAAGTCTCAAGGTATGTGCTGACCATGTCACTGCACAAACATTTTGATTCCACCCGCGCGTGTTATCTATTTGTGTGAGAAAGAGAGAAACTTATACCCAAGAAAATAAAGGCGCATAACATTTTCCTCTTTTGTGCAAATAAAGAGAGAGAAGATGAATACATACCCAAAATAATGGGGAACTCGTCATCAGGCTGCGAAAACGGATAGGAGGTCCCATTTTCAGGGTACACAATTATAGGACCATGGACTGTGGCTCGAGACCAATCACTGTGGGCATGCCACCATATAGTTCCCTCCTCTGAAGAGAAAATGAGATCATAACTGAAATTAGCGCCTGGTTTAATGGGGCACTGTGTCACGTACTCTGACCCATCCGACCATGGATTTCGTGGTTGCTTCACTCCATGCCTATTACAAATTGATCAAATCATACTTTACACTGTTAATTAGTGTTCCCCTTTCTCCATTTATTTAATTACACAAGGATTCTGTTGTTGAACCAGAGTTTTTATTTATTTATTTATTTATATTAATCATCTTTAAACCAGAGTTGTTTTTCTCAATGTCATAATTTCTCCTCCAAAAGTTCACCACCGTTGAATATCTCCTCCCTCTCCTTTCTTTTCTTTTTTTTTTTGGATCAACTTTTTGTTTTTCTCATCAATGTCTTTCTCCTCCAAAAGTTCAAGGCCATTGAATATTTCTTCCCAATCATTCTATTTCAACACCCATTTACACACCAATTTACACACACATACTCACAATAGAGGTGGAGCCCGCACATACTATACATTCAATGTGTGTGGATCCCACCTCTATTATGAGTATGAATGTGTATATGAGTATGGAAGTAGGTGTGGAGTTAGAATTTTTGATTTCTTCCCCCACTCCCTCTCCTTAATTTTGGGCTGTCCCAATTGTCAATCTTGTCTCTTTTTTTTAAACATTAAAGTCCAAGTAAACAGGAAAGTCTGCAAATTCATTCAGAAGGATGTGACATCAATAGCCTCCATGTCAAAGATTTATGTTCCACATTATTTTAGATGGGTATCTAATTTTGGGAGAAAATGCCAAAAACAATTCACTGAACTGGTGTAAAGATTGAAAAAGTATATTAAAATGTGTGAAAAGTGAATAGAAGTGTGTGAAAATATTTGAAAAAGGGTAGAAAATGCTTTGGAGTTTGTGATTTTTGTCATTGTGATACTTAGGGAGCTGATTATAGAAGGACACAATTCCGAAATATAAGAATTCCTTGTATAGAAAGACGTTATAGAACTGTATGAATATTCAATTGATAAGATTGCGCAACTAGGAGCGCATTTGCATTGTGCATTGTGTATTGTGGTATGAGAGAGCTAGGGAGATTAATTGAGCCATACCAATGAACGGTGACATTATATCTCCCTTGATTTTCAATATTCACTGTCATTCTATCACCCTTGTGGACACGCAAAGCAGGCCCTGGAAACAGTCCGTTCACTGTCAAGATCTTCTTCGTGCTGCATAACCGGGTGTATGAAGTTTCATTGATCTGCAAAAGCAAAATCAAGATGAACGTAGGATTTGATGAGACTAACAATAAATCATATAAATATTGGGGCGGTTCCGAGAACCCCTAAAAAAACTCTAAAAAAAACCCCTAACTTTTTGATCGAATTTTGATGATCCGAACAGTTTAATGTAATCAGAACGTGATTTTAAGGGTACCCGCTAAAAATCAGCAAAAAAAATGACCGGAAAGGGTTTCATCTAAACAATTTTTATTGAACTTTATTGAACGGTTCAATAAAAAATTGCTCAAATCAAGCCATTCTCGGTTATTTTTTTTGCCAATTTCTAGCAGGTATCCAGAAAATCACATTTTGAACACATTGAGCAACTCAAATCATCAAAATTTGATCGAAAACTATGAGATTAAGATTTAAGAGATTTTTTAGGGGTTTCCGGAACTGTCCTGAATGTGTGTGTGTGTGTGTGTTTGTGTGATGTACTGAATGATCCCTGTGGACTATATATATTAGAGTCAATAGACCAAAACCAACGCCCGATAACATATATAACCAAATTTTTCACAAGCTCGTTTCTTTTCTTTTTCAACATAAAATGCTTTCAATGAGATTACATGGACTTGTAATGGTGTAACGATCCGCTCCATCTTTGTCTAATATTATTCGCTTTGAGCATGCTTAACTGTGAAGTTTCTATGAGTTTTCGTCCGCCCTCACGACTTTAAAAGGCCTTATACGTATAAGTAGAAGGGATCTTTTTTTTTATAAACCATGACTTGCCCATTCTCGTTCGGATGGAGCCTGCTATCCTGCAGTACCGTCTGCCACTGGAAAGCAGAGTGTCACAATCTACCACCCTTAGAGATGCAACGTCCTCGTTGCACAGGCTCAACAACCTCCCTTGGGGTCTATGGTAACAAAGCGCATCCTACCCACCACTTTGCTCAGGGCGGGGCTATGATACCATTTGTAACGACCCGCTCCATCTTTGTATAATTTTGTCCGCTTTGGACGTTCAAAGCCCATTGACTTCCCAGTAGGGGACTCATCCCTGGACTATCCTAGAATGAGCAAATTTAACTGTGAAGTTTCTATGCACTTTGGCCCGCTCTCATTGCTTTAAACGGCCTTGTACAAGTAGGAGAGATCTTTTTCTTATAAATCATGACTTGCCCCTCCCGTCCGGATGGAGCCTGCTATCCTGCAGTACCGCCGGCTACCAAAAAGCGGGGTGTCACAGAAGGTGCATCGGTTTAAATCACAAAATCATGCACTGAAAAGAGGTGAATTCTCTAGAGCTGGGTCTCGTGCGACTCAATCGTTTTCAACTCCATTTTCGGATCCTGATAGATTCCGTTCATGTTCTAGAGCTTGTTCATTAGAAAAACTTTCGAAAACATTAAGTTGAATAGATACCAATAGATATTGAATCGGAGCATATTGATCCTTAGAAATTTGAGTTGGCCACACTGGAAACCCTTCTATTTCAAAAAAAATTGTTCTTGGGATCGACAAAAAATTTAAATAATTAATCAATGAGTACTAGTATATGAACAAGTCTAATCATCAAATTACATACAAAATGGGGTAAGATATGGCTCCATAGCCTGGACTGCACTCCGTGCAATCCGGCCAGTTCTCAACTTCAGAGTTCAGAGAAGCCGCCTCCTTTTGAAACTAGAATGATGACTGTTAACTAGAATTGAAGAAGAAGAAGAAGAAGAGAAAGGAATGCTGTTAAAATGTGATGCAAGTACTTACAACCCAGTTAATAGTAGGAATGGTGGTCTGCTGCACAGAAAACGCAAACACATTCAAAAGGAAAATTCCCATGAGCTCCAACTTCAAGTTTTTCCTAATTGACTCCATATTTTCACTAGATAGATTTTGCTTTGCTTTGCTTTGCTATGACTCCGCTCGTTGGTCATGGTGGGAATTCCTCTATATAAGCCTACAATAATCACTGCGGCAAGAAAACAACACTGGCCAAGCTAGCTGGCTTTGTTAGGTTTCCATTTTTGGGTATTTTAGTTTTGGTAATGAGAGGAGAGAGAAATAAGATAATGATCGAAGAAAGGACTAATGAGTAGAGAGGGATAGAGAGAGAAATGAAAGTAATAATGAGAGAAATAAGGTAATGATTGAAAAGAAAAATAGGGTAGTGGTTAGAAAATAAAAACAAAACAAAGTTAAAATGGAAAACGAACAAACCCAAATATCATTTCTTTCACGTTTCAATACTGTTGCCTATACCAATTCTGTTTGTTTTGTTCATTTAACTGGAAGATAATTAATAAAGGGAACTTGCAACAAATTAAGCACGTATTTGTCTTTTTTGTATCCACACATCTCACAGTTCACTTCGTTTCTGTTTAGGCGTAAATTCAGGCCACCACTTGTAGCTCAGCGCCAAAACACATATACTTATCAATCCAGACAAACTTAATTGAAATGATATATCACAATAAGTAGTCTATTTAACTTTTGTGAAAGACTACAATACATTCCTCTTAAAAAAATGTACTATATGTACCTATTTTATAATTCATTCATAATATTTTAGTGTGTTTCATAACTTTTATTCTAGAATTCATAACCTTTCAACAATACAATTCGTAACATTTTCATTATGATTCATAACATTTTGGTGTATTTTATTACCTTTATACGATTCGTAAATTTTTTGCAATAAGATTATAACAGTTTCTCTACAATTCATAATATTTTGGGGGTACATATGATACATACTCAAATAAGGGGTGTGTACTGTAGACTTTCCCTTTAACTTTTCTTATTATTACAAATAAAATGCAACGCGCATATTGTCTAGATCGCTTGGAATAGTAGTAATGATGAGATGAGATATATAACAAACTGTTAGTCAACAATGCTACTCACACAACGATCCAAACACAATAACTTACACAACATCTCACATACATGTGGGGCCCATATATAGTAGTGTGTATCGCATTCACATGTATGCGAAAGGTTGTGTTTGAATTATTATGTGCGTATCATTTTTTCTATTTTTTTGTGTCATATGCAAAACGAGTGCACAGAAAAAATCCACTTATACAATGGGGCAAAGTCCACTTTCACCTCTATGGTTTTGGCCATGTATGAATACACCCCCTATGATTTAAAAGTGTGCACATAACCTCCTGTGGTTTTAAAATTGTGCTGATAGACATCTTGCCGTCATATTTTTCATCCACATGAACGGAAGTGTATCTCACACGCCTCTAGAATTTAATATGAGTCGTTCATAATGTATTAAATAAAGAGTAGAGTATCTCTGTAAAAAATCATCTGAATCAGGCATTAATAACCCAATGATCTAATTTTTAGTAAAATTCAAATTTTAAATTTTAATTTCATTACAAAATCGATTCGACCATGAGCTTTTTATTTTTTTTATTGACTTAAACTTTGGTATAGATATAGTACTTGTCAAAATTTATAATATCAACGGTATATCGGTCTTTTAATTTTGGTATAGGGGATGGTGTGGTTAGATTTAATAAAGAAGAAGAATCAAGAGGCATAATGAGAGTATATCAGTCTTTTAATGTTGTGTCTGTTAATATGGATGAAAAATATGACAACATGAGGTCCATCCACACATTTTCAAAATCACAGGAGGTTATGTGCATATTTTTAAACCATATGAGATGTATCCGCATATAGCTGATACCACAAGAGGTCAAAGTGGACTTTGCCTTATACAATACGATCTTGATGGTGAACAAAGAAACTCTGAGTTTTATGTACAGTCAGGTCCCGTTCTGCTAAGGTTCTTGTTTTTCAAATTAATACTTATTTTTCATGTTATGAAACATGTCTTTCTCTCACAATATATCACTTTTAATTCAAAAAATAAATATTTACTTATTTGTACTTATTTAAAAAATAAGTATTTATTTTCCTTAGCAAAACGAGACCTCAATAGTGAACTAAATACTTGCAACCCAATAATATTAATTTTTTTGGGCACGCAAGTATATATAGATGATTTTGTGTTGTATAGACAGAGCAAAAGAAGGAAAAGCCTAATTAGCTCAACCTTCAAGACACTGACTATACTATAACTAATGATGGAGATTATTTATTTATTTTGGGTATTGAATTGTACATTCACACAGAACTGATGCCGCGGCTTAAACCATAACCAATTGATCAGATTTTCCTATGAGTGTAAATACTTCATGAGAAAAAATATACTCTACGAGCTAGAGACATTTTATATATATTCCATCAAATTCTTGTTATTTTTCTATGTCACGGATTGTTACATATATACTTTTAATTAGTTCTATACTAATTTGGAAAACAGAAATGCTGCTGGTACAACAGATTCTGCACAGACAGCTTGCACAGCGCGCGTTTGAACCCGTCTCGGGTCCAACAAAGATAATTGGAGCCGCTCATTTTGTTCAATATATTTTGCTTAAGGTCCCTGCAAAAAATCAGCTCCATCCGACATCGATAAGGGCATTTACGAAGCGTCCAAAATCGCTTAAGAAAATTTCTAAAGCGATTTTGGATGCTTTGCAAATGATCTTATCATTGTCGGATGGAGCTGATTTTTTGCAGAGATCTTAAGCAAAATATATTGAACAAAATGAGCGGCTTCGATTATCTTTATTAGACCTGAGACGGGCCCAAACGCGTGCTGTGCGCTCTGTCTGTGCAGAACCTTCTGTACCAGTAGCAAGGTTCTTTGGAAAAAACTCATATGAGGTAAAACTATGATGTATTGGTGTCCTGAGGCCCTGTTTGATAAACGATTAGAAATTGGGATTGAATTGCTAAGGTGATGGTATTAGTAATACTGTGTTTGGTTTCCAAAATTGGTCTGAATTAGTAGTCCCATAGGATTAACAATCCGGTCCATAGGGGGTATTAGCAATACCCCTTGGGACTTGGTATTTGTAGTCTCATTCCGACCCCTTCTCATTACCAATTTCATCTATCAATCCAATTCCATCATCTAATTCCATCTGAAACAAACATGATATTTATAATCTCATCATCTAATCACATCCCAAACAAATATACTCATTATCAATTCATTCTCATTAAAAATCTCATCTCATTACCAATCGCAATCCTAATCCCATCTCCTTACGAATCTCATCCATCTATTACTGTTATCAAACGGGGTGTCTAGCTTCTTAATGTTTTCATGCCATGCATATGATATGGGTGAAATAAAATTAATGGGGATACAATAAGGATGTAAAAATAAAAGAGCTCTTACGTACGTACCTTTATTTTGGTAAGTTACTTACGTTTGCACCTTATTATGCACGAAAGCAATTCTTAATATAAAACTGTTATACATATATCTTCTTTTTCCTAGGACATGCAGTTGCTTGAAAATAAATGCAAATATTTTCTGAGGCAGTAGTCGGCTGATCTTCAGGGGTGTATATATATATATATATATATATATATATATATATATATATCACTATATAGAATTAGGATATTTTTAAAGCTTCTTTTACCCAGAAACAGACAGGGTTGCTACTTTTTGGCAACTTTGAGTGCGTTGTAGGGAATGTTTATGCCCCAAATGTAGTTGCTAATAATGGAGTAGAAGAGATCGATCGATGTATGGGAGGAGCTCTTAATTAATTTTGAATAATAATTCATGAGGTATCTATCAACGTGTACTAGTTGCTATTATATTATTATGAGCCGTGCAAATGCTTTTTCACCCACTCATTTAATTTACAACACCGACAAAACTATGCGCGAGGCCCACTCTAAAATGACTTTTTCGAATAACCCTACAAAAAATCAGTTCATTACGAGCGAACAACCCGTCATTAATGTACGCCCATAGATCGATGATAGAAGGTCTCATGAAAGTGTGGTAAAGCATTCAGGGTGCGTTCCGGAACTCAAAATAAGCCCTTATTTTTTAAGAAGACAATTTCAAGCTAAAAAATAAGGGGTTTATTGAAATCTAAAAATAGGCATTATGGATCTTGTTTGAAAGATCTCATTGAGATCTTTTATACGATGTAAAAAAAATTGAAAAATTATTTTTTATTTATCTTATTTTTGAGTTTAAAAATGTGAAATAAACTGTTTATTTTTTAAAAAGATTTCTGGAACGGAGCCTCATTCTTTTCAGATCGAGATACTTCAACTATTAACCATGCATGCATCACGTGGTCCTGCAGCTAGCGAGGACAGACAATGGTCCCTACACGACATGTGAGATCTTCAATTATTTGAGTGCTGAAGACAAAGTGCATGCATGCATGCATGTTTCTTTCTCCCCTCAGAGTTAAAGTTTAATTAGTACTAAGGCTCCGTTCCAGAAACCTTCTTAAAAAATAAGTACTTATTTTGCCACTTCTCAAAGAAAATAAGAAGGCTTGTTTCACAAAATCCAAATAAGCAGCTTATCTTACATTTTCAAACTCAAAAATAACATAAATGAGAAATAATTTTTCAATTTTTTTTGCACCGTATTAAAGATCTCAATGAGATCTATCAAACAAGATCCATATTGATAGGAAAATTATTTGCGTAAGCACATAATTTTTGAGCTTGAAATTGTCTTCTCAAAAAATAAGTAATTGTTCAATCTTTTCAGAAACAAGCCTTCTTATTACACAAAAAATAAGTTCTTATTTCGTTTCTGGAACGGGGCCTAAAACTTTTACAAAGCACATAACATGATCAGTTCAGACAGATTCTGACCCCACCTTCTGTTCTGTACGGTATTTTTGAAATTTCCTCTACTAACAAAATCTTTGAATTACAGGTCTCGTTCGTTTGCGAGTTTTGAGTATTTTAAAAGCCGCTCCAGTAAGGGTTCTTCTTTTAAAAGTTTCTTTTCTTTAATTTTCAAATTCAAATATAATGAAAATGAAAATGAAAAATATTTTTTTTTGCACCATATAAAAGATCTCAATGAAACCTATCAAACAAGATTCATATTAGTAGGAAAATTATTTGCGTAAACACATAATTTTTGAGCTTGAAATTACCTTCTTTTTCTAAAAATTACTTTTTCTAGAAACCAGAACACCTTCTTAGTTTTAATAGTGGGTGGAGAGAGAGGTAATGAGTAGAGAGAGAAATGAAAGTAATAATTGAAAAAATAGGATAATAATTGGAAAAAGATATAAGGTAATGATTAGAAAACAAAGTTAAGTATAAAAACGAACAAAGCTAGAATATCTTGTCGGGAGAACTGAGAAAGAAACTAAGGAACAATTATGTTAAAAAAAAAAAAAGAAAGAAAGAAAGAAGAGGAATGCTACCTCCGTCCCAAGAAGGATGTTCAAAATCATTAATCACACCTCTCAAAAAAACATTTCTACCATTAGGAAATATTGCACATTAAAAAATATAAATAAATTTTTTTGAGCGGTGTGGATGGCGATATTGGACATCTTTTTTTGGGACAGAGAGAGTAGTTCAAAGTTCAAACCAACGACAAAAAAATTTAAAAAAAAACAATAAATTCAAAAACAGATTGTTTGTTATTCCTTTTTGGAGTTTTTAAATATCCATCCTCAAATCTCATCCCCTGTAAGTATTCATCCCAGCCATTTTAAACCGTTATGTTTTCATCCTTTCAGATGGTGAATTACCTATCTTACCCTTTTAGTAAGATATTAATATATATGTGTATATTGTCTTCCTAAATTAGTGGGATTCAACCATTTCCTAATTTAGAGGGAATCAATCATTTTCTAATTTAATGGGATTCAATACAATAATTACGGGAGATAATTACAAAAGAGGATTTCAAAATTTAAAAAATATATAATAACCAAAAAAACTCCTTTATTTTTCATTTAAATTTGAAAACCATATTTTTTATATTCCGAAAATAGGAAAAAATATGGTTTTCACTCTAAGAGTTCATATTTTTGGAAACCAATTTAAACCATATGTTTATCATATTTTCGGAATATGTCATGAAATCGATTCATATTTTCACTATAAGAATGTGATGATATGTCATGATTTCACCAAAAAAACATGATCGATTAACAATGAATTTGTCAAAAAATTCCGAGATATTGATTAACCATGAATTTGCCAAAAAAACATGAGCGATTTTACCAAAAAAAAATATGATCGATCTACATATTTCATGGTGTATTCTATTCATGATATTCACCATAAGAACGAGATCACATTAACCATGTTTTCATGGTTAATTCTACAAATTCATGACATATTCCGAAAATAGGATTCGATTCATATTCTATGAAATCAGAATTTCACGTTCTTGTGGTGATGACAAAAATACACCATGATGATACAAAATACACCATAAAATATCTAGATAAGAAATTATTTATTTATAATACCAACGGCATGATTTCAAATACCCATTTCAGATTGAAGATATACAACATGATTTAATCGAAAAAGGAATACAATTAAAATAAACAAAAATACCATTATTTAATAAAAAATGATTTCAGGATATGAATCGATTTCTGATACTGATTTACCCATTTCAGAATACACCATGAGGATTTGTTTTTGTTCTACGGACATCAGGATGAGTGGTGGAACTTGACGGTGGGTAGCGACTCAATTCCAACAAAAGATGGAGGGGTTTCGACGTCCCCGCTTTGAAACAAAAGCGTTGGAGGATGACGACGACGACAGAGATGGAGGACGGCGACGGCGAAGGAGGATGACGACAACGGCGATGGAGGACAGTGAGGGTGGGATGGGCGGTGTGAGGCTGACGGGAAATCTTAGATTGAAAACTAATATGGGATTTCGGGGATTTGAAAACAAACATGGGATTTCGGTGATTTGAAAACAAATATGGAAATCCAAAATTTAATGCTTAGTTTTGGTCAATGTTTACCCAAGATTTATGGGATTTCACTTTCGGTAATTACTGTTTTTACGGGGGAGTTGGGAGTTAAGTTTAGGTCTCAAAATTCAATGTTATATATACATACATTCCATTTCAGCTTAACTAGGGGTAGATTTGGGTTTCTAAAAAATAAGGGATGATATCATAATCGTTCAAAATGACCTGAATGGATACTTACATGAGATGAAATTTGAAAATGATTCTTTAAGTCTCCCAATTTGTTTTAAATGTACACAAAGTCAACAAAGTTTAAGGTGAGAAAGGAAAAAACAACGTGCAAAGTGAAGGGGAAAAAAAAGACAACGTGAAAACTCTTTTTCATCACTAAAAGATAACGTGTAAAGTGAAGGGAAAAAAAAGAAGGAAAAACTCTTTTTCATCACTAAATGTATGTTAATCCTTCAGTCTCATTGTTGGGTCACCACAAAAAAAATGTGCAATTTTTAAGTTAAAAATAAGTAATTTAGTACACAATGTTTTACATTTCTTGACACCAAATTGAAGATCTCAAATACATCTCTAATATGGTATCGAAAAATTAATTTAACAAACTATGCATGCTCGAGGTACTTTATTTTTGGATCTAAACATTGCACATCTTTTTCATAATGGATAAACAATATGGGAAGAGGGAGTATATCATCGTAACACTAGCGTTTTTTTTTTTTTTTTTTTTTTTTAATCGGCAAAAGAAAATTTTATTAAACTCGAAGAGGGTACATCGAGTAAAAGGGAAGGGAGAACCAGAAAGTTCAACCCAACCCTACAAAGATAAACAAAGACAAGGTAAATAAAAGGGAAAATACAGCCAAACACTCTTAAATAATGAGACGTCTAGCACCATCAAGATTTCTTTTAATATCTTCCACCGTATACACCTTGATATCAAATCTAGCTTTGATCCATAAAGCTACCCTTGTTTTGGTTAGCTCTACCACTTGGTTACGATCCGCAGCTTTGTTGTTGAAAATAACATCATTCCTTGCAATCCAAATAGACCATAATGTTGCATAAAAGCAGCATTCCCACATATGTTTTTCCAAATTTTTGAACCCAGACGAAAACCACCAGGAAGATAAATCCAACAAATTTGAATGAGCCACCCAAGTTAGATTCCACCAATCTACTATTTTTGTCCAAATGTATGTAGAAAATGGGCAAGAAAGAATCACATGTATTGGTGTTTCCAATTCTAGTGAACAAAATGGGCAAGCCAATGCATGCTCATCCAATCCCACAAATATATTTCTACTGCTCAAAACTGACCTTGTTGCAATCTTGCTTTGACAAGCCAACCACGAAAAAATCTCCACCTTTGGAGGGCTAAGATTTCTCCACAAAGACCCAAGTCCAGAATTTGTGTTAAATGCATAAGCTTCCCAAAGATCATATACAGACTTAACAGAAAATATGTTGTTTGAGTTACCAGTCCAAAGCATCTCATCCAATCTTGACGGCACTAAAGAGACATTCCGTAATCTGTCACTTAACACATCCATTTGTTCATTTTCCCAAACATATAGTCTCCGAAAGGACAAAAACCAATCCCTATCACCTTCTGAATTAATCATATTACATACCAACTCATCTTGTTGTGTTGATTTCAAATAAAGTCTAGGAAATTCCTCCCGCAATGTTTGATCACCCATCCATCTGTGATTCCAAAAAGAAGTGTTATTCCCAGAGTACACTTGTATTCTGAAACCAGCCTGAATAATGTTTCCCACATCACTGTCCATATTCCCAATTGAGCAAATATCTTTCCAAATGATGGACGCTCGACCAAAAGATGGTAATTGAGGAAGCCAATTTTGCTGTGAGAATCCGTATTTTTTGCACACCACCTTAGCCCATAAGGAATCTTTTTCTCTACTGAATCTCCACCACCATTTTGCTAAAAGAGCATGATTTTGTTCAATCATCCTTTTCACTCCTAAACCTCCATATTTTTTGCTCTTTGTTATAGTTTCCCAGCTAACCAAATGGATTTTCTTCTTTTCAATGGAGTCACCCCAAAAAAATTGCCTTTGAAGCTTCTCAATTTTCCTTGCAACAGACATCGGCATCTTGAAGAGGGACATGAAGTACACAGGAAGACTGCTTGTATTTGAATTGATAAGTGTCAATTTACCTCCCGAAGACATAAATCTCCTTTTCCACACGGCCAATTTTTTGTCCAACCTATCTATCACAGGTTGCCAAGTTTGCACTTTTCTTGGATTGGCTCCAAGAGGGAGTCCAAGATAGTTTAGAGGAAGGGACCCAACGCGACACCCCATCACCTGAGCTAGACTTTCAACATCCTGATCTTGGCATTTCACCCCACACAACACACTCTTTGAGAAGTTAATTTTCAGACCCGACATGAGTTGAAATAATCTGAGAATCCTTTTCAAAGCTACAAATTCCTCCAACTTATTCTGGCAGAAAATGAGTGTGTCATCTGCAAATTGTAAGTGAGAAACTATCTCCCCATTTCTACCAACTCTGACTCCATTTGTTAAACCAATTGCTCTAGCCCTTTCCAGCATAATATTTAAGGCTTCCACAATGATATTGAACAGGAACGGGGATAGAGGATCCCCTTGTCTGAGACCTTTATACGTTTTAAACTCTTTTGTAGCAGAACCATTAACAAGGATTGACATTGAAACAGTTGAGATACACTCCTTGACCCATTGACACCATTTAACCCCACAACCAACTTTTGTAAGCATATCAATTAAAAAACTCCAATTTACACAGTCGTAGGCCCTTTCAAAATCAAGTTTTAGAAGCAAGCCACCCTGAGCACTGTTTTTCCAGAAATCAATGACTTCATTAGCTATCATTACTCCATCAAGGATTTGTTTACCACCAATAAAAGCCGCCTGAGTGTCCCCAATGACCTTAGGGAGAATGTTTTTGAATCTATTTGCCAAAACTTTAGATAAAAGTTTATACACCCAACCAACCATACTAATTGGCCTAAATTCCTTAAATGCAGTTGGTCCATCAATCTTTGGAATTAAAGCCACAAAAGTTGAGTTGATACCTGAAGTGAGTTTGGCATTTGTATGAAACTCTAAAAAGAACTTGAGCACCATATCCTTCAGAAAATTCCATCCTTTCTTGACAAATGAGAAGTTGAAACCATCAGGGCCTGGGGCTTTGAAATTATTGCAATCCTTTACTGCATCCATGATCTCTTTTTCTTCAAAAGGTTTTTCCAAACCATGAGCTTCCTCTCCAGAGATAACTCTAGGGAAGATTCCCCCTAAAGTACCTCTATATATTCTGTCTTCCAAAAAATTATTGCTAAAGAATTCCACCGCTGCTTCTTTAATCTCAATCGGATCCTCCAGAAGTCTTCCATTGAATTTAATAGAACCCACCAAATTCCTCCGGTATCTACTGTTAGCCACAATCTGGAAAAATTTGGTATTCCTATCTCCAAGTTTCAGCCAGTTGACTCGGGATTTTTGTTTCCAAAGTGATTCCACCATTTTCTCCAATTTCCAAAACTCAGATTTGGCCTTGCTTCTGAGCTCTTTTTCATCTGAATTGAGTTGTCTATCCTCTGCCAATAGGTCCAGCTTATGAATCACTTCCTGACTTGATTCCAAAGCTGTGAACACATTTCCAAATTCCTCCTTATTCCATTGCTTCAATCGAGTTTTGACGGCCCTTAATTTTTGAACAATAACAAAGCCAGCCCAACCATACACCTGACAGCTCTCCCATGCCTCTTTAGCTACTTTCAAACAATTTGGATTATTCAGCCATATATCCATAAATCGAAATGGTTTCGGTCCCCAATCTCTACAATCATCCGCAAGCATGACGGGATTATGGTCAGAAATTGGTCTAGGGAGACCCCATTGCACCAATTTAAATCTATCAATACAAGATTGAGATAGAAGGAACCTATCCAGTCGACTGTGAATTGCATGATCTTGAAAATTGGTCCAAGTGAATTTTCTACCTTGCATTTGAATATTCATCAGCTCCATTTGGTTAATAAAATCTTTGAAGTCCCTCATCCCTCTGTTAATATTTGTGCATCCAACTCTTTCGCTGACTTCTGAAATTTCGTTAAAATCACCCCCTACGCACCATGGTAAATGAGAATTTGCTTTAATCTGAATCAGCTCATCCCATATTTCTTTCCTCTGAACTTCCCCATTTGGAGCATATATATTAACAAGAACGCATTGAAAATCACCACATAACGTACCTTCCAAGATAATGAAAGATCTATTAATAGTGATGTTGGATGCCTTAAACACCTCAAAGTCCCAAAGAATTAGAAGTCCCCCAGAAGCTCCAATAGAATTAGATACAGCGAATTCCACATTTGTGTTTCCCCAAACCCTCTGAACCATCCTTAGCTCCACATTCTCCAATTTGGTTTCCTGAAGAAATAACATATCGGGCTTTCTCTTCTTTATAATCTTAGAAACGAACCTTTTTTTTAACACACTCCCCATTCCACGAATATTCCATGATATTATCTTCATCGGAAAATATTGAACACCCTTTGATCACCTCAAGATGGATAAAATCAATTATCCCTTCCCCCCTCTCTCTCAGTCATGAGAGAGTATTCCTTTGCCTCCAATTCAATCATTCTTTTGAGAACAAATTCATCATTCTTTTTGAAGTTGAACCCCAACTTTTCACCCACTTCTAGAGTGCCTCTAATTTCTTCACCCAGAATTGAGTTGCTAATAATAGTTTCCTCTGATGATAGCGAAGAAGAAGAAGATTCTGTTTCAACACTGTCCCCTGATTTTTGATCAATTTCCTCTTGGACTTTGAATAAATTGTTGATGTGTCTTCTCCTTCTTTTCCTGCATGCACCCGGAGTTAATTCCACCATCAAATTGATACCTTGAATGTGAGAAGCCCTGTGTTCATCTAGTGGAATAATTGGTTCACTGGATTGTATTAGGGATCTTTGCTCGCCACCACCGTCAATAACACGGTCGACATTATTTAAATGTCCTTCATTTTCCTGTATCTCCACTTGGACCAATTTAGGATCCAATATCATTTGCCCGACAGAGTCCAGCCCATCCGCCTTTTCAATTTGCTGGGCTAACTTACTAATAGCTTCATTAGTATCAGGCCCATCATCATGGTATGCACCCAAGCCCATAGAATCAACCACCCTAGACACATCTTTGTCTAACTGTACAGGGCTCTTAGTCTTCTCCTCCATTGACTTTCCATCTTCCTGTGTCAGTGGCAATTGTTTTTGCCCGACACCACCACCGTCCTTTATTGTATTATCCCCATGCTGATTGTGTTGGTTAATTGTAGTTCCAAGAATTGCCGATGTTGCCTCATCTTCCAATATTCCGTTGGATTCCTTTTCTTTGTTTTCTTCCATATTATCGTCATTACCGTTCAATTTATCAGTTCGAGAATCCTCGTCTTCGTTATTATCCCCATCATCATCGTCTTCCTCATCAGAGCTTGAATCAGAACTTGGAATTTCAAAAGATTTAACTTTTAAAATATCAATACTCCAGTCTTTTGGGCTGATAAATCGATTATCTTCTTCTACATGAACTCTGTATAACACATTATCCACATCTAGCATAATCCAACTATCAATCTTTGAGGCTTCAAATGTGGGTATAAGAATTCTTCCTTTGGCAAAATATTCATCCCGCAATGTTTTATCATCCGTTTGAATATATTGGCCCCATAATTCCCCAATAAGCTTAAAGTTCTTGTCATTCCAAGCGTTCAGAGGCATACCAGAACAAGAGAGCCAGACGAACCTTTCAAGACTTGCTGCCTCATTTGTCCAAGGACTGACCGACACAAACCACCTTTGCATGACCTTCGTTTGGATAATATCGTCTCTAATTTCAGAACTTGCAAAAGTAATAAGAACTGATCTCCCACCCATTGCTCTTATAACAACATTTTGCCTTATCTCATTCATGAAGCTGACCCTTAAATCTGCCATGGAGACCAATCTGTCTAAGATTGCCACGGCACTCCTGTGCAACCATCCGCTGCCGGCTGGTTCAGCTTTGAGACATACCTCCACTTCTTTATTCGGTTCTGACTTGGATTTCTCTCCTCTCACAATTTGCAAATAAGATTTCCCAGATTGAGCAGCTGCTCCATTTTTCACTCTATCGTCACCTTTACGAATTTCCTCCTCCTTTTCCTCCTTTTTCTCCTTTTGCCAATTCCCATCTTTAACAGCATCTTGAAATTTTGGGATTCGAATTCTGTTTTTATCATCTCTTGGACCAAACACAGCTTCCTTGACAAACAGCTTTTTATCATCCAACCAAACACCATTTGTTTTTGCAATCGCCACTCCAGCAGAAATATGACAGTCATATCGAACAAAGCCAAAACGATTTCCGGTTTTAACACTCCTTTTGTTTGGTATAAAAGCATCCTTTACCACTCCGTAATTAGAGAACATCTTCCATAACCAACTTTGGTCATAACCTTCAGGAATGTTGTCCACAAATATTGTGAAGAGATTTGTGGTCCTCTTACCTCTTTCCCCCGAATAGCTTCTCTGATTGTTGTGTCTTCCCATCACTGGGATCCATCCACCTTCATTTCGATCATTCCTTTTACTGTGATCATCTCTCTCCCTCAATTTTCCCATCTCTCTATGGTATGGAGCCATAGAAACAAAGACAATATGAAGAAGAGTAAACGGCAAATGGCAAGAAATCCCCAAGAAAGTGACCACTAGTACTCCCCTTACACCTCGCCGGAGGTTAGTCCGGAGAGGTAGGACGCGAAGTACCCCCCTTACACCCCGCCGGAGGTCAGTCCGGTGAGGTAGGACGCGGTGGGTCACACCCAACAGCCAAGCCGTTCACTCTCTCTCTCTCTCTTTTTCTCTCTCTCACTCTCTCTTGAACTGGAAATAAATAGTCCTACGTAGATATTATATAGATAATTAATTACAAAAATGATACTCACACAATAATCCAAACACAACACCAAACACAACCTCTCATATACATGTAGGCTCCATATACACTATTATGTGTGGGTCTCACATGTATGTAAAAAGTTGTGTAAGTTGTTGTGTTTGAATTATTGTGTGAGTAGCATTGTTGAATTAATTAATAAGCTTAATTAACTCCTATACATACATTTATCAAACTTTTAAATTGTATAGTGTTATTGGTGTGGATAAATGGAGAAATAATTGTTTGCTCTTGGGGTCTTCGACCATGGCCAAGTGACAATACACATGTTGTGATTTGACTGGTAAAAAACTTCGAGACGCTTGTTTGTTTGGAGGCTTTAAAGTCCTTACATGTAGTCCCTAATACATTTTTTTTTCTAGAAAAAATGACGGCCAAAGACATTTTTCTTTTTTTCTATTTATCTCTCTCCACTCAAATGTCCTTTGTAGTAGGCCGAGCAAGAGTGTTTGCGCCGTGCGTATATGAGCCGTGCCATTTACTATCCCCAGGAGCCTGATCCGTCCCAGCTATTTTGGTGAAAGGTTCGGCCGTGCCGACGGTGAATTACCAGTACACGTTCCTCTCTCTGTTGGTCGGGGTGGTTTCCACGGTACCGTTAATCGTCGGCCCCACGCTCGGTGTTGAACGAACGTGGGCCACGCTTCCAGCTCGCCCACGTGGTAGTAACGGTTTCGGTAGTGACGTCGTCCTAATGATTGCCATGAATGGCGTGAGGGCACGTGAAGGTGCCAGCTCGTGACCCAAACGGTTACAGAAACCCTAATATGACGTAGGGGTGAGGTCGGCCGACACGTGTCGTGCATCGGTGCAGCCTTGGAAGCCAAGCTAGGAAATGGTTATAAATATGCCTTCATGCCTCCTTGAAGAAGGTACGCACTATTCTTGAGAAAACCCTAGCTGTTGGCTCTTCTCCTCTTAGAAGCAATACTGATCCTTGCACCGGAGGGCCATTCCGGAGGACCTCCGGTGTGGTCTTTAGTCGTGCTTCATTTTGCAGGACGAAGAGCTGGATCTGAACCAATTCACGAATCAACCAGATCGGAGTCCCCACATCCTTCAAAATCCAAAATGAATTTGGACTATTGATTATGCCCGGACAATTAATGCAGGGGAAAAGCCCAAAATCATGGGCATGCATATATATTCTTGTTAATTCTTTGATGTTGAGTGGGTGTTCCTCTTTTTAAAAAATTAACTTTTTTTTAAGCGGAGGTAATTTCAAACTCAAATATAATGAAAATGAAAAACATTTTTTCAATTTTTTTGCATTGTTTAAAATATCTTAATGAGATCTATCAAATAAGATCCATATTGATAGAAAAATTATTTGCGTAAACACATAATTTTTGAGCTTAAAATTGTATTCTTTTTCAAAAAAAAAACTTTTACAAAGTTACTGGAGCACCCCCTAACTATCTCTCTCTCTCTCTCTCTCATGGAGTACCAGTTAGCGATCATCAATTCAAAATAAAGCCATTGTTATATATTAGGGATGTTAAATGGCCGGGTTTGGATAAATTAAGTTACAAGTGGGTTGAGTCTTTAATGGGTCATTGACCCACTTAAATTCAATTAGTTAGAACTCCAATTACCCATATCTAACACAACCTATTTATTTAAAATCAAACCCAACCAGACCCATTAACCCAATTAAAATTAAAATTGACTAAAATACCCATATACACTGAAATGACCATATCACCCTTGTACATTTAAATGACCAAATTACCCTTGCATACTAAAATTACAATAATACCCCTATATACTAAAATGACCAAATTACCCATGCATACTAAAATTACTGAATCGAATGGAGATTCTGCTGAAATTTTAGGAATTTTTTGATTTAGCAGTTCAAAGTTTTGAGTGTTTTTTTTACTTGATTTTCTCTTTTAAATTGTTGGTGATTTTTAAAAGCATAATTGCACGCTTTATCCTTTCCTTTCTCCCCCTCCCAATTAACCACCAACCTAGCTATCAGAAAAGAATATGAGCACGTATTGCTTTTGCGACACATCTCAGTTTACATAAAGATGATCAAAATTGCTCATTTAAGGTCTTTGTTAAAAATAATCTAGGTAAGAGCATTCACGAGATATTGCACTTTGCTTCGGAATTCAGACTTGAACTCTGAAATAAAATTGGATGTTTCGTAAACGTCATCACCGATATACGATTCAATTAATTTTTTTATTTGAAATCATAAATAAAATTTTTTTTTTTTCTAAAAATTAGGGACTCTGATAATTTTTTTTGAAACCACGGATCCCAGAACAATCTATACGTGAGTCTGTAGCCCTTTGTCTAGTACTCACAGTAGCTTGGTTTTTGTTTTTTTTTTGAGGGGTAATTCGGAACTGCTCACATTAGCTTTGTAAACATACACAATACACATCGCGAGAGAGAGGGAGAGAGAAGAGAGAGATTTGCAAAAAAACAGAAAGAGAAGAGAGATGGGTCCATTGTAGTCCTCTTCCTAAATTGAAAGCTTTTTCCTCCAAGACACGATCCGGGTCTGTCGCTCCTCTCTCTCTATCTTTCTCTCTCTTAATCTCTCTTATTACGAGACGGTCATCAGTAGTGGCGGTATTGCAACGACAACAATTTATCTGGGCTACTAGTTTAATTGGGACTCATGATAAGGTAATGGACTACTGAAATAGTATTATTTTTGTTTCTGTGTTGTACGAAATGACATGACAAAGGGTGATCCGGTGGTTTTTGGGCCGGGGAAAAAAGTCTCAGAGGGAGGAGAGAGTGCATGAGTTTAATTGAAAGAGAGACGTGGAGAGGAAGTATTTAGAGAGAGAGAGAGAGAGAGAGGGAGAGAGAGAGAGAGTGAGTGGGATCCGACATATTCAAATTGGGGGTGGGTTTTCATCTCCAAAGTAGTTCTATTTTTTTTTTTTTTGGTAATGTTCATAATTCATTGGACATTAAGTTGATCCAATTAAAACCCAATTAAGATCCAATAATAAATGGGTTAAATGGGTTTGGACCCATTCTAACCCAACTAATAAATGGGTTGGGTCTATTTTTTAATAACTGAGTTTGGGTTTTTTAATGGATCTGGATTCAATTTGCCACCACAATCCTTTCTAAAGGATTTTTGTGGTGGAATTGTAAAGCCAAAAATCTATGTTTCTGATAAGAGAAAAAAAAAACCGAAAATGCTAGGGGTACCAAAAAAATAGAGTACCAAAAATTTAAGACGACCTGTGGAAAAAAATATGTGTAAATTGATGCTCAAATTTTCAGATTTTTTCATTTAGAATTCGGGATTCTAAATTCTGAATAAAACTTGATAGATTGGAACAACCACTTACACATATTCAATTGAACTGATTTTTTGCAAGGCCATTCAAAATTTTTATTTAGAATTCGGTACCCAATTTTTCAGTACCCTTGGTCGGACTAAAAAAGGTTTGATTTTTTGCAAGGCCGCACAAAATCATTTTCTAAGGGAAAGCAAACAAAAATCTCGATCGCAAAAAGCCGATGGCATTGTCCTTGAACGTCGATTTGCACCCAATCCGAGCTGATGATTCCGGTGCGTAGGAGTTCACGGTACAAAACTTCCCAAAATTCAATGATTTGCACGTTTTAATAGTGTATACTATAACCCTTAAACGAGACAATTTTTGAGAAATGATTTTGCCACTCCCTTTTTTGTTAACGCCACTCCCCTGCAAGTATATTTTTGCACCAAAAATACACTTGCAGGGGAGTGGCGTTAACAAAAAAGGTAGTGGCAAAATCAGCAGCCCAATTTTTAGACCTATTTTATATTCTACTGTAGTTAAACTTGCCTAGTTGTTTTTATGTTTGTAGGTATCAAATAAGGTTACTGAATAAATTGGGATCTACAAAGAAAACAAGTAGTAATAAATCTTGACCGATTAGGACCAAGTGTTGCTGTGGCTCAAGTGGCAACATGTCTAACATTCAAGACCATGAAAATGGTGGATCTTGGAAGCTTCTTATTTTTACTCCCACTGTTTTGATTTGTTTGTCCTTATTTCACGATTTAGGATCTTTGGAAAAGTTTGTAATTTATAATGTTTTTTATAATATGCTTAATTGTTTGATAAATCTCAATTTACTCTATTAGACAAAGTTTTTAAAATTGTATATAAAAACATTGTATATTGCAAGATATCGATAACTTTTTGAAGGACACGCTTGCCGATATTGAACAAGCTAGCAAATTGGGACGAAGTATGTAAAAAGATGTTGCGTGAAGCATTGGATAATTTTTCCAATTGTACTAGTGTGAGAACACAATCATTTTCCAGAGTGCTATGAATATTCCACGCACAATTATTAGATCCAATATCCTGGAACCCTATTCCTTTTCCCAATCACCCTAATCCATTTACCTTCCCAGAAAGTCTCCAATTACTCAATTCATTCATTTCTATCCCCATTTCCCAACTACATTATTTTCTTGGAAGATGCTGGAGTGTCCCCCTCCGACCCAAAGCTCGGAGAGGAGAAAAATAGAGTAATAATTGAAGATAGTGGTAATAATTAGAGAGAGATAGAGAGAGATTGAAAAAGTAATAATTGAAGAAATATGATAATAATTAGAAAAAAATAGGATTATAATTGAAAACTAAAACTAAAACTAAAAGGTTAACCGAACAAAGCCAGTATCGCCCCATTTTTTCACCTCCGATTCACCTCAGCCGTCTAATTAAATAATTGATAATACCAGGTAACTACTGAATCGGTTACTCGATCTTTTCTGAAAAAAAAAAAAAAACCTTAACCCCGGCCATGGTTTGACCATGGTTTCACAAACGCACGGATATTTTAATTTCCACTCTGAGTCACTCTCCCTAAATCAACTATCCTTCTCCATCTCCATCTTCAGCACTGTTTCTCCCTCCTGTGAACCAGCAAATCAACCATCGCTGCCGTGGGTCGGCACCAGTTGGTGGGCCACGAAGGTCTGGGCTGCCATTGTATATATATCACTACTACAAAAATATACATACATCATGGTTTTTATCTGTGATCTTTCACTTTTGATCACGGTAATAAAAGTATGGTCCATCCGGGTGAGATCCTCTGTGCCTTACAAATACAAAAACCGCGATCAATAATTAAATAACCGTTGTCTAAGTCCGGCTTCCTTCCAGCTTCTTTAACGCATCCTTTTTTTTTTTTTATTTTTTATGACCGACTTATTTTTGTGTCTTGTAAATCTTTTTGAACACTTCGAATTAACAATTTAGCCTTTTCAATTTGTCCCGATCGATGATCAACAGAGGAAACGAAAACAAATAAGAAATTTTTTCGATGTTGTGCTGCGCAGACTTTTGCTACATAGAGGTGATAGATGGTCCCTCCAAGAACTACCGCCATAACACCAACACTCAGTGGCCTTGTGTAGCCGGGGAAGGCTACTACGGGAGAGGCCCCATCCAGCTATCATGGAACTACAATTAAGGTCCGGCCGGAAACACCATTGGATTGACTTAGCAACCTAGAAGCCGTGGCCACCGATCCGGTTATCTCGTTTAAGACTGCCTTGTGGTATTGGATGAATAATTGCCACTCAATTATGGCCGGTCTCTGGGCAAGAGTTTGATGCAACGATCTGAGCCATTAACGGTCCTGTGGAGTGCAACGGCGGAAACCCAACCGCGGGCAGTGCTAGGGTTACTTACTATATGGACTACTGTAACCAGTTTGGGGTTGGGCCAGAGAATAATCTTTATTGTTAGATCAATGTGACACACTTAAAAACTTACGTGTCTTAAAGTCAATCTGTATGTGGTCTCTATAAAATAAATCGTCTTTGAATATGATTCAATATTGTTGATAGAAAAGAATAAAAATGATGGAAGATCAATTCATGGTGCATTTTCTTTGAACGGTGAATGGTGGACCAATATCCATTTACTGCTTTAGCAGTGAGGGTCCGTTCAAAGTCCTAACCAAGCTTGAAGGAAAATTCTCAACTCACATGTAAATTCTCAAGTCATCGACAGCAAAAAATGTTGAGAAGCAACGATCCATTCTACCAGTTATTAATCCTTGATCATGTCAAAGTGTTTCAGCTAATACCTGCTCTAAAATGCACATTGCCTAGAAAAAGCAGCAATCAAAGAACAGTTTAAATTGTCGGAAAGTATCGCTTTCATTTTCTCCTACGAACCTTTCAGCTTCTTGGGTTTTGCCACAATTATGTCATGTCTAAATGCGATAACACAGGAATACCTCCATGTTCGCGTATTGGATACCTGTGGCTGTTTCCCAAGTGTTCTGTTTTAACATGAGACGCTTTCATTAAACCAAAAACAAACCAACTCAATACTTAAACATAAAGGCGATGTCGTTTCAAAGCGGAGATTGCGATAGTTCCCTTGAATTGTCTTCCATAACAATAATGAACGCACGCATCTCCGAGGTTCAGGTTCTCAACTCTATGTTCATGCCGTTCATAATGCATAATTAAGAAACTAACGATCTAGCTTTAAAATGAGGTTCAATGCAATTCTAGCTTTAATGCAATTCCTAATCCAACTGAAGCAGAAAATGAGGTTGTGACTGAAAATAGAAAAATATACCTATCACTGATGCTTTAGAGGAGCCAACCAGACAACCCCAATTAAAACCAAAATCCCAATTACCATTGGTCTTTTAAACAGCAGTTACCGTTGTTAACTATTACACAAATGAGAGTTTCTTGGCAAAAGAGAGAACCTGCAGCGGCATTGCGCTGGCTGATTCTCGGATGATTTCTGCTCTTTTTTATGTCATGAGCCTAGTTACATTGTTCATAATGATTCATCCCACATGGTTGTGCCCAACCATGGCTCTGCTTCTCAACTGGCTCTAATGTTGACTAATTGTAATGAACATTGATTTGTACTATCTAACGTACCAAAATGACAACCGGTGAATATTGGCGGTTGGCGGTGTTCAATTGGCTAAGCAACATAGCATTATTGCCTAAATTTCAATGTTACGCAAACCGAAAAATTTTCATTTTTCTTGTCACAATCTTATGAAGAAAAGTCTCATCCAATGTCAAGAATAATCATACATTCAGACTTCAAGATCGTTACTTTACAATTGGAACAATGTTGTTAGCATTGCAGTGTCTTTTGTTGTTGTTGTTGTTCTTCCATCACTTGTGTGATGATCTTCAAATTCCCCATCTTCTTGCTATTGGGACACTGAATTTTCATCACATTGGTGTAATACTTCAGACAAGGCTCAAAAACTTCTAATCGCTTTCACAAAACTTCAAATTTGGACAAATACCTACGTTTTCAGTTCAAGGAGCTATGACTCTGAATGCAAGGGATATCAAGTCATTAGATAGAAGGAAGCCATCTGGATCACTTACCCTAATAAAGGCCTCTGTATCTTCTACTCATGCTCATCAGATACCAAGGAGCAGAACTGTTCGTTTGTCACGGCCCGTTTATGCATTTCCAAACAGACCACATGCCCACTTTCCACATAGGGTCTATAGGCCTTGCAAAGAGAGTGAACAAGAGAGCTACCAAATGTTTCTTTGAATGACTTCAAGTCCAAACCTCTGGCAGTTATAAAAGATAGCATCACAGAATCCATGACCATGTCCTTGGCATAAAAACAACTAGCCTGGCCTCTCGATACTCCACAATCCTATCCTCCAAATTTTGCACATAACCCATTGCTCTTTTCATTTTCTTTGGCCTTGAAAATCTTAACACCGTCAAGGAAACTGGTGGAGCCAAGGTCAAACCATAGAAAGGTTTGTTCTCCCAGTAGGTGAGGTTGTGCTTGCACTTGAAACTACTCTTGGAGTAACTGCTGATTTCGTAGTGGTTGTAACCTGCATTTGAGAGCATACTTGCAGCCAGTTTGTAGAAGTCTGCAAATTGGTTATCAGATGGCAGAGGGAACTCTCCTGGTGTGTACCTGTAAATTTACAAGTAACAGCAGGGTTGTAAGATGAACAAACCTCGAAAAACTTGCTAAAAATCGGATCATTATGCAAACAAGTCCAGCTTTGGAACATTTTGTTTACTATATACACAAGCCCAACTTAAAAAGTACTATCTTAAAGCTTGTTTATAGTTCAAGCTTGGCTCAAATTCGCGTTGGTAAGCTTATCTTACTATGAGTAAAAAGAATTGAGCTACTCGAACAAAGCTTAATTGAAACCCGTTTTAAATGGGTTCAAATAATTAATAAGCCAAACTTGAACACATTTTGAATCACTTCTAAGAAAAAGTTGACCATCTATTACTTGGCGCGTTTAGAGCATCTCCATAATTTGCAAAGCACTTTCGATTGCCGCAATTTGGCCACAGGTTATCAAAAGCCAAGCTGTTATTTTATAGGCATTTTTCAAAATGACCAAAAAAATTAATCTTCACCGTTGTGCCGAATTTCTCAATGCCCACAGAAAATCTCTAATGCAAAGCGAATAAAATTAGTAAATAAAAACCACTAATGGCGCAGATTTTTTTGGATATTGGCACCGCCTGAGATTCTCAAGTACAGTAGCATGTTGCCGGAGAAGTTGATCAAGATTTTTAGAGGGTCGAAGACTCGAAGTAGTATACTCCATAGAAGTACATCTAAAGAACTGAAAAGTGATAGTTTTGGGGATAAAAACGGGCGAAAATAATGAGAATTGCCAAGGAAAAAAAAAACACTAACAAAGATGAGTTTTTGCATACCTGAAGTGTGACACCAGAATCAGTTTCCTGAGAACTGAACAAAGATGTAGTCAGATATAAAATGCGCGCGCGCGCACACACACGCATATGTATATATCTATATATACACATATATATATATATATAGAGAGAGAGAGAGAGAGAGAGAGAGAGAGCGCTTAGGGGGATACGGGACGACGACTGCTGTTGATCTTCCACCGCCCTAGAGAGAGAGAGAGAGAGAGAGAGAGAGCTTGGGGGAAACGGGACGACGACTACTGTTGATCTTCCCCAGCTTTGGGCAAGCGTTTTCTTGATAGTACCTCGCATCTTCAACACTAGAGGTTTACAAAACGACGTCGGTTGATTTAATTCGGACTTCGCAACTCGTATCTGAGAAGTGCATTTGCGACGTCTAATCAGGAAATTGTGAGCCCATTCTGGGTTTATTTCTTGATCTAATCTGTTCAAGTTGTAGATCCTGTCAACAAGATTTAATTTTTATAATATCATGTGAATCAAGTTCATATTGATTGATAATCGGAGATGATAAGTGTGAACTTAATTTTCTGAAAATAGAACTGGTCGCACTTGATCAAACGATGAGTTCATAAACCTCGTGTTTTCAACATACGAGGTTAATGAAACGACGTCGCACACTGTCTGAAGCTCCCACCATATGGACCACGATGGGTAATTTGTAAATTTTGAACTCGTGCTGGATTTAGTTCGTGATCGAACTGTTCAGTTAGTAGAACTTATCAAGAAGATTAACAGTGTTGAAGATCATGCTAATCGAATCCAAATTATTTAATAATCGAAGATGATTGGCGTAAATTTATTTTTCTGAAAATAGTTTTGGCTGCACTGGATCACACCCATATCTTTTCTTTTTCAGTACTCCTATTACGGGAGAAAATTGAAAATTCACTACGCGGAGAGAGAGAGAGAGAGAGAGAGAGAGAGAGATTGTATGGTTGTTCAGCTGGAGGAAAGGGCCTTCGGGATTTTGCATAGCTCAGGAAGGAATTCAATGGACTTGTCCCACTGCCATTGTAACAGGTCTCTTCTAATCCTTAATTCTTTCAGCTCTAACTAAAAACCAGTCAGTCAGCTGATGTTGATTTTGCATAGCTTTCAATGTTAATTAAGCTTTGTCAAGTATTTGTTTACCACTGTACGGAGCTGTTGGAAACAATCCTTCGGTAGGCCTACCCTTCGCACTCGCTCTCAATTACGGCACTATGCTCGCGCTCTCGCAAATTTTTATCGTTTGGAAAGTTTTTAGGAATACTCTTTCAGTGCAGGCTGGCTAAAGGAGATGGAAGGAAGCTCGATGTTTGTGAGGCAATCTAGGAAAGTCGGTCATAGAGATTCACTTTTGAGAGGCATAGTCTTTGGAGGAGTGTGATTGAGGAAAATATGGTATGATCATGTTGGTTTAGTGGAGGACCTGGTGGAGTTTTATATGTGTTAGGCCTTTGGAAGAGTATTATGAGTATATGGTAGGATTCTTTCCATCTTCAGGGTGTGAAAAGCTCCAAAAAGTCAAGTTCTTTTGTGTTGGCACTTCCATTAACAAAACAAATTTCTCTGTATCCAGTTTATCGAGTTGTATTTTATTTTACTTATCTATTTAGAGAGTCTGTTTAGGGATTATGTGGAAAGGGTTGCATGGTTTTATTTTTGGCATGACTTACATTTCAGTCAATAAGGAAGCTCATGTGGTAGAGAGATATTGGGCTGCTCAATTGAGGAGGCCCTTCCCTAATTGGGAGTTGGAATTTTTAGGGACGGGGGACTTCCTTGAAATGCTCCAACGTTGCCAAATTCAAGGAGAGTGAGAGCACATCTTGTCTTGGAGACTTGCGAGGAGTGGTATGTACTCGGTATAGTAACAGCATTTTGAGTTACACTAATCTTTTCATTATGAGGAGTCCATTCTGAACCTAGATATATAGCTTCGACCAAGATGGTACTTTTTAGTAGGGGAGGACACTAACCACCCGTTACTACATTGTTCAGTGACGAATGAGGTGGGGAATCTTGTTACTTCCTCTTTAGTGTATTTGGGCTGATGCCTTGTACAGAGTGAAGCAACATGTCACTAATGGGCTAGAGGATTTCTGATGAGCAGATTTAGCGACTCTGTATTTTGGGTTTTCTAGGAACGAGGGAATAATAGATTTTTTGAGAATGACGACAGCTATTTTTGTGCCCAGAAAACTGATTGCTAATTTGTCCAAGGAATTCTTTCCTTTTGACTCTTGATTCTTGTGTTGATCTTTTGAAGTAAAAGCTTATTAAAAAGCTTGAAACTGGGCTCTGCAAAGTCTCCTCCATTGCAATCCTTCTTGGTTGTATATCTCCAATTTTATATTTTGGGTTTCTGGTTCCTAATTTGATGGATAGATAATTTTGCTATTGATTTTGCTCCTAATTTTATTGGGTAACGATTGTTGAGCTTCTATTTTCTTGTGCATATGTCTGAAATGCCCCTTTTTGTGCAGATTATAACATGATTGCTGGAAGCAGATGGGGAAAAACGTGTTGCTTTATATGGAATTCTAAAGTATGTTTTCAATTTTTCCTCCACCCCTGCGCTCGTGGTCGGACAAGATGTTATTTTTAAAGTTTTACCATGATTTGTTAGATCATGGAGGGTTATGTTCAGATACCTCTTCCCTTTTCTAGAAATGAGTAGCTTCCATAAAAGTATGCTGAAATTGGTATGTTTGGGTGAATTCCATCCATAGTAGATATGCCCTTATAACAAGAACGTAGATGAGCAAAAAATTTCATCCTTCTCTTGTGATTTTGTTGAGGGTAGCATACTGATAGGATCATGATTTATGAGTCTATGACTAAGAGGAGCAAAAACGCATGTACATACGCGAAAAGGTGCTTTGTAGAAAGGTTGGTGCTCTAGATTGAACTATATGACCGACAGTCTTTAATGTGCTTGTTTTTCTTTTCTGTCCCAATCTTATTTTGAAATTCAGTGTCATTGCTCTGATATGGTCTGCATATATTTCAGGTGCCAACCAACATATATGAGTACTAGTGTGGCCTTTCATCGTTCTTATCCTCTATTTGCATCATGCTTTGATGGTATGGTTTATCCCTATTTGAATTAGAATCCTCTATTGTTCCACTGGAAATTCTCCGAGGAAATTACAAGTTCAAATGGAAAAGATTTGTACTATGATTCCCCATCCTTTTCTTCTTAATGTGGTTGAAATGGAAGCAGTGATTTTCTTTGTGAATATACTGAAATATCTCAATACTGATGGTGACACACTTTCTACTGAACATCCGCTGACTTCTTTTTGTCAATTTTCCCGAATTTTTGGAGTAATGAACTGTAAGTTCCATTCTCGGCAACCTTGGTTGTTTATGGCAGTGTTGGTTCAGTGATCAGACTTCAGTGTCGCTAAGTATCAGAAAGTGATTTGTTCAAAATTAAGTGGGGAAGAAAAGCATTTCAGAATGGTGATAGGACAATCTCACTGGGGATGGAGGGCAGCTGAAGTATGTATCGACGGATATATTCAGTTTTTCTACTCTGGGGAGACAAATCAAAGTCATCTAAAACGGCAACAAACGCCTCCTTTCTCGGAGGCTTTCTAGGAATTGCGTTATGTAGCAAGAAAGTCATGCCCGATAACACTTCAATAATGCCAATCTCCAATGAGCGCGCTTGAACTCTATCTATGTTCGTATCAATAATTGAATTTGCAGACTTGTATGGTCCCGCATAAAATGTTCCTTTTTAGCAGTCCTGTTCATGTTTAATTTTGGGGACAACTCATTTTGACTCGTAAAGCTGGAACTCTTTGGCAAAGTCCTTCATAGCAGATAGTATCATCTCTGGACTAATAAAATTGCTTTTTGGGTGTGGATCTCGAAATTAGGGAAGGAAAAAAAAAGCGCATTGCAATATTAGTTATGGCCAAGCACAGATTTTGTTTTGAAAATATCCATCCACTCCGGAGAGTGCCAGTAACACATCCAAGCTTTTTTTGAATTAGCTCCTCCTGGTTGTATTTCTCCCAATATGAAAGAAAAAAAATAGGCAATTCGTATTTTCAAAGTAGTGAAATGGGGCCTTTCAATATTTAGATGGTGAGAGCACACATTTTGCTTAAAAAAATCCATTCGTTCCAGACACTACAAAACCACATACAAGCTTGCACAAAAGAAAATGATTTACAAGTCCTGGTTTTTAGAAAGATAAAAACCTCGTTGTCCATGTAAATATTGACATTCTGCTGATAAAATCTTATACAATCAATAGAATTTCTATGAATAAACTGTCGCACTATTACAGTAACAACGAAACTATACAAAGTGCAATATTTGTCAACCGAAGTTCACTAATCATGGCCAACCCAGTCCCATTCTGGGTCTTCAACATTTATGACAAAATGTGTTCCCTAACACCCTTCTTTAATCATGAAAGACCCCAAGCAAAACATGAAAGTCTGAGTATTATAGAACGTGAAGTGCTGCAATGGATGGTATTCTCTCCAGTAGTTTTCGTGTGACAGACACCACAATAGTAGTTATAGCTGCAGCTGGCCCAGTGATTTGAATTTTTCCGATTGGCTCTTCGATTGCTACTAGTTCAAGAGATTCACTAGGTTCTCCGACTATGTAGCCGGTATTTCTTGACGAACCTAAATGAATGAAAAGAAGTGAACTTCAGTGACTCAGGTATAGATATAATCAAATACATTGAAGACCATAAAAGCTTCTTGTAAGTACTGAATCAAGTATCGACTCAGAATATGGCGTTGTTGCCAAGGAATGAAATTTCATGAACTATGAGCGACGTATTATCAGTTTTTAGGACATAATTTTTATCCCATGAACAGTGAAGCTCCTATCAGTGAGACATTGAATAAATGTTCAAAATCTAGTGAGGACATTCTATTATCAGTAACTGTCCACTCATTGCTTCTCTCCAGCAAAAATAACACAACAGAATCCACAAGATTTCGGTCATTACCACAACAGCCCACATAGCAGCCCTATTGACTCAAAACTAGGGTTCTAAATAAAGTAGCATATCAGCCTACAAACTGGCATACAGGAATTTTGGATTTGTGATATCAATATTTCAGTACATCAGCTGATACTGTCTTATATTGACCAAAAAATGGTTGTATGAGCAATACAGATACATATCCTGACACCCCTATAAATCTGGACAAAAAAATATGGTTTCTAAAATGGTAATGTAGCACCACGATGTAGAAAAGGATCAACTAGTGCAAAAACATGTTAAAATCACATTTAACTGCTTTAGAAGCTATTACCTTTCTCCTCCTCTGCTTTGGGTTCCACCGCAACTACTTTAGGAAAAAACTCCATTATACAATGCTCGATTCTCATCTCATACTTGTTACCTAACTTGGACAGGAGCCTCATGCTCCTTGCAGCTTCAACCTCACGACATTGCCATCAATCTCGCCATCAGCAGTTAAGATATGGTCAAATTTCATCCAACACAACCTCCACCTTTTCTGCTGTCAAGGGCAACTCCATACCCAGCCTATTATGAGGCCTCTCGGGCTGTTAGCACAGTAGACAAATTCACTTGGCCACATACTAAACAATTCCTCGGCACCCAGCCCCAACACACCACATAACTTAGCTCCAGCAATGAATTTATGGATTCAATAAATAACATAATGTAGACACCCCAGTCTGGACTGTCCGGATTAGCCCTTTTTATTGTCTTTGTTGCCCCAATGATGATAAAAAGGTTGAAAACACCCCAAAGTCGATGGAAGGTTTTGAGCTTTGAGTGTTGGACTCTCCTCATTCAAACCCATTGCAAATCCCTTCAAACCTTTCAAATCTAGAGCCAGATAAACCCCAGCAAAACCCTACCTGCTTACGCCATCTTTTACATGGCGTGCGCCAGGGAACTGCCACGTGTCGATCATCGACCGTTGACTCAGTTTGACCTGGCGCACGCCGATCCATAGCTGGCGTATGCATGGTCAAGGCCGGTCAAATCACCGCTTTTCTGTCACGTGCTCGAGACTTTGCAACCATCTCAGTACGGCGGGGAGCCTCCTGATCATTGTTTCTGCAGAGGACGTCCCCTCTCTCTCCTACCCAAGCCATCACCTAGTCTCATGCATTAAATGCATGAGACTCCCCCCCTCCTTAACTCAACCAAGCCTTAATCATAGCTGACCAACCCCCCTTCTCTGGCCATTCCCTCCATAAATACCCCCCGCCCCCCGCCCCCTTGCATTCATTTGCAAGGGGTTAACCACATTCAAGAGCCCAAGTCTTTTCCCCTCTTCTCTCTCTCTTGTTCTTGCTCTTGCTCTCCCCCATTGAAAGGGTGAAAGGTAGAGAAGTTCCACACCCCCTGTAGTACCATCCAGTCACCACCCAACCTCCATCTTCAACCTTTAAAGCTCAAATCACATTCCACTCCTTTGCACCAAAGGTATACCACCTTTGCATGACTTTCTGTTTTCAGCCCTTGAGGGGAACCAGAAGGGTTCTGGCTAGTAACTGATACTAGTCCAGGCCCCTTTCTGGTAAAGTAAATCAATCGTAAGAGACGAACCATGGCGCACGCCAACAGTATTAAGCCGTACGCCTCCTATGGCTGTACGTGCATTGCTGGCGTGGGGATCATAGGGTGTCTATTTACTGCTTAAATCTTTTCTGACATCACCTTCAGCATGTTAATAATCAGTTTACTGCTTTCTGTACATTAGGGCTGTTTAAGTATAGCTTTCAATACCTGCACCTTTCTTGTTTTATAAGGCCTCTGGGGTGTTTCTGGTTATGCTCCAGAGCCCAGATGGTGTAAAGCCAAACACTGGACAACATGCAAGAGTGGCGTACGGGCTCTAATGAGTGGCGTACGGCATGTATGCTGTGGTCCAGTGCCTGGCCCTTACATCATGTTTCAATCCTGGCCTCATGTTTCTCCTCACTCTGTTTATGGGGCTTTTCTTTGCTATTCTCATGGTCCTTTGTCGTTTCTTGTGTCTGTATATGTACATAAACTGCCTTATAAACTGCGTGGTTTGCCCTGGGTGTGCACTGGTCCGTTCCAGAGCCCAGAGGGTTGAGAGCAAAGACTGTGAACAAACAATAGGTTGGTGTACGCCAGCTTTAAGGTGGCGTGCGCAGGGTTTGTTGGCGTGCAGTGGCCAGGCCACGGCGTGCCAGCATGCTGCCTGCTCACGCGCCCGAAAAGCGGCATACACCATCCTGGTGAAACTGTTTGCAGTGCTTGTTCTCAATCTATGTTCTTATGATTAATTTAATTCAAGCAAATCATTATTCACAATCATTTTTGTCATCTAAACTGCAAGCTGTTACAGTTTTAACCCCCGTTATCTGTTCCCCTGCCCTAGCTAGCTAAAAATGATCAAATGAGAGAAAAATGCAAACGTTTTACAAAATGCCTGAGTAGAGACCGATCTCGGGATTGGGCGAGAGGGGTGCCATAAAACCCTTCCCTTCTCGTAACCTGGCTCCCGAACCTCAGATATCGAAGGTGACGACGGACCAGTCTACGCCTTTTTAAATCAAAGCAAACGTAGCAAGCGTTCTCGAGTTCGGTTTCTTGGGTATTCTTCCGCTAAAACCCGAGTGGCGACTCTGAATCGAAGCGTTTCGCCGCGCTTTTCAAACAGGGCTACTCCCAACAATTCTTGAACAAACAAAATCCGAGATTTCCGGGGCGCGTGCCCACACATAACGGTCAAGCGGAATATAAAGACATGCAAAACGAATACTCCCGAGAGTTAGAGCATATTATATACTTCCTGGCTTGAGTACCTTAAGTAAATATTGTTGTTGCAATATGTACATCCCTCCACCGTGAGCCACCAACTGAAATTGCTACGTTACGCATCACCATGATCGGTCGGACGATTGCTCAACCCCCCACACACACCCCCCCCCCCCCCCCCCCGCTTCTCTATTTTCTCTTGACCCTCTCAATATTTTGTGATACTTGCCGTTTCGGATTTCCTTTATAAAAACCTAGTGTCTAACATGTATATATGCAAGTCTTATCCAAGAAAAGTTTTGTCTTGACACATCCTAGCATCTCACGTGCACACACCCTCACCACTACTATGCCACCTAATACTTACATGCAAATATACATATTTTTAATATACGGGGTATTGCACATAAGTTTTCTATACGTTGGCACGTAGAAGGGACTGCAATCCAAGAAAAATAGGAGCATAGGACAAGGCCAGTGAGAGGCTTACAAAGACTAGACTGAAGTGGGGCAACAAAAACCAAGGCTTAATCATTGAATTCAATGAAAAATCATATCTCAAACACAATTGTTTGGATGAGTTGTTTGAGGAAACTCAGTTACACCAGACTTCTTATGCTTTCCAGGCCAAACCATCCCCCTCTTCCAAGCCACCCTGATTCCAATATGGGAGTCCTACCATGAAAGTCATGAGTTCATAAGTAATCATGACAACATATATCTAGCCTACTACATTTAAACTATATACATACTAACTAATAGACACGTTTTCTGGCATTCCTCATTTGAGCCAAAAATGTAAGCATCACTTTGTTTGGTTTTGAATTTTGAGAAGTTTTTTTTGATGTAATGAGTGGAGAGAGATAGATAGAGAAACTTATTGAGAACTGTGCAGAGAGAAAAAAAATTTTCCCTCAAAACTTGCAAAAGAACTAAGTGAATCATAGAGTTTCGGCACAGCTTTATCTTACTGATGGCAATAGAAAAGAAGCTAAGAACTAAAGATACGCTTAGTAAATGAAGATTTATTCCATCTTCATTAGCTATTTGCTGCTTCTGCCATCAAAAAACAAAATATATACTTCACATCTTCTTCTCTGCTCCTACTCTAGCCACATTTGGCGGCAGGTATATCATCGAAGTGTATTTCTAGACCACCACACAATTGAAATGCTGAAATCTTGCAGCTCATTGGAAAATCTAGTGGTAAATCATTTGGCAACTTAGTTAGAAAGCTTGCTTGGGTCTACATTATACACTAGATATGGTAAGAAAGGAACTTTACAGATTTTCAAGGTATTCATCAACCTTTTCTACTGTTTTACATAGGATTTGATGTCCGAAGCTCCCAATTTTTATCTGTAAAGCAAACTCCTCTTAACACCATGCTTTGTAGCTGTTGGAAAAATCCCCCCGGATTGTGCCTGTTTGGAAGGTTTGCCGTCCTGATTCTTCTAAGATTGTTTTCGTTAATGAATTTCTCACATCCAATTTAAAAATCAATAGAGTTTCGTATCCTATTTGAAGCTCATAACAGTTGATGATACCTACTCCGAATAATCCGCCCAAACCGTGTACCTAGTATTTTGCAATGGTTGTACGTATGCGCGTTCACCACCCCCAACTCTCAAGAATAACAAACTCGATAGCAAAATTGACAGTTTTGAAACTGATTTTTATTTATTTATTCATTCTATCAAGCCCATATGACATCTACAGCTAAGAAAGAAACTTATCCGAACACCCCATATGCTCCATAGAAGTTCATCTAAAGAAATGAAAAATGATAGTTTTGGTGATAAAGACAGGCAATAATAATAAGAATTGCCAAAGGAAGAAAAAAAAAAGCACAGACAAAGCTTTTGCATACCTAAAATGTGACGCCAGAATCAGTGCCAAGAGAATTGAAACAAGATGTAGTGAGATATAATATACACGCACGCGCGCGCACACACACATGTGTGTGTATATATATATATATATATATATATATATATATATAGAGAGAGAGAGAGAGAGAGAGAGAGAGAGAGAACCTTGGGGGAAGCGGGACGACTGCTGGTTGATCTCCTCCAAGGTCTCCCCCAGCACCCACCTTGGAGGCGACTAAAACGAAGTCGACTGGGTTTTCTTGATAGTACCTCGCATCTTCAACACTGGAGGTTCACCGAAACGACGTCGGTTGATTTCGTTAGGACTTCGCATCTCGTAGCTGAGAAGTCCATTTGCGACGTCTAATCGGAAAATTGTGAGCTCCTTCTGTGTTTATTTCTTGATCTAAGACGTTCAAGTTGTAGATCTTGCCAATAAGATGTGATTTGTATAATATAATATGAATCAAGTTCATATTAATCGATAATCAGAGATGATAAGTGTGAATTTAATTTTCTGAAAATAGAACTGGTCGCACTTGATCAGACGACGAGTTCATAAAACCTCGTGTCTTCAACGTGCGAGGTTATTGAAACGACGTCGCACACCATTTGGAGCTCCCACCATAGGGACTGCGACGGGTAATCTGTAAATTGTGAACTCGTGCAGGATTTAGTTCTTGATCGAAACTGTTCAGTTAGTAGAGCTTATCAAGAAGATTAATAATGCTGAAGATGATGCCAATCGAGTACAAATTATTCAATAATCAAGGATGATCGGATTAAATTTACTTTTCTGAAAATAGTTTTGGATGCACTGGATCACACCCATATCGTTTCCTTTTCAGTACTCCTATTACGGGAGGGAGAAAATTCACTCCGCGGAGAGAGACAGAGAGAGAGGGAGAGAGAGAGAGAGCGATTGTGTGGTTGTTCAGCTGGAGGAAAGGGCCTTCGGGTTTTGCGTAGTTCAGGAAGGAATCCAATGGATTTGTCCCACTGCCATTGTAGCAGGTCTCTTCTAATCCTTCATTCTTTCAGCTCCAACTCAAAATCAGTCAGCTGATGTTGATTTTGTATAGCTTTCATTCTTCTTTGGATCATGAAATTTATGCTCCATTGCCTGTTTAAATTGAGTTAATTAATTAAGCTTTGTCGAGTACGTATTTGTCCATCACTGTTCGAGCTGTTGGGAGCTTAGTTACATAATCCTTCTGTAGGACCCTTCGCGCTCGCTCTCGAACCTCACTCTATGCTCGCGCTCTCGCGAATTTTTATAGTTTGGAAAGTTTTTAAGAATACTCTCTCACGCTCGTGCTTCTACTCATGCGCATTAAATACCCAGTAACCCAAATATGGGATTTTTTAGAACAAATTTGATGCGGGAGCTAGCACAGGTGCCTCAATTGACACCTGAGAGTTGCCACTTGTTTCACCTATGTAATTGTATTTCAACTATGTGAAGGGGTGTTTGATCGGACCACCCCCAATTCCCGTGGTTTAGATCCTCGCCTGAGCTCCGCCTTGTAACCTGAACCTACAAGGCCAGAAACCACCGCTAGTGCCTGATCCCATCTTTGGTTATTCTTTTTATTGAAAGGGCCCACCGTAACTTAGTTTGTTGATGATATCTATCAAACATGGATCTTAGTATGCTGATTTCTATGATCGATTGTTTATTCTGTCACTTCTAGTTCTTACTCATTCTTGCTTTGTTGAATAATTTTGTCGGTGATTTTAAATATTACTGGAAGTCATGTCGTAATCTTAGTTTGCTGGAGTACTATTTTCACCAACTGGTTTGTTCTGCACAGGATGGTGCTAGTCTCAAGGCTGCACTTGATTGGCTATACTTGAATTTGCCTGGGAATGAGCTTCTGCTGAAGTTTTCTACTGGGAGTTCTCTCTGTACAAATGAAGGTATTGTCAAGCAATAGGAGTAACATATTTAGTGTTTTTTAGAAATGTAGCATACTGCATAACAATAGGTTCATACATATCAGGGCGGGACATGGAGAATTGTGCTTAACATAAGTTCCTTAATATCGATCATGCTAGGAGGTGCTGTTGGGATCATATCAACTTCAAGAGAATTGAAACAAGATGTAGTGAGATATAATATACACGCGCGCGCGAACACACACATGTATATACATATATATATATATATATATATATAGAGAGAGAGAGAGAGAGAGAGAGAGAGAGAACCTTGGGGGAAGCGGGACGACTGCTGGTTGATCACCTCCAAGGTCTCCCCCAGCACCCACCTTGGAGGCGACTGAAACGAAGTCGACTGGGTTTTCTTGATAGTACCTCGCTTCTTCAACACTGGAGGTTCACCGAAACGATGTCGGTTGATTTAGTTAGGACTTCGCACTCGTACCTGGGAAGTCCATTTGCGACGTATAATCGGAAAATTGTGAGCTCCTTCTGTGTTTATTTCTTGATCTAAGATTTTCAAGTTGTAGATCTTGTCAATAAGATGTAATTTGTATAATATAATATGAACCAAGTTCATATTAATAGATAATCAGAGATGATAAGTGTGAATTTAATTTTCTGAAAAATAGAACTGGTCGCACTTGATCAGATGACGAGTTCATAGAACCTCGTGACTTCAACGTGCGAGGTTATTGAAACGACGTCGCACACCATTTGAAGCTCCCACCATAGGGACTGCGACGGGTAATCTGTAAATTGTGAACTCGTGCTGGATTTAGTTCTTGATCGAAACTGTTCAGTTAGTAGAGCTTATCAAGAAGATTAATAATGCTGAAGATGATGCCAATCGAGTACAAATTATTCAATAATCAAGGATGATCGGATTAAATTTACTTTTCTGAAAATAGTTTTGGATGCACTGGATCACACCCATATCGTTTCCTTTTCAGTACTCCTATTACGGGAGGGAGAAAATTCACTCCGCGGAGAGAGACAGAGAGAGAGGGAGAGAGAGAGAGAGCGATTGTGTGGTTGTTCAGCTGGAGGAAAGGGCCTTCGGGTTTTGCGTAGTTCAGGAAGGAATCCAATGGATTTGTCCCACTGCCATTGTAGCAGGTCTCTTCTAATCCTTCATTCTTTCAGCTCCAACTCAAAATCAGTCAGCTGATGTTGATTTTGTATAGCTTTCATTCTTCTTTGGATCATGAAATTTATGCTCCATTGCCTGTTTAAATTGAGTTAATTAATTAAGCTTTGTCGAGTACGTATTTGTCCATCACTGTTCGAGCTGTTGGGAGCTTAGTTACATAATCCTTCTGTAGGACCCTTCGCGCTCGCTCTCGAACCTCACTCTATGCTCGCGCTCTCGCGAATTTTTATAGTTTGGAAAGTTTTTAAGAATACTCTCTCACGCTCGTGCTTCTACTCATGCGCATTAAATACCCAGTAACCCAAATATGGGATTTTTTAGAACAAATTTGATGCGGGAGCTGGCACAGGTGCCTCAATTGACACCTGAGAGTTGCCACTTGTTTCACCTATGTAATTGTATTTCAACTATGTGAAGGGGTGTTTGATCGGACCACCCCCAATTCCCGTGGTTTAGATCCTCGCCTGAGCTCCGCCTTGTAACCTGAACCTACAAGGCCAGAAACCACCGCTAGTGCCTGATCCCATCTTTGGTTATTCTTTTTATTGAAAGGGCCCACCGTAACTTAGTTTGTTGATGATATCTATCAAACATGGATCTTAGTATGCTGATTTCTATGATCGATTGTTTATTCTGTCACTTCTAGTTCTTACTCATTCTTGCTTTGTTGAATAATTTTGTCGGTGATTTTAAATATTACTGGAAGTCATGTCGTAATCTTAGTTTGCTGGAGTACTATTTTCACCAACTGGTTTGTTCTGCACAGGATGGTGCTAGTCTCAAGGCTGCACTTGATTGGCTATACTTGAATTTGCCTGGGAATGAGCTTCTGCTGAAGTTTTCTACTGGGAGTTCTCTCTGTACAAATGAAGGTATTGTCAAGCAATAGGAGTAACATATTTAGTGTTTTTTAGAAATGTAGCATACTGCATAACAATAGGTTCATACATATCAGGGCGGGACATGGAGAATTGTGCTTAACATAAGTTCCTTAATATCGATCATGCTAGGAGGTGCTGTTGGGATCATATCAACTTCAAGAAAGGATTGGGGTCCTTCAGTGGATTCATCTGCCAAGATTGAGGAGGAAACGCCTGAACTTGATGTTAGAATCAAGGGGGGTTCAGATGATAATACTCTGGATTCCTGCCTGCCTTCTCAAGCAGTTTGGATACGGAGATATCTGAAAAGTAGAGGTGCACTCAAGCTGGCCGGGACATCTCGTTATCAAAAAAAATTGTCTATGAAGTGTATTTTGTTTAGAAACTTGGCATTATTCAACGGTCAAAAGGGAAGTTCTTAGCTCTGTTCTAAAAATCGGTCTAGGTGGCTGACTAGTTGGCGCTAGGCAGGGGTTCAAGGCGTACATAAAAATCGGGCTGGGCGCTGACTTGTCCGCCGCCTAGGGAGCTGTTTGGCCGACTAATCGACCTCTAGGCACTAGGTGATCCTCTTCCACTCGACTAGCACCTTAGTGACTTTTAGAGCACTGGTTCTTAGCATCACCGTATAGTGTTTACCAACTGCATTATGTTTTTGGGTGAATAAGCAATGTGAACTAAGCAAAGATATGTTATATGGTCTTCGTTTAGCTAAATGCTACTATGTTTCACAATATCTGTTTTGTATAGTATTGCAGTGTGTGCTAAAATTTTTGGTTTGATAAGTTGCTAACCTGTCTTTGTTGTTTTTTTCTAATCTTCATTGGATATGTACATTCCACTTGAACAAAGAATATGTACCTTACATTTTGTCTGAAATATTCAGTCTCCGCTTTATTTCTGAAACAATGTAGAAAAATATTCGAGGATGAAAAGAACTTGAATTCCGTTGCACTCCAGTCGAGTTCAGCCACGTGCTTCAATTTGCTATATGCTATTGTTCTTTTTCAATTTATTTTTCTACTTCCTGTGTTATATAATCAATATCATATTGGCAAAACGGTCACTGTGGGCAGTTCTTTAGCTTCAAAATGTGCGGTATAGCATGATAATATGTATTAGAATGCGTGAAATTATACTAAAATTTGTGAAAAGTGTCTCAAAGTTCAAAATTTGGCACTAAATGGACAGTTGTTAGCATTGTTTATTATTTGCAGTGTTTTTCTGGGTGGAATAAGCAATGTGAACTGACCAAATAATATGTTACTACATTCAACTAAATGCTGTACATTTATATGTATACGTAATATTCGTAGCTTGCCACTTTGTCTGATATTTCAGTGTTTGCCAACGTTTTTTTGTTTGATACTTTCTAACATGTTTTTCTTTGTTTTCTAATCTTCAATGGATATTTACTGTGCACTTGAACCTTATTTTGGTTTCTTCTAATACCATGTTCATGATTGCTCTACTCTATAGACCATACTTTTCTTTGGTTATTCTTTTTATTGGAATGGCCCGCTGTAACTTAGTTTGTTGATGATATCTAATATCTATCAAGCATGGATCTTAGTTTGCTGATGCTATTTCTAGGATCGATGGTTTATTCTGTCTCTTCTAATTCTTACTCATTGTTGCTTTGTTGAATAATTTTGTCGGTGATTTTAAATACTACTGAACCCAGTGGGATAGAATTCCTTGCGAATTATAGTTTTCAAAGTCCTGTCGTAATCTTAGTTTGCTGGAGTCCTATTTTCACCATTGACTGGTTTGTTCTGCACAGGATGGTGCTAGTCTCGCGGCTGCACTTGATTGGCTATGCTTGAATTTGCCTGGGAATGAGCTTCCACTGAAGTTTTCTACTGGGACTTCTCTCTACAAATAAAGGTATTGTTAAGCAATAGGAGTAACATATTTAGTGGTTCTTAGAAGTGTAGCGTACTGCATAACAATAGGTTCATACATATCAGTGTGGGACATGGAGAATTGTGCTTTAACATAATTTCCTTAATATCGATCATGGTAGGAGGTGCTGTCGGGATCATATCAAATTCAAGAAAGGATTGGAGTCCTTTGGTGGATTCATCTGCCAAGATTGAGGAGGAAACGCCTGAACTTAATGTTAGAATCAATTTGAGAATATTCTGTTTTAAATGTCCAGAAAGTCAGCAGTGAATGTAATTGATGCCAAGACAATGTCAGCTGATCCTATTGCAGTGGTTGAATTACCAAATAGAGTTCCTTACGGATTCCACGCCCTTTTTGTTACAGAGGTCAGTATTTTCTCCGTAGTGTTAACTCTTGAATACTCCTATCAAAAAAAAAACTTGAATAAAATTTCAAGTTCACCTGGGTGTAGAGTTCAACCTTTTCTCGTTCCCCTCAAAATTGTATATTAAATTGATATTCTTGCCTCTACACACACAGACCTCACAACAAAACCAGTGAATAAGTACCATGACTACCATCACTGCCATAATGAGGTTACGAATTGTGGAGATATTGTCAAATGCTAAGAAAGCATTGAATTGTTTACAAACACAATGAAACAAGTAGCAAAGCTTTGAATAAAGAGATCTGAGAATTTTACTAATACCATCAACACTTATATACCTTGAATACTTGCTTGTTGATGCGGCTAATTGGTTCCATAATAAACTCATACACAAAAATCTGATTTGGTTCCTCAAATTTCCTGAAATTGGTTTGGCTTCTGCCTAGTTTATTTTGATGGATAATCAACTCTTATATTATCAACTGACTGATCTTTTCACAAGAGCAATCCTTGATACATCTCCATGCAGTTCTTCAAAAACAACCAGTTGATTATGAGTTGGCTTCAACCATGACCGAGGAACATGGTACCTTCACACCCAAAATTTCACGAAATGAGCAATGCGCCATCTAAGCGGTTTAGTAAAGAAAAACAAAAACAAAAAGCTGCTCTTCAGAAAGTTTTTACCATCTTTGAGTTGGTTCCCCACAACCAAGTTGACAATTTGTAGGTCGAAATGTTCTGGAGTAGCTACACCGCGTGCAGTTTCCACTAGCGGAGAGAGTCCAATATCTCCCAATGTTCTGCCCGTTGATCCATACTTGACCTTTTCCCATGCTGCCCGGATTAAAGGAAATTTTCTCTCTGATAATGCAAATAGTTCTCTTACCATTGCGCCCCATGACATCTTAAGTGAAAATGAATGCAGCTTCTTCAAATGGCATTGAGATGGCCTCCTTTAACTATTTCTCGACTTGGCAATAGTCTACTTCTATGAGTTAAGCTACCATCTTGGAAAATTATCTATCCTACAACTGTGGTCATTTTGTATGGTTCTGCTTTATTTTCGCTGTTTTCCTCACTGTGATGCTTAGTAAATTACTAAATTCGATTCATCATGTTTCAAGCAGGAGCAACTTCAAGAACAAGCGAAACTCTGAACCTTTGAAGTGACATAATTATCAAAATGGTTGAAGCAGAGTTCCAAGGGCATTGGGAGACTTTTTATGCATGTGAAGTTAGGCATTCTCGATGGTCGGTTTACTCTAACAGTATTGTATCTAGACAATAGAAGTATTGTATATGATTTCTAAAAATATTACGAGACAGTATTATACCTTACCAATGCTACTTTGATAGGTTACTTTGCTGTAATGAATTGTTGTACTTTCCGTAGTCTCTGTCTTGGCTTCCATTTTTTGGGGAAGGCTCCCATCCAGTTTTTTATGTCTAGTTTTCTATCCAATTTGGGCCAACTAAACTGAAAATTACAGCAGTACTTGAAGACTGCGCTTTGGGCCAACTAAACTGAAAATTATTGTCTGCGCCTGGCGCCATGCCTTAACAGTCCAAGAAATTGATGTGAATGACAAGAATTCAAGGGTAGACCACAGAGGATCGTGTGGCTGGGTGGCTCCCAGGCTGGTAATTAAGGCATTGCCCCCTATGAGCATCAACTTCCTTCTTGAAATAACTTCTTCAACAGAAGATATTATTCTCTTATCTTCCTAAAAGCAAAGATTGGCATGGTGGGTGAATCTTTTGTGGTGCCCATGGCGGGTCCGACGCTAGGAAACCACAACCCTGAGGGCTCGTTTGGTTCACATTGCTTATCTACTTCCTGCTTAAAAATACACAATAAGCTTTTTTGGCACCTGCTGAAGTTACTTATTGATCATCAATGCAAAAATCACTATAATAAGCCAAGTAATTTTGTTCTGCGTCTCATCACAAAGATAAATGAAGGGAGAAATAAGCAAGTAACCAAACAGGCTTTAAAGCAAAAATGAGGAACATCTGTTCATGACACAATTGTATAACAAAAGCCCCTAGATATGCACAGCAACAAGATCAAATCAACAATTCTTATGGACCAAAGCTCTCTCCCAAAAGACACAGGACAAAGATAAAGCTTAAGACACAACTACGGAAGCTAAAATGAACGGCCTTCAAAACAAAGAGAGCACGCAAGAGAGTTTAGACGATTTCTGCAGCCCTATTTAATATGGTCATGACTATACACACGCAGTACATAAAATTATCAAAGCTAAGAAGGAGATCTCAACATTCTCTACAAAGAAACAAAGGGCAAGTTTATAAGATCACAACAAATCAACCCCCAAAAGCCGTTCTGCATCCACTTGATCACCACCCTCGTTACCTAGATTGTGCCTCCTTTTGTTCACGTTTTCAACAAGGTCGCACAACATGCCGTTTGCCCAATTTCATCATTTGCGTCCTTCATTTCCCAGAAAGTGCTTTCAAAGTGATGACCCAAGCGTACGGTTCCTTCAACCATTTAGCATTGGACTTTGACAACTATAGATTATGGAGGCAATCGGGAATGACAAGCACTTTCTTTTGCACCAAGAAGTTGTCATGAGTTGAGTACCCAATATGCAACCACATGAATATAACCATACTTTGGAAAGTTCAACAAAAGATGCAAGTTGTCCAACTTTTCTTGAAAACCAAGGGGCCTCGTTCAAACTGCAACTCTCTGAGATGCCATGACCTCTCAAAACTTTCTAATCTGCAATGCAAAAAAGAGATACTAAAATGATTCTACCACTTCCAAATTAAAACAACCTGAAAAGGAAAGAAAGAAATTAAGTGCTTGATGTTTTCCCCCACAGAAGTTTGAAGGAGTAACACATTGGCAACCAAGGTATAAGAGGAGGTTAAATGCAAAGATATCCCTCAACAATAATTATATAACCGCACACACTCACACAAACACTTTACACACACACTCGCATCTTTTGGTGGGTCCCACACACACTGGAGGTGTAGTGTGTATGGGCCTTAATGTGAATGTGAGTGGGTTTGTGTAAATATTTGTGGTTGTAGAATGATTGATCCCTCAGAAGGCTTAGTATCGGCCCCCCAGCATGAAATCATGGTCCCTCTACCTCTGCAGTGTAAACTAGCAAAAGAACAAAGCACAAGAACAAAGCAGAACTAGCAGCCATAAATAAAAAGGCAAAAAACATTGTTGACCAAATTATCGGACCAAATGTGATGGCTGAAGCCTCAAACCAGTACAGTATGAATCCAGAAGGCTCAAACCAATACAGTACCAAATCCAGATATCAAAATTCACAAACTTGGTGACATAGCCCATATAGTACCAAATTGAGCAAAGCTACCCAAATTGCAAACCATTGAAATTCAGACAACTAATACAAATCCCACAGTTCCCTTATATAGGTAACTAATAATACAATCAAAATTCACTTCGCAAATTCGTGAATTTTGATTTGACAGCAAAAACACTCACAATGCATAAAAAACGCTGATACCTGATCAGGTGTCTACTTGGGTACTAGGCTACCAGCTCCAGCCGTCCACACCTCATACAAATTGGTTCTACATTTTAGCATCTCAGCAATAGAAAATTGCTCAGAAGGGAAAAAAATAATAAGAATTGCCAAGAAAAAACAAAAGCACCGACAAAGACGAGCTTTTGCATGACGCCATACCCAGAGAATTGAACGAAGATGCATGCACACACGCATATATATATATATATATATATAGAGAGAGAGAGAGAGAGAGAGAGAGAGAGAGAGTGAACCGGGTTTATTTCTTGATCTAATTTGTTCAAGTTGTAGATATTTCCAATGAAATATAACTTGTTAAATATCATGTGAATCGATTTTGAATTGAATTGATAGATAATCAGAGACGATAAGTGTGAATTTATTTTTCTGAAAATAGAACTGGACGCAGTTGACCGATGGACGAGTTCAAAATACCTCGCGTCTTCAACATGCGAGGAAAATTAAAACGATGTTGCGGATTTATTTTTTGATCAGTGCCGTTGATACTGTAGATCATGTCAAGAAGATAAACCACGTTGAAGATCATGTTAATCAAATACGAATTAGTGCATAATCTTAGATGATTCGCTGCAATTCGTTCTTGCGAAAATAGATTTGGATGCACTTGATCAAACCCGGGTTTTATTACGGAAAAGTAATTCAGTCCGAGAATGTGGTTTGTGAGCAGCAGAGGAAGTTTCCAAAGCAATTCATGGTACCCTTCCGCCCTTCGCGCTCTCTCTTGATCCTCACTCTATGCTTGCGCTCTTGCAAATTTTTGTAGTTTGGAATGTTTTTGAAAGACTAATGTTTTGTTTGGATTCATGTTTGAAATTTTTTTTGAAAAATAGTAGAGGCAATAAGTAGAGAAAGATAGAGAGAGAAATGTTGGAAGTAGGGAGAACCTAAGGGGAATTTTTTGAAAAATAGTAGAGGTAATAAGTGGAGAGAGATAGAGAAAGAAATATTAGAAGTGGGGGAACCTAGGGGGAATTTTTTGAAAAATTCTTTTTGCAAAGGAAAGAGAACAAGGCATGAGTCACGCTTGTGTTTCTGCTCACGCAGGCACGCGGGTTGCAAGCACTGGTAAACTAAAATTTTTTTTGAAAAATTCTTTTTGCAAAGGAAAGAGAACAAGGCATGAGTCACGCTTGTGTTTCTGCTCACGCAGGCACGCGGGTTGCAAGCACTGGTAAACTAAAAATTAGAAAGTTTGGGGCTGGTTTTGGTTTCAGTTTCTGCAGTCTTGGAGCTGAAGATTACGGTGATGCTGTCTTGCTGATGTTGCAGCTTGAGTTTGGAATGAGGAAATCAGATTTTGGGGAAGTTTCTCAACTTTGGTCCTTGGAGTACTGAGTTTCAGTTGAGGTAATCATGGCAGGAGGGTCAATTAGTTCTAGCCAAGGACGGAATCAGGATTTTACCTTAGGAGTTGCGAAATGTATACTAAAAAAATTTAGTGGTGGCGAGACTATATAAGTTGGGCATAATTTTTTTTTTTACATATAATAATTACATTTTCTAAAATTTTTGTCGTGGCGGTCGCCGCCACTAGACCCCCCCTGATCCCATCCTTGGTTCTAGCGAAGTAACAGTGTGGTGGTAATACTGATGACAATTGTGAATAAGATCCCAGGGAGTTGAAGAGAGTGTGATTCTTCTGAGGACGAGGTCGCCTTTTTCTCTCCCTTTTAGTTTCTTTTCAGGTATATTGGTGGTGAAGTATATATTGATGTCGCATGGACTCCAAGTCTCCAATCAAAAGCCTAGGCAAACTAAATTTGGTTTTTCTTTATATATGTATGCAAATGAGCCGAACTTATGAGCTATTTGAAAGGATTTAACGAAACCAGGTGCATTTATTGATATTTTAGGAAACTTCTCCATTAATTAAACAGCGCTCGATCCCCATGTTGGCAGTCGTTACCGACCATGGACAGTAATTGCAGTTAACGTGAAGGTCAGAGTGCAAATGAATTCGGCGTGTCATGGAACCATTTTTCTTTCTTTGTAAATCAAGCCCTTGGAATTGCCAATTTGGAGAGTTGGAGAGACAAGGGGATGGTGACAGAATCTAGAGATTTTGTGTGCTGATTGAATGCCCCTCCCACACATTCCCTTGTGAAATTTGCATTCACTATAAACCTCTTTGGTTAGGAGATCTGCATGTCCACTGGAAGCCTTTCTGGTCAGGAGATCTGCACTGGAAACGTTGAATGCATCTTTCCCAAGAGCTGACATACCGGTGTCTCAAAATACGGTTTTGTTATTGGAAGGAAAAGATGGACGACTTGTAAAATGCAACAAGCATATGTTGTTTCCTACATAAAGTTGTGATTTGGACCATATGTGCAGTCAAATGGAGTTTTTTCCTCTCCGCTCTTTTTTATGTCATGAGCCTAGTTACATTGTTCATAATGATTCATCCCAAATGGTTGTGCCCAACCATGGCTGTCACGCCCCAAATCCGGGAGCATGACCGGCCGTGTACCATGAAGCAATCATGGGACACGAAGCCTAATTAAAAATAATATTTTAAGAACTCGCAATCAATAAAAAAAAAAACTAGATATTTTATTAAAGCAAAATCTGTGTGACACTAAACCAATATTTTTCCAATCTCCAAATTCCACAATGAACTGCCAATTAATAAAAGTGCGGAAGCTAATAAATAAAAGTGCGGAAGCGGTTTGACTCAATAAAATAAATAAAAATGCAAACGCCCTAGAGGTCCAAACACAAGGTCCCGACAACGCCGCAGAGTCCACTATAATGCTCCATGAAACTAACCTGAAAAATAATGTGGAATAAATCCGTCAGCTGACGCGCTCAGTGAGTAGTTAAGCATGCTAAGGGTGATAATAAAAAAGTGGCATACTTTTGAACGAACGATAATGAGGTTTCCAAAGAAGAGGTTTCAAATTAATAAGGGAGATAGATAGTTCAACGAATATTATCAACAAACCAAATACTGAACAAAGGGATCAACAGCTCAACAAATAATATCCATAAGATGAATAATGGATTAATGAATAGCAACAACAATAATCAAATCACCACAATAATTATACCAAACAATGAGTCCAAGAATATCCGAACGATGAATGACGAACAACGATAACAGAAATCTAAATCGGAGTGGGAACCATATCTTCCAATTACCAAGTACCAAATGCCAAATAATTTCTCAGGGCTTAGCCCGTTGGATCCAACACCGTACTTAGAGTCACCACAGGATGGCGCCTGAGACCTTTTCCCTAAGCCGATCCGGAATAGGGTCACAGGGTATTCCACAAGTCTTTTCCCTATCCGTTGAGCACTAGAGTCACAGGGTATTTCACAAGTCTTTTCCCTAGCGGCCAAAGTCATCACGATATCTCACGGGTCTTTTCCTTGGACTTAAATAAATATAAACATAGTCCATGGTCCCAAACACAAATAGAACAACGGCGAGCTAGAGTCACCTGACCGGCCAGGACTATTCCCCGTGTCGTTGTATAGTCACAATAATATCATGGAGTCAATAAATCGACGACAATAAAAGTAAGGGCAATCGATCAATCACAAATATTCTCAATTAACCTTGTATGCCAAAGGGTACGTCAATTGTCAATAATTATGAGAGCAACGAATAAGAATAATTATCATCAGATCACAACCAATAACGAACTGTCAAGAATAATCGATAGGCTCAAGAGGATTCCAAGAAAGGGATCACATGCTTAACCACTCACCTTAAAGAAGGATTGATCGCAAATGCAATGCTCGCGCGTTCTCTGCTACTCTGAATTGAAAGAATATATACACACATATTAACACTAAAAAGACCGACTATGCGAACTGTAACTCTAACTCTAATGCTTAAACTTACTACTATACAGTAATTTAATATTTAACCTACAACTAATTGCACCAGAAACCTATCCACCAACAAATCCTATTAACCTATTGCCACACATGTACGCACACCTCAACAGCATATGATGTAAACTCTTTATAATTTATACCCATTAATTCACATGACCGAGCTTCCAAAACGCATCACTGATGCTAAAAAAAATGTTCAATATACATACACATATGTACGGCAGGAGAGTAAAAGAGAAGGGAAAAAGAATACAGGAACAAGATGGCTAACCCTTCTTCTCTTCTCGTCACAACCTCTGCAACACCTCTCTCTCTCTCTCTCTCTCTCTCTCTCCACAAGGCAGTCACGCTCTCTTTTTAATATGATGAAAGGATGAAACCCTACCTCCTGTATATTCTCATTCCGTAAACTGCCCACGTATATACTGATACTGTTCTAATCTAATTACACATTCAGCCCAAAATTTCTCTTCCACATTCAATAATTACTCTTCGAGGAAAAATACCTAATTATCACCCAACTTAGAATGTCAATATAAGTTATTCGAGTTTAGGAGAAACTATAAAATAAACAAGTAGACGATAATTGATAACTCTTTTTTTTTTTATTAGGAAGAAATTTGAAAAAGATAAATGAAAGATTTAATTATTAGCGTCAAAATACTATTTATTTATTCATTTTTAACTAAAAAAAAATGGGACTTCACAATGGCTCTGCTTCTCAACTGGCTCTAATGTTGACTATTTGTAATGAACATTGATTTGTCCTATCTAACGTACCAAAATGACAACCGGTGAATATTGGCAGTTGGCGGTGTTCAATTGGCAAAGCAACATAGCATTATTGCCTAAATTTCAATGTTACGCAAACCGAAACATTTTCATTTTTCTTGTCACAATCTTATGAAGAAAAGTCTCATCCAATGTCAAGAATAATCATACATTCACACTTCAAGATCGTTACTTTACAATTGGAACAATGTTGTTAGCATTGCAGTGTCTTTTGTTGTCATTGTTCTTCCATCACTTGCGTGATGATCTTCAAATTCCCCATCTTCTTGCTGTTGGGACACTGAATTTTCATCACATTGGTGTAATACTTCAGACATGGCTCAAAAACTTCTAATCGCTTTCACAAAACTTCAAATTTGGACAAATACCTGCGTTTTCAGTTCAAGGAGCTATGACTCTGAATGCAAGGGATATCAAGTCATTAGATAGAAGGAAACCATCTGGATCACTTACCCTAATAAAGGCCTCTATATCTTCTACTCATGCTCATCAGATACCAAAGAGCAGAACTGTTCGTTCGTCACAGCCCGTCTACGCCTATCCAAACAGACCACATGCCCACTTTCCACATAGGGTCTATAGGCCTTGCAAAGAGAGTGAACAAGAGAGCTACCAAATGTTTCTTTGAATGACTTCAAGTCCAAACCTCTGGTAGTTATAAAAGATAGCATCACAGAATCCATGACCATGTCCTTGGCATAAAAACAACTAGCCTGGCCTCTCGATACTCCACAATCCTATCCTCCAAATTTTGCACATAACCCATTGCTCTTTTCATTTTCTTTGGCCTTGAAAATCTTAACACCGTCAAGGAAACTGGTGGAGCCAAGGCCAAACCATAGAAAGGTTTGTTCTCCCAGTAGGTGAGGTTGTGCTTGCACTTGAAACTACACTTGGAGTAACTGCTGATTTCGTAGTGGTTGTAACCTGCATTTGAGAGCATACTTGCAGCCAGTTTGTAGAAGTCTGCCAATTGGTTATCAGATGGCAGAGGGAACTCTCCTGGTGTGTACCTGTAAATTTACAAGTAACAGCAGGGTTGTAAGATGAACAAACCTCGAAAAACTTGCTAAAAATCGGATCATTATGCAAACAAGTCCAGCTTTGGAACATTTTGTTTACTATATACACAAGCCCAACTTAAAAAGTACTATCTTAAAGCTTGTTTATAGTTCAAGCTTGGCTCAAATTCGCGTTGGTAATCTTATCTTACCATGAGGAAAAAGAATTGAGCTACTCGAACAAAGCTTAATTGAAACTCGTTTTAAATGGGTTCAAATAATGAATAAGCCAAACTTGAACACATTTTGAATCACTTTTAAGAAAAAGTTGACCATCTATTACCTGGCGCGTTTAGAGCATCTCCATAATTTGCAAAGCACTTTCGATTGCCGCAATTTGGCCACAGGGTATCAAAAGCCAAGCTGTTATTTTATAGGCATTTTTCAAAATGACCAAAAAAATTAAGGGAGAATTTTTCATAAGTCCACTATAGCACTTTCCAAACCCATGTAGTCCACTTCTAAGTTTCATAACCCACTAAGTCCACTAATAATTTTAATGACAAAAATACCCCACCTAAGAAACAAGGGCCTTGTTTGGCTAACACGAAAATATATTTTTTCCATTTTTGTTGCAATTAAGCAGCCGCCGCCGCCGCCACCACATTGCTGCCGCCGCCACCACGGCCGCCGCCACCACCACCACCACCACCATCGCCGCTGCCATCACGTCACATATAGCGTTATATGTGTAACAAAAAACATATTTTTTCATTTTTCTCAATTTTTTTATTGAACCTGCTACACATAACATTTAACGTTATATATGTCACAAATTTCTCTTTTTGTTTTTACTATTTTTCTTGTATTGATTTTTTAACGTTATATGAGTGAGAAAAATTTCCTAACATATAACATTATATGTGTGGCAAAAATTTTCTAACATGCAACATTACTTTTTTGATTTTTCTTGTTTTTAGTCTTTAACGTTATATGCTGATCCATACAAAACATATAACATTATATGTGAGATTTTGAATATCTAAATATCGCAAAAAAAAAGAACATATAACATTATATTTGAACTTCTGCAACTCTGAATCTCACAAAAAAAAATAGAACAGAACATATAACATTATATGTGAGCTTCTGTAGTTCTAAATCTCACAAAAAAAAAATAGAATATATAACATTATATATCTGTAGCTCTAAGTCTCACAAAACATGACATATAAAATTATATGTTCTCAAAACATCATATCTTTCCAACAATATTATATATCTCAAAAAATAACATTATATGTTCACATATCATGCCATCATTATCCTTGTTTTCAATCGCGCCTTGAATTCCAAGTTGCATGTTGATGAGGCCACATGGGGTCGAGCTACATTTTTTTTACCGTTTCTTCATCAAAACCTTCATCGAATCCTTCAAAATTTGTGATTTTCTGCCTCCGAATAGCATTCTCATAACCTCTATATCTACATAAATACATATTCAAAACAACGTAAACAACATTAATATATCGCAAAAAACAGATATAATATTATATGTCTAATCCTAAGAAAAAATACATATTACACATGACAGGAGTTCACATATAACGTTATATGCTCCATTGTCCATCACTTATTGAATTGGTCTGCGTCTGCGTAGTGGCCTCTTCGACTTGCTTATGATAATATATAGATATATTCATATGTGCTTTTGAGAGGCCGCTGCGCGGACCTATTCAATAAGAGAACATATAACGTTATTAGTTCCTCTCTTTTTTTTTTGAGTTTTACGGGACAAAATCCCATATACAACGTTATATATTCTCTATGCAAATTGAAATATTTTTTTTATGTCAATACAAGCTCATATATAACGTTATAACCATATATATAATGTTACACGATACAAAAGGTCATATAGAACGTTATATGCTCTCTTTATTAAATAACATAGAATATTTCTAATCTAGAATGTTATATATAACAATATAACGTTATATATTATTATATTTCTCTCTAACTAAGAATGTTTTTAAAAAATGACATTAAATAACAACAAAAACACAAAAAAAATATATTTTTGTGTGACACGAAAAACACACATATAACCTTATATATATTTTCAAAAAACACAACTTGTTCCAACCTCATACGTCTAGCCCTAGAAAAAACACACATATAACCTTATATATTTATTCAAAAAACTCCAAATATATGAGAAGCAAGTCGGAGAGGCCGTTGCGCGGACCAAATCAATAAGTGATTGATGAAAAGCACAAATATAACCTTATATATTTATTCAAAAAACTTGAGATCTCTAACCATAGGAAAAACATTCATATAACATTATGTATTTATTCTAAAACCTCCAAATCTGATGATAACCGGACACGAAACAAAAAAAAAAACTGGATCAACCTTCTTTTAATATTACCAATAAAAAATAATAATCCTCCAATAATGAACAACAAAAGAAAGAGAAAATAAACTAAGAGCAAACCGTTTGAAAGCCTTATTGACCTCGGATTTCGAAGGCCCAGGCTTAACCATGAGGGTCTTGTATGGGTCTCTCGTCGTGGTAGAAGGAGAAACGCAAGAAACCCGGCAAACCATGTCACTACCCCTCACCGCTTTGTTCTTCGATCGAATCCAAGAGAACCCATAAGCGACGCCGCTAACAAACCCAACCGCAGTCGCCATTCTTTAGGATCAAGAGATGTATTTTACGTGTTGTGTATATGAATATATGAACCGAAGGGATTGAAAGAGAGAAACGAGAACCCAATTTGGGAATGGTGTGGATAATGGATAAGGAATTGTGTGTTACAAAAGAAGGCTCGTCCTTATTCTTTTTCCAGGCGGACGGTTCACCAGAGGAGGGGAGGAAAGAGAGGGGAAGAGAGGAGGCCTAGATCTGTTTTGTGATCTAGGGTTTCTCTCTATATGTTATATAGGAGGGATTTTTGGTCTTGAAAAATATCTTTTTTAAGTAAATTGGAGTTATTAGGTTATATAACTGTATTAGTGGACTAGATGGGTTATGAAACTTAGAAGTAGACTTAGTAGGTTACAAATATGCTTAGTGGATCTCCCACCAATTTTTTAAAAAATTAATCTTCACCGTTGTGCCGAATTTCTCAATGCCCACAGAAAATCTCTAATGCAAAGCAAATAAAATTAGTAAATAAAAACCACTAATGGCACAGATTTTTTTGGATATTGACACCGCCTGAGATTATCAAGTACAGTAGCATTTTGCCGGAGAAGTTGATCAAGATTTTTAGAGGGTCGAAGAATCGAAGTAGTATACTCCATAGAAGTACATCTAAAGAACTGAAAAATGATAGTTTTGGGGATAAAAGCAGGCAGAAATAATGAGAACTGCCAAGGAAAAAAAAAACACTAACAAAGATGAGTTTTTGCATACCTGAAGTGTCACACCAGAATCAGTTTCCTGAGAATTGAACAAAGATGCAGGGAGATATAAAATGCGCGCGCACGCACACACATATGTGTGTGTGTATATATATATATATATAAAGAGAGAGAGAGAGAGAGAGAGAGAGAGAGAGAGAGAGAGAGAGAGAGCTTAGGGGCATACGGGACGACGACTGCTGTTGATCTTCCACCGCCCTAGAGAGAGAGAGAGAGCTTGGGGGAAACGGGACGACGACTGCTGTTGATCTTCCCCAGCTTTGGGCAAGCGTTTTCTTGATAGTACCTCGTATCTTCAACGCTAGAGTCTTACAAAACGACGTCGGTTGATATAATTAGGACTTCGCAACTCATACCTGAGAAGTCCATTTGCGACGTCTAATCAGGAAATTGTGAGCCCATTCTGGGTTTATTTCTTGATCTAATATGTTCAAGTTGTAGATCCTGTCAACAAGATGTAATTTTTATAATATTATGTGAATCAAGTTCATATTGATTGATAATCGGAGATGATAAGTGTGAACTTAATTTTCTGAAAATAGAACTGGTCGCACTTGATCAAACGATGAGTTCATAAAACCTCGTGTTTTTAACATACGAGGTTAATGAAACGACGTCGCACACTGTCTGAAGCTCCCACCATATGGACTGCGATGGGTAATTTGTAAATTGTGAACTCGTGCTGGATTTAGTTCGTGATCGAAACTGTTCAGTTAGTAGAACTTATCAATACGATTAACAATGTTGAAGATGATGCTAATCGAATACAAATTATTTAATAATCGAAGATGATCGGCGTAAATTTATTTTTCTGAAAATAGTTTTGGCTGCACTGGATCACACCCATATCTTTTCTTTTTGTAGCAGTCCGAGCTCAACTGTGGTTCCACAAGTTGACCACTACCACTTCCTTGATATCTTCGGCTCCCGTAGAGGGGGATAGCCCGTGCCACTCTCGCTCGGCCTGAGCCGAGGCCTTCCGGTCATCGGCTTCGCCTTTATCTCGCGACCGGCGACGGGAAAGCTCTACATCTATGCTCGGCCACGTCCCACAGTCGGCTCCACTGGCGACACTCGCTTAGCCCGACTCCATCCGGGCTTGGCCTCTCCTCTGTGTTCGGCTCACCTCTTCATCTACTGGGCTCGGCCACCGTCGGTTGGCGATGCCGTAGACAACTCCCGCCCGGGCCGCGCGCCCTCGGCCTCGTCCACCCTCGTGCTCGGCATTCCCCTTTACCTGACACGCTCGGCCACCCGTGCGGTCACGCGCCCACCCACGTGCAAAGACGGTTACGCCTGATAATCATGAGTGCACATGGGTCATGCCAGCTCACCCCCCAAAAGCGGTTGTCAGATCTGGACGGCGACGTCACGATGACGCCACTTAGCCCGCGCAAGGCACGTGCCCGTGCTTGGAGAGCAAGTCAAGGGGACTCTATAAATACCAAAGGATAACGCCTCTAGAACGGTACGCACTCATAAACGCGCTTACTCAAAACCCTAGTCTCTCCCTTCTCTCTCAGCACATACTCATCCTCACGCCGGAGGGCCTTGCCGGGCAATCCCCGGCCAGGTCTTAGTCGTGCGTTCACTGTGCAGGCTAAGCGGAGAAGGCTAGGCAACCACCACACCAGCGGAGGTGCAAAGCGGAACGAGGATCGCGGGCCACACAATTGGTGAACCCGACGTGAAACACAGACGGCTCAGACCCTCTTCAAAACCACCTTCCTCTTCCAAAGACAGACGACAAACTCAACCGCGATGGGCGGAGATCCACAAGATGTTACCGTTTCGGGGGCCAAAGACGCCAGCGGGAACGTGATTCTCCCACCGTTTTCGGAGAGGCACATGTCCATCTCGCTTCCCCCCAGCTCCGGACTGTCTCCAGCCACGGAGGACGTAACGGCGGCCTACATCCGCCTTCTGCAACGTAGGGACGATGAAAGGGATAATGAACTGGCGGCGTTGAGAGCGGAGGTGGCCCAGATGAAACAGCATCTGCAAGTTGCGTCGCCCGCAGCATCTGGATCCACCGGAGGTGGAAGGCGGAGACGAAGAAACTCTTCTCACCCGCCCCCTCCACCGCCTCCCCCACGACGCGAGCAACCCCACGACGCGGGCCACCGCGTCTCCGCGAAGGACCGCCTTGGACCTACTCCAGAGGCGGACGACGCCAGAGAGCTCATCCTCTACAAACAACCCACCACATCTGGCCCGCATCGTTCAAAGGCCCACCGCGAGCGGACCCACACACGAGACACTGAGTCTTTCACGAGTACGTACTCGACCGGTCGCGCGGAATTCTCTCGCACAACGGCCTCGCGCCGTAGCCGAGATTCCGTCGAGACCCGACGCCACGTGTCCTAACGCCTTGGGGAGATCCCACCAGAAAATTTGGGAACTGAGAACCGCGTTCGGCGGAATGGGAAGGGTGTACGAATTGATGAGGCGAACAACGAAAACAAAGCCTGCGGTGACGGAGAAAAATCGGTGGCCCACCACCATCGCGCACATACAGATCTGCGGGACAAGCTGCGCAGCCGAGTCCGCGAGAAAACCTCGGAAAGGGAAAAGGACACAAAGCGGTCGAGGACGGATGAGCTCGGCAAACCGCCGCGTCCAGGCTTTGAGTGACAACTGAAAGACCTTGGCATCTCCCCTTTCACTTCCCACATCGTCAACACGGTCGCCGAGCCCAACTTCCATCTCCCAAAGTTCACAAAGTTCGATCCGGCCACCTGCGAGGCATACACCCACCTGATTCACTTTCGCCAAACAATCGAGCTGTGCACCACCAAAGACGAAATCAAATGCAAGGCGTTCCCGTCCAGCCTCGGCTCCCTTGGGCTCCAGTGGTTCAACAAATTGCCCGCTGGATCCATACGGAACCTGGCCGACCTCGAACGCGCCTTTAACACCCGCTTCATCACCAGCAACCGCACAGCAAAAGAGCCTGAGTCCTTGTCCCAAATGAGGAAGCTCCCAAATGAAACACTGCGGCAATACGCCGAGCGGTACTGGCAACTCTTCAATGAAATTCCTGGGATAGACGAGTATTGGGCCGCGCGAACCTTCAAAAATGGGTTGGAGTCCGGCAGCAAAATTCTCGACGAACTGGCTATTCGGCCACCGCACGGCATGGGAGAGTTGATGCGTGTGGTCGAACGTTTTTGCGCACTAGAAGAGTTCTACGCGGACAGAGCCGCTCAAGGAATTCCAAATCCAACGACATTTCAGCCGACGACGGCCCCTCAGCTACCATCCACAACCCAACAACACCATCCAAAGAAGCAAGTCCACAACATCAAAGAGGGGAAGAAGCGCCAGCCGAAAGAACATGATTATGTGGCCAAAACCACCCATTTCAAAGAGCCTATCTGGTCTTTCATGAAAGAAATCATGCGGCAGCCGTGGTTCGAATGGCCGCAGGGCAAGCTCGGCACGGATAATGGTCAGGCAGATCAAAACCCACGGAAAAAGTGCTCGTATCATAACGAGCTCGGCCACTACACGACGGCATGCGCTCCGTACAAGGCACTGTTGGAGCGGCTGGCGGCCCAAGGCCATCTCGACCAATACATCGACCGCACAAAAACGCCGGCCCGTCCACCTGCTGGAAATTCCAACTCCAACGAACCAAGGCCGATGATACACGTCATACACGGCCCGGTGACGAAAGAGTCAGAAACACATCTTCGTCAGGACATCGATCGCGCCTCCACCTCTAAACATGTGCTCACCCTAGGGCCTGGTTCTAAACGCCCGCGCCCAGAAGAGTTGCCCAAATGGACCATAACATTCACCGAGCGCGATCTTGAATTCGTTCAAACCCCACATGCCGATGCTCTGGTAGTCACCGTGCAAATTGGTACCCACGACGTCAGACGGGTCCTTATTGATCAAGGCAGCTCCGCGGAGGTCATGTACTACGATTTGTTCAAAAAGCTCGAACTCCCAGAATCGGCCCTACAGCCAGCCGAGGTCCCTCTCGTCGGATTCAACGGGGCACCCGTATGGCCCCTCGGTCGGATATTCTTGCCAGTCATTGTCGAGTCACGCACGGTGAGCGTCGAATTTGTTATCGTCACCGTGCCGAGCCCGTACAACGCCATTCTCGGCCGCACTTGGCTACATAGCATGCAAGCGATTGCATCGACTTACCACCAGGTCGTCCGATTCATCGGAGCCAACGGCCGACAGGAGGACCTGCGCGGCGACCAGGTGGCATCCAAGAAATGCTATGTTTCTGCCATCCACAATTCCATGAAAGCGAAACAAGTACAATGGGTTGAAGTCCCGGACATGGCAGTAATCGACGACGTCGGACAAAAAGCTGAGGACAAAGCCGAAGAAGAGCTCATCCCCATGGCCATCAATGAGGATGGCTCCCGTTTCTTCTTGCTCAGTTCCTCCCTCAGTGACGCCGACCGAACAGAAATGTTCGAGTATCTGAAAGAAAACATGGAAGTCTTTGCGTGGACGCCCAACGAAATGCCAGGGGTCGACCCTCACTTCATTTGCCACTCGCTCAATGTCAAGAAGGATGCAAAGCCTGTGGTCCAGAAAGCGCGGCGATCGGCCACGGAACATGCCGACGCTGTCGTTGAAGAAGTAAAACGGCTGCTGGAAGCTAACGCCATCCAAGAGGTACAGTACCCAACCTGGTTGTCCAACACGGTAGTTGTCAAAAAGAAGAATGGCAAGTGGCGAGTTTGCGTGGACTACACCAACCTCAACGATGCCTGTCCAAAGGATTGGTTCCCACTTCCGAAGATTGACCAACTGGTTGACGCAACGGCGGGGCACGCCCGGCTAAGCTTCCTCGACGCCTACCGTGGCTATCATCAGATAGCCATGGACCCAAAAGACATGGAGAAAACGGCATTCATCACCCCCTATGGTATTTTCTGTTACCGCGTAATGCCGTTTGGCCTCAAAAACTCCGGCGCCACATTCAATCGCGCCATATTCAAGATGCTGAGCGAACAAATCGGTCACACGGTGGAAGCTTACATTGATGACCTCGTCGTCAAAAGCCAGCAAGCGTCCAACCACCTTCGGGAGTTAAAGGAAGTGTTCGATATTCTAAAACTCCACAAGCTCCGCCTGAACCCCGAAAAGTGTGCGTTTGGCGTGAGCGCAGGGAAATTCCTCGGACACTTAGTCACGCGGCGAGGCATTGAAGCCGACCCCACCCAAATCAAGGCAGTCAACGACCTTCGGCCACCAAGAACAATTAAGGAAGTGCAACGCCTCACAGGGATGGCGGCCGCTCTCAACCGCTTCATCAGCAAATCTTCCGACAAGTGCCATGCATTTTTCCATGCTCTGAAGGGCAAGAGCCGACGCAGTTTTGAATGGACTCCAGAATGCGACACTGCTTTGGCCGACCTCAAATCGTACTTAAGCTCGGCTCCGCTACTCGTGAAACCAAAAGAATTCGAGACCCTTTACTTGTACCTTGCTGTCTCCTCTCATGCCGTCAGCTCGGCGCTTGTTCGGCGAGAGGCGGCCAACGACTTGCCCATTTACTTCACCAGCAAAACACTTCTTCCCGCTCAAACACGTTATCTTCCCCTGGAGAAGCTCGCTCTAGCCTTGGTCTCAGCGGCTCGAAAACTGTTGCCTTATTTCCAGGCCCATACGATTACTGTGCTAACCGAGCACCCTCTCAAAGCTCTCTTCCGTAAGGCAGACCTCTCCAACCGTGTCTGCAAGTGGGCCGTCGAATTGGCGAATTTTGACATACGCTTTGAGCCACGGACGGCATTAAAGGGACAAGTTTTGGCTGACTTCATCGCGGAACTCACACCAGAAGATACGGCGGTCCTCAACGCACCGCCACCCGCTTTAGCCGAACACAATTCTGCGGATGCACCCTGGAAACTTTTTCAAGGCGAGACTTGGCACCTGAACGTCGACGGGGCTTCCAACAGCAACGGCGCCGGCGCAGGGGTCGTCTTAGTTTCTCCTTGTGGGGCACTTCATGAAAGCTCCATCACCATCGACTTCCCCGCTACCAACAATGAAGCCGAGTATGAAGCACTCCTCGCCGGCCTACGCTCCGCAATTGCGATGAAGGCTGCCAGCCTTATTGTCCTTTGTGACTCCCAACTCATCGTCAATCAAGTACTCGGTGACTACGAAGCTCGAGACCCTCGCATGTCGAAGTACCAAGCAGCCGCGGCCGAGCTCATCTCCCACTTCAGTCAATTTAGTATCGAACAGATTAACCGCGAGCACAACGCCCACGCTGACGCACTGGCTGGGCTCGCCTCGGCTTCCAAAGCCTCGGAGTTCCGAACCATTAACTTCGGCAGTATCTCACAGCCGTCTTTCGAGCCTGGCCCAGCGATCCTCAATGTTGAACTTGGCCCCAGCTGGATGGATGAAATCGTCGCGTTCCTCAGGCACGACGTCCTCCCCGAAGACAAGAAGGAGGCTTTCCGCGTGCGAAACAAGGCCGCCTACTACTGGCTTTCTGATAGCGGCCAACTCTACAGGAAATCCATCTCTGGGCCCTATCTCCTCGTCGTCCACCCCTCTCAAGTACCTGAAATTGTTGCCGAACTTCACTCAGGCAGCTGCGGCTGCTGTAGACACCCCATTCTGGACTGTCCGGATTAGTCCTTTTACTTTCTTTGTTGACCCGATGATGATAAACGGTCGAGAACAGTTCAAGGTCGATGGAAGGATTTGAGCTTTGAGCGTTGAACTCTCTCCCTTCAAACCCACCTTCAAAGCCCACTTCAAACCCTTCAAATCTCGAGCCCAATGAACCTCAGCAAAGCCGTACCAAGCTTACGCCACCTTCTCGTTGGCGTGCGCCAGGTACTTGCCACGTGTCGATCATCGACCGTTGACTGAGTTTGACCTGGCGCACGGTAGGTCACAGGTGGCGTACGCATGGTCAAGACCGGTCAAATCGCTGCTTTTCTGTCACGTGCTCGAAACTTTGCAACCGTCTCAGTACGGCGCAGAGCCTCCTGATCATTGCATTCTGCAGGGAACGTCCCCCTCTCTCTCCTACATGCCCCATCAACAAGTCCCATGCATTAAATGCATGGGAAGCTCCCTCTAAACCTAACCAAGCCCCTAACCCCAGTTGATCAGCCCTGATCTCAGCCTCTCTCCTCTATAAATGCAAGCCCTTGCATTCATTTGCAAGGGTTAGCCACATTCAAGAAGCCCAAGCTTTGCCTCTTCTCTCTCTTGTTCTCTCCTTTCCATTGAAAGAGTAAGAGTGAGAGGAGTATTTCACACAGCACTCCACTGTCCAGTCTCTACAGAGCCTCCATCTTCAACCCCCAAGGCTCAAACCACCCTTCCATCCCTTGCACCAAAGGTATACCACCTTTGCGTGACTTTCTGTTTTCAACCCCTGAGGGGAACCAGAAGGGTTCTGGCTAGTAACTGATACTAGTCCAGGCTCCTTTCTGGTAAAATAAATCAGTCGTAGAAGTCAATACATGGCGCACGCCAACTACTAGAGGCCGTACGCCACCTTCGGCTGTGCGTGCACAGTTGGCGTGGGGATCATGGATGGCTCATTTATTGCTTATTTCCTTCATGTTATCACCTTATAGCATGCTAAAAACCAGTCTATTGCTTTCTGTATTTTAGAACTGTTCAAACGTAGCTGTCAGTACTTGTATTTTTCTTTATTATCAAGGCCTCTGGGGGTACTTCTGGTCTTGTTCCAGAACCCAGATGATGTAAAGCCAAACACCGGTCAACGCACAAACCTGGCGTACGGCCCATCTAGGTGGCGTACGGCACGCTTGTTGAAGGCCAGTGCCTGGCCCTTACATCCTAGCTCAATCCTGGCCTCTTGTTCCTCCCCACTCTGTTTATGGGGGTCTGTCTTGCTATTTCCCTGGCTACTGGCCATCCTATTATGTCTGTATCTGTGTATAATCAATATTATAGCCTGCGTGGTTTGCCCTGGGTGTGCACTGGTCCCTTCCAGAGCCCAGAGGATTGAGAGTAGGAGCTGTAAGAAATTGAGGTGGTAGTGTACGCCAGCCTGAAGGTGGCGTGCGCAGGGTGTGATGGCGTGCAGTGGCTTTGCCATGGCGTGCCAGCATGTCGCCTGCTCACGCACCCGACGGGCAGCGTACATCATCCCGTTGAACTTCTGGCAGTGCTTGTTCTCAATCTATGTTCTTACATTTAATTCAATTCAAGCAAGCAAATCATCATCCATAAACATTTTGTCATATAAACTGCAACATTTTTGTCATACAAACTACAACGTGTTACAGTTTTAATCCCTATTAACTGTTCCCCCGCCCTAACTGGCCAAAAATGATCAAATGAGAGAAAAATGCAAACGTTTTGAAATGCCCGAGTAGAGACCGATCTCCGGATTGGGCGAGAGGGGTGCCATAAAACCCTTCCCCTCTCGTAACCTGGCTCCCGAACCTCAGATATCGAAGGTGATGACGGACCAGTCTACGCCTTTTCAAATCAAATCAAACCTTTTTCAAATCAAAGTAAAACGTAGCGAACGTTCTCGAGTTCGGTTCCTTGGGTGTTCTCCCGCTAAAACCCGAGTGGCGACTCTGAATCGAAGCGTTTCGCCGCGCTATTTTCCAAAAAGGGCCGCCCCCCAAACAATATCCATTCCAAACCAAAATCGGGCAATTTTCCGGGCGTGTGCCCACAGTGGCGACTCTGCTGGGGATCATTGCATTGACTAATATTTGGACATTAATACATAAATGAACAAATTTTCAAAAGCCTGGCAAAACAGTACGCTTCGCGCTGCTGAAGAACGGAATGGTAACGTAACAGGATCTCAGCATCCGACCAATCCGAACTGGGGCTTTTACTATTGTTCACTTATGTAGTTTTGTCTAAGTATTGGTCAATAAAAGTGAGCCAAGCTTCAAAGAGCATTTTTGAAAGTTTGCATTTCTCTCTCAGTCAAGCTTTGGCGTTCTTCATTTGCATCGATGTTGGATAAACCCCGTTGAGGTGTTTTGGGTAACCGGCACAGTTTACTGGAGCCCGGGGTCCTCGAATGCCCAACAACCTTGGACGATGATGAGTCGTAATACCGTTCGACCATTGCTTTGCTGCACGCATTGCAGTGGGAGGTATACCGCGGCTCTAGTCAGAGGGACCCCTTTTAGCCAAAACCAGCCTCGTCATGCGTACAAAGCACTAGAACCTTTCAACCTAAGACAGGGACCTACAGGGTAGGATTACTTGCATCTAACCCCCATAAACTGTCTACGTGTTACCGCTTTCCTTATCGAATGCCTGTACATACATACATTCCGTTTTGCGTAGGAGCATGCTAGGGCGGCTTTTAGGTAGTCTCTTCGAGTCTGTCTCATGCCGATCAGGACGCTGCCTGGACCGATGACGAGTCGTGCATCCCGATGTTGCACGTTATCAATTTCCAAAATCCTTGGGTCAGCGAGACTTTGGGAAATCAGGACTGTTTAAATCTCTTGTCTAAACCTAGTCGAAGTTTCAAACAGAAAACTAGGAACAACGGAGAGAATGCCGTGATACTTACACCATCCAGGTTAAAGTGCTAATCACTTACACCATCAAGGCTGCTTACGCCACCCCGGTTCCGGTATCACGTCATCTACACCGAGTTGTTCCGACCTCCAAAGTTGAAACTTCGAGAACGGAGTAGTCAAAGGCTTAGACAATTTTGACATCTCTTAGTGATAGTCGATTCAAACAAGGATACACTGTCGAAAAGAAATCTGAGGATTCTGGCAGCATCCGAACGTCATGAGACAAACTCGTTTCTAGAGTCTAGGAGGACACCAACGATGACATGCGCATTGCATTCTTTCAAATTCTTTTAAAAGCTTGTTGCAGGAACGCCACTGAGTTCTCATTTACTTTGCTGTCCAAAGCTTTAGGCCATCACCTTCATCGATTATCAATCCAAAATGGCATCACAAACAGAGATGGCTGAACTGAAAAGGACTGTAGAGGAGCTAGGTCACAAAATGGACAAACAAATGATCATGGTCCAGGGACTGGTTGACCTTTTCACCACCATAGCCCCGCAGTCGGATATGGGGCCAATCAAGGAATCCTCTCAAGCCTACCACACTCCTGCCGTCGGAAAGTGCTCGAAGGATATGTTCAAAGACTTGGCTGAGTTTCATGAAGCCAGGACTCACCCGAAGGAGAATGCTGGGTCATTGTTCAAAGCCAATGCCGAAAGGGAGGATATGGGCAACAAAGCAATCAACCCTAAAGGCAAAAGAGTGCATCGTGTGGAAGGTGCAGTGTTGTGCAACTACAAAGCGAGCAAAGGTTCCACTCTGAATCCTCAATCCGGTCGTCGGAGCCCACCAAGGATCTTCTCCCGCTTCTCCACACCTTTGTCCTCGGTTTATGAGAAGCTCCTCGAAGCTGGCTTCCTCAAGCCACTCCTTCCAACTCCTTCGCCTCGAACATTCCCGGCATCCTACAATTCAAATGCCTATTGTGCCTTCCATCAAATGCCTGGCCATCTCACTGATGCCTGCTTCCGCCTCCGACATGCCATTCAAGATCTCATCGACGATGGCATCATCCCAGCTCCATTCCCATCAAAGCCCGATGTCATTTCCAAACCCGTGCCTCAACATGTTAGTCAGATATCTACCAGCTCCACTCAAATCAACCCTATCTCCACCATATTCAATCAATCCAAACCAATCGTATCTCCCCCATCCGAACCCGAGGTTAACCTAATGGCCATAGGTGCAGTTAAGGTCCACACTGCCAACACCCGGGTTGACAGTGATGAGGGGCCTGCAAAGGAGGAATTCAAGAGGAAGCTTGATCAATCAAAGGAGAAAGCGGACAAGCTGTGGTCCTGCAATCGTGGGAATTTGAGGCTGTTGTTCAAGGAGTTCTCTCAAGTGGGTCTGGCCGAAGAAGCTGAAAAAGCCGAAGTTATGTTCCTTGGGCCTGTTGTCCTCTAACTCCCACCTCTTTGCAAGGAAGTCAAGGGTAACTATAAAAGTTGCATTTTCAAATCACGTCTAATCTGCATTGACACTTTTGAGTCTGAGTCTGACACAGTGTCTGTCAAGTCGTCTAAGTCTAGCTCTGAGTCGGAGTTTGTGCCTCTTGGCCCTCCACGTCGTAGTTTTTATTCGAGTCTTTTTTGTTGTATTTGGCAACCCCGAGGGTTTTATGATATGCTTTATCTTGCTTCCAAGTACTTTGCTGGCTTTTAAATAAACTGTGTCGACCCCGACGACGAAGGGATAGATTTCAATGGGAATCTCCCCAAGGAAATGTGTTCCCTTGCCGAAAGGGAAGACAAAAGGCATACTCAGCCTCTAAAAGAAGAAGTAATTTCTAATAAACTTGAAAGATGAGGTAGACCCCCCGGAAGCTTCAAACTGTTTCAGCGCCGTCTCCAGAAAAGCATTGCGCCCGTTCAGACTTGTTCAAAGAATTCAACATCATCTTGGCATTGTCTCACAAAGACACGCTTGGCCTCGATCATGAGATAAAGAAGCATTGAATCCCCTGCTACCGGGTGCCAAATCAGAAAGCAGAAGCTCAAAAGGCTCCAGGCCTTATACCGTGCAAAATAGTAACAACAGTGTTCCATCAAGCGAACATTAAAACTGTGCAAAAGTGGCCTGGAGCGAGGCATTTTCAATCGAGGCAATCAGGACCCTTTCACTGTCAAAGTCATTCTATTTGGGGCTGCAGTCGAAAGTCATCGACGGCGGCGAATTCAATGTTGTGGTCACCATGACTCAATTCAAGTGTTGATTACCCCTGAGAGGAGCTCGTTGGTTCGAAAACCACAAGGGTGGGCGATTCCAAGCAAAAGTTAGAGCAGCCTGCTAGACCGAAAACCTAAGGAGGCGGTCTAGGCAAAAATAAATAGGCAAAAAGTCGAAAGCTCGCTAGACCGAAGACCCAAGTGGGCGGTACTAGGCAAAAGTTAGAGCGTAAAAGGAGAGGTAAAATACACGAGTGAACCTTTGCCCGAACTACGTTTTGACCTGATTCCCCAAAAGGGGATACATAGGCAGTCTCTCTCTTCGAGACTCGGTCATAATCTATCAAAGGAATCTCAAGTTTTGGCTTTGGTGCACCGCGTTGACCGCCTGACCTATGTTTTGACAAATCCTTCCCTGAGGTTCGGTCGCAATCTATCAATTGGATCTAAGTCCTTGGTACATCACCATAGTCAAGAAGAAGACAAACGGCAACTGTGCAGAATGGGGTAAAACCTTTCGTCTTTCAATTTTATTTCAAACTACTTCTTCAATTTCAAAGCTGAGCAAAAGTCTTCAAAAAAAATCTGAAGCATGAAAAACAGAACGAAATGCTCGTGAGGCCCAATGGGCTCACAGTTTATTCTAAGTCAGCGGAGTCTAGTGTAAGCAACCGCAGCGGGCTTGTAGTCATGCACGCTAGTTCGTGGTTCACACGCGTTCGTTCAAAGTTATGCTCGTTCCTGCGCGCGCTTCTTCAATTTGAGCGGCATTCAAAAGCAGTCAGCTACTGCCGCCGATTCATCAAGTTAAAAGTACCTCGAATGCCATTCAAGGGACTTTTGCCAAGTTTTCTATACCATGCAAGTCATGCGGACCTAATGTGACTACACGGGGGTGTCGGTTTCAGTCCGGGCCTATATGAGTCATCTCTTTGCGTCTTTTTGTCCATCTTTGCGACAATGCTTTAGTCTGTCTCCCATTCTGGGGCTTTCTTCTCAATTTTGTTTGTTCGTATAGGTCATTGTACATCTTTTTGACCTTACGCAAGCGTCAGTTTCACCTGTCTACGGGATATTTGAATTTTGGCTCATTAATGCCTAAAATTTCATTTTTCCGCGAATCCAAGAGTCCGCATCGCATCCTGGGGCTCTTCTCCCTTTTTCATTCGAGCTAGGCAAGTCTGCACATATATGTGTGTATGTGCGTCGACTCAGCTCACTTGTCAATGCAAATTAGATATTAGTGGTGGGTTTATGCGCTCTTGAGCAATAAACTGAAAAATGCAATTTTTACATTGCTGCCCTGACTTCTATCTTCTATCCAAGCAGTGGAATCGTGTGAACAACAAAAGCATTTCAGCCCAAGGCAAAGCAAAGTACATCTATGGGGCACATCCGCCTAAGCATCAAAGAAAAAGCAACCAGGTCCAATACCGCTGCTAAATTTCAACTGAGGCACACCAGCCCGCCAGCCCGCTCAATGCCCCTCTATTTTGGCACGCAAACCCGAAACTCAAAAGCAGCAGGCAGTGAAGTAAGGAGACTCAGTGGTAGTCCTCAGGCGTCATCGTCCTCTTAGGAGCCGCCGTTAGCTTGCATCTGCATTTTCAATTTGTGCATACAATTGAATACATATCATTGCATATTGTATATCAACTGTTGAAAACAGGAAAAGTCTATCAAGTGCTAAAGCATGCCTGTCCAGTATCGAAAGCAGCAAGTAATCAGGATTTTGGGGGTTCACACCTGGGATCTAGTCACTATTGGAACTAAAACCGAAACCACTACTCTGGGACAGTGCAATTATAAAGGGGGGTGCCACATGCCGTTCTTTCTGACCATTTCTCCATGACAAATATCAAGCACACAACCTCAACGACGGTCAGCCATATCGTCATTCAATTCAAATCAAATCAACGACGGTCAGCCATATCGTCCTTTCAATTCATTCAACGACGGTCAGCCATATCGTCCTTCAAATCAATTCAATCAACGACGGTCAGTCATATCGTCCTTCTCAAATCAACGACGGTCAGCCATATCGTCCTTCAATTCAATCAACGACGGTCAGTCATATCGTCCCTCTCAAATCAACGACGGTCAGTCATATCGTCCTTCTCAAATCAACGACGGTCAGCCATATCGTCCTTCAAATCAATTCAATCAATGACGGTCAGTCATATCGTCCTTCAATTCAATCAACGACGGTCAGTCATATCGTCCCTCTCAAGTCAACGACGGTCAGTCATATCGTCCTTCTCAAATCAACGACGGTCAGCCATATCGTCCTTCAAATCAATTCAATCAATGACGGTCAGTCATATCGTCCTTCAAATCAATTCAATCAATGACGGTCAGTCATATCGTCCTTCAAATCAATCAACGACGGTCAGCCATATCGTCCTTCTAATCAATTCAAATCAACGACGGTCAGCCATATCGTCCTTCTAATCAATTCAAATCAACGACGGTCAGCCATATCGTCCTTCCTTTCAATTCAAATCAACGACGGTCAGCCATATCGTCATTCCTTTCAATTCATTCAACGACGGCCAGCCATGTCGTCATCTAAATCAATATCATCAACGACGGTCAGCCATATCGTCCTTCCTTTCAATTCAATCAACGACGGTCAGCCATATCGTCCTTCTCAGTTCAGCGATGGTCAGCCATATCATCAACGACGGTCAGCCATATCGTCCTTCTCAGTTCAGCGATGGTCAGCCATATCATCAACGACGGTCAGCCATATCGTCCTTCTCAGTTCAGCGATGGTCAGCCATATCATCAACGACGGTCAGCCATATCGTCCTTCTCAGTTCAGCGATGGTCAGCCATATCATCAACGACGGTCAGCCATATCGTCCTTCTCAGTTCAGCGAGGGTCAGCCATATCATCAACGACGGTCAGCCATATCGTCCTTCTCAGTTCAGCGATGGTCAGCCATATCATCAACGACGGTCAGCCATATCGTCCTTCTCAGTTCAGCGATGGTCAGCCATATCATCAACGACGGTCAGCCATATCGTCCTTCTCAGTTCAGCGATGGTCAGCCATATCATCAACGACGGTCAGCCATATCGTCCTCAAAGTCAATTCAATGCAACGACGATCAGAATGTCGTCCACTTCAATCCATCAACGGCGATCAGCCATATCGCCCGCTTCCAACCCTTCACGGCATTCAGAATATCGCCCGCCGTTCAACTCAGCGGCCGCCCATCCAATCAATCACCACAACGGCGGTCTGCCCGTCCAATCAATCTATAACAACCGTCCGCCTATCCTGATGCATATCTATGTATAGCAAGTGCAACTTCCAACAGTCTTATTGCTCTGTCTCGGATGGTCTTTGATAAGGAGATTGGCTCTGATTCCCAACAGATGGAATTTAACCTACCTGACACGACCTACCCGTGGCTGTTGAAGTTTCTGTAGGCCGAAGAAGGTTCGATCCCCCAGGGTAATGATTTGTCTGCAACTGATTAATCCCCAGGAGAGTTCGCCTCGGCATTCAATGATGGTCTGCCCATCCCCGTTTCCCAACAAAGTTCAAACCCTCTTTCAATCAACTCAACGATGGTTTAACGAGTCATCCCTTAAAAATGACCCACCGTCACAAGTCAACGATGGTTTAACGAGTCATCCCTTAAAAATGACCCACCGTCACAAGTCAACGATGGTTTAACGAGTCATCCCTTAACGATGACCCACCGTCACAAGTCAACGATGGTTTAACGAGTCATCCCTTAAAAATGACCCACCGTCACCAGTCAACGATGGTTTAACGAGTCATCCCTTAAAAATGACCCACCGTCACAAGTCAACGATGGTTTAACGAGTCGTCCCTCAACGACGACCCACCGTCTCAAATCAACGGCGATCAGAACATCGTCCGGCTCAATTCATCAACGACGATCGGAATATCATTTGATAGGTCTGTCCATCTGCAGCTGATTATTCCCCAGAAGAGTCTATCACGTCCTACCCCGACCAAATACCTTCCCTTCAGTCTTGCTTCAAATGCATCTTCCAGCAGCCTTATTGCTTTGTCTCGGATGGTCTTTGATAAGGAGATTGGCTCTGATTCCCAACAGATGGAATTTAACCTACCTGACACGACTTACCCGTGGATGTTGGAGTTCTTTGTATCGAGGACGGTTTGGTCCCCATCAACGACGGTCCACCTGTCCAATTCCAAATCAACGACGGTCCACCCGTCCAACTTCAAATCAACGACGGTCCACCCGTCCAATTTCAATTCAACGACGGTCCACCTGTAGACACCCCATTCTGGACTGTCCGGATTAGTCCTTTTACTTTCTTTGTTGACCCGATGATGATAAACGGTCGAGAACAGTTCAAGGTCGATGGAAGGATTTGAGCTTTGAGCGTTGAACTCTCTCCCTTCAAACCCACCTTCAAAGCCCACTTCAAACCCTTCAAATCTCGAGCCCAATGAACCTCAGCAAAGCCGTACCAAGCTTACGCCACCTTCTCGTTGGCGTGCGCCAGGTACTTGCCACGTGTCGATCATCGACCGTTGACTGAGTTTGACCTGGCGCACGGTAGGTCACAGGTGGCGTACGCATGGTCAAGACCGGTCAAATCGCTGCTTTTCTGTCACGTGCTCGAAACTTTGCAACCGTCTCAGTACGGCGCAGAGCCTCCTGATCATTGCATTCTGCAGGGAACGTCCCCCTCTCTCTCCTACATGCCCCATCAACAAGTCCCATGCATTAAATGCATGGGAAGCTCCCTCTAAACCTAACCAAGCCCCTAACCCCAGTTGATCAGCCCTGATCTCAGCCTCTCTCCTCTATAAATGCAAGCCCTTGCATTCATTTGCAAGGGTTAGCCACATTCAAGAAGCCCAAGCTTTGCCTCTTCTCTCTCTTGTTCTCTCCTTTCCATTGAAAGAGTAAGAGTGAGAGGAGTATTTCACACAGCACTCCACTGTCCAGTCTCTACAGAGCCTCCATCTTCAACCCCCAAGGCTCAAACCACCCTTCCATCCCTTGCACCAAAGGTATACCACCTTTGCGTGACTTTCTGTTTTCAACCCCTGAGGGGAACCAGAAGGGTTCTGGCTAGTAACTGATACTAGTCCAGGCTCCTTTCTGGTAAAATAAATCAGTCGTAGAAGTCAATACATGGCGCACGCCAACTACTAGAGGCCGTACGCCACCTTCGGCTGTGCGTGCACAGTTGGCGTGGGGATCATGGATGGCTCATTTATTGCTTATTTCCTTCATGTTATCACCTTATAGCATGCTAAAAACCAGTCTATTGCTTTCTGTATTTTAGAACTGTTCAAACGTAGCTGTCAGTACTTGTATTTTTCTTTATTATCAAGGCCTCTGGGGGTACTTCTGGTCTTGTTCCAGAACCCAGATGATGTAAAGCCAAACACCGGTCAACGCACAAACCTGGCGTACGGCCCATCTAGGTGGCGTACGGCACGCTTGTTGAAGGCCAGTGCCTGGCCCTTACATCCTAGCTCAATCCTGGCCTCTTGTTCCTCCCCACTCTGTTTATGGGGGTCTGTCTTGCTATTTCCCTGGCTACTGGCCATCCTATTATGTCTGTATCTGTGTATAATCAATATTATAGCCTGCGTGGTTTGCCCTGGGTGTGCACTGGTCCCTTCCAGAGCCCAGAGGATTGAGAGTAGGAGCTGTAAGAAATTGAGGTGGTAGTGTACGCCAGCCTGAAGGTGGCGTGCGCAGGGTGTGATGGCGTGCAGTGGCTTTGCCATGGCGTGCCAGCATGTCGCCTGCTCACGCACCCGACGGGCAGCGTACATCATCCCGTTGAACTTCTGGCAGTGCTTGTTCTCAATCTATGTTCTTACATTTAATTCAATTCAAGCAAGCAAATCATCATCCATAAACATTTTGTCATATAAACTGCAACATTTTTGTCATACAAACTACAACGTGTTACAGTTTTAATCCCTATTAACTGTTCCCCCGCCCTAACTGGCCAAAAATGATCAAATGAGAGAAAAATGCAAACGTTTTGAAATGCCCGAGTAGAGACCGATCTCCGGATTGGGCGAGAGGGGTGCCATAAAACCCTTCCCCTCTCGTAACCTGGCTCCCGAACCTCAGATATCGAAGGTGACGACGGACCAGTCTACGCCTTTTCAAATCAAATCAAACCTTTTTCAAATCAAAGTAAAACGTAGCGAACGTTCTCGAGTTCGGTTCCTTGGGTGTTCTCCCGCTAAAACCCGAGTGGCGACTCTGAATCGAAGCGTTTCGCCGCGCTATTTTCCAAAAAGGGCCGCCCCCCAAACAATATCCATTCCAAACCAAAATCGGGCGATTTTCCGGGCGTGTGCCCACAGCTGCCACTCTGGCGGCCGCTCCCTTTGCCAACGCGCCATCAGCCAAGGCTACTTCTGGAAGAACATGAAGAAGGATTGCGAAGAGGCCGTCCGCCGATGCCGACCGTGCCAACTCTTTTCCCCAATCCCGAAACAGCCGGCCCAGAATCTCTCTCCAATTACCAGCCCCTGGCCCTTCGCTCAATGGGGGCTCGATATTGTGGGCAAGCTGCCGACGGCACCCGGGGGCTTCAAGTTTCTGATTACTGCAACGGATTACTTCTCTAAATGGGTTGAAGCTGAACCTCTCGTCACGACAACTGAGGCAGACGTCCGACGATTCGTCTGGCGTAATATTGTTACCCGGTTTGGTGTGCCCTATGCCATCGTCTCTGACAACGGCACTCAGTTCGTCGGCAAAGACCTCACCAGCCTATGCGCAGAATTCGGTATACGCTTCTTCAATTCCACACCCGCGTACCCCCAGGGAAACGGCCAGGCCGAAGCCACGAATAAGACTGTGTGCGCCGGCATCAAACGTCGGTTGAATTCCAAAAGAGGGAGATGGGCTGAAGAGTTGCCCCGTGTCCTATGGGCCTACCGCTCCACGCCAAGGCGCTCCACCGGCCAGACACCATTCTCGATGGCATTCGGCATGGAGGCTGTGATCCCCTTGGAATCCAAGTTCCCCACCCTCAGGACAGAGACATTTGATCCGGCCACAAATAATGATGCTGTAGCACAAGAGCTGATCTTGGCCGAAGAAAAGCGTGATGACGCTCGACTGAAGCTTGCCGAGTACCAGCAACAAGTGGCCAGGGGGTACAACAGGAGCGTGAGAATCAAGAAATTCAAGCCAGACGACTTGGTCTGGCGCAAAGTTGTGCAAGCTAGCAAGAAAACGAAATTCAAACCCAATTGGGAGGGGCCTTTTCGTATTGTCAAAGTTGCTGGTGAAGGTGCCTACGTACTTGAAGACATGAATGGCAAGGTCCTCACAAACCCTTGGAATGCACAGAACCTCAAGAAGGCGTACATGTAGAAGACCCCAACAAAGTATCTCATGTTCGGCGTCGGCCACTGCCTATGTTATTTTCTTTATTGGCTTCGGCCTCAGTTTTTTTCCTTTTCCACTTGTACCTCATGTTCGTTGAATGGAAGGAAAACTATTTATTTGGCACCTCAATCTTTTACTTTCATTTTACTTCGGCTAACTTGGCCAACCACAAACGCTGACCTCGGTCACAACCACAACCGGCTCTTATGCCACCTGCTTCGGCCACTATTACTGCCCAAAGAAGCAGAACGGACGTTAGGTCCACCGAGCCCACGGCCACCCAACTCGGCTGGACTGTGGGCTCCGGTTCGGCTTGGCAAGACTGCAAGGTCGGCCACAGCCTGGTTACACTCACATTTTGGTGAGCAAACCACCCCCGAGCATTACATCACCTGAATCTCGCCAGGGGCTGACATTTTGCCGAGCACATGTTAAAATTCCAAGCTGTAACCAACTCTCGGCCCATCAGTACGCTCGGCATGTCTCCCCTACTTTTCCCACTTTACTTTGGTCAAGGCTCAGCCACGTCTCAACTACATAGCCGAACCTAGACCAAAGTGGGGGCTACGGATATCTACTTCAAACAATACCAAGCAATAGGTCAGGCTCGGCCAGGCAATGAAATATTGCAAAACAACAAACACTAAAGAAGAATGCGAAAAGTTTGCCATCCATCAAGAAGAAAAGCATCACTCAAGTTCGGCGAAAAGTTTACATCCAGCGTTGTTTACATCTGGTACGGCAAAATCCGAGCTCGGATCCGTCCAGTCCATGAGAACAAAAATTAAAACAAGTACAAACTAAGGGCTGTTAACTACGGTAACCGGCCACCCAAGAACCGGTACCTGCAAAAGCATGCCCCTCAGACTTAAGCAGACCCATCAACATTAGCGCCAGCTTCGGCCAAATTTGCGTCAACTTGTGGAGCACTGGCATTGGCCTCGGCTTCGGCGTCCTTATCAACATTCATTGGATCGCCTTCGGCCTGAGCAGAACTGGGGTCGGCAACATCAGTAGTCTTGTCAGCGACTTTGCCACCAGCAGCATCGTCGTCGGCAACAGCTAAAGTGAGGTCCTCAACCTCGTCCTCACTCTCAGGAAACTCCTCCGGAGGGAGAGGCGCGCACTCCTCCTCGGTATACGGGAGGACGAGCTCGGGAGTTTCTGCTGCTGGTATCGACTTCATTAAGTCAGCTTCGGCACCCGGCTGCACCACCGCACAAACGGCCTTCATGCCATCCTTGTACCCCGTCCTGTAAGCGATGGGGACCCTCATCAGTATTGCATCGTTGACCATCGACCGAGCGTCGCGTATATACTCGGCGCCTGCTCGGTCAAAACCAGCTTGGTAGGCCGCCCCATCAACCTCCTTCATCTTCCTCTTCTCCCTCCTCAGCACCTTGGCCACCTCCTGCTCGGCCTTCTTCAACTTGTTCTCCATCTCGTCCCTCTCCTTTTCAAGCTCGGCTATCTGCGCCTTGGCCATCTTCAAGCTACCTCTGTAGCTCCTTACCTTCTCCCGCTCCACCCTCAGGTCCTCTTGGAAGCGAGCACGCTCGGCAACAACGAGCTCGGCATCTTTAGAGGAGCGGAGCAGAGCCTGGCTAGCCTGTCGAGCAGAGGGAGCATCAGCATTAAACTGTGGAAAAAACTGATCAAGAACATTTGGTGGGACGGACCGTACCTGAACAAGGTGAGCAGCTGCGTGGATCAGGCTCGGCTGCAGCCCCTCGGGGATCTTCTGCATGTCCTTCGGCAAGGCGAGGCCATGGAGCATTGCAGCAGCCAGCTGAGGCTCGACCTTTACTGAATCCTCGACGGTGACAATCCTACCGTCGGTAAGGGCAAAAGACGGAGAAAACTCCTGAGCAGCGACGGCTTCGGCTAGCCCCAAGGACAGGGGGGCAGGTCTGGAGCCACCAGGGGCCAACGATTCAGTCCGCTCAAGCGGTCCCGCGCGCGTCGTCGGCGGCCTCGTCGGGAATAGGTCGTGAGTGACCTTCTGCCTCTTCTCAGCAGGCATGGCCAATACCGACTCTTTCTGGACGACTTTCCCGTCACGAATGTTGACCCGAACGACGTTGCGTCGACCCATGTCGCTGGTATGCTCGGGAACGAGTGTCTGTTGGGGAAGGTTAGCCTGTGGGTGCTCAGTCAAATCACCCTTTCCGAACCAGAACTCGGCAGGTTTCCGAAAGGTTGGAAGCTTCACCCTCGGCGGTTTACTTCCTCCAGCAGTCACCTTCTTACCTCGCCCTTGACCCCCTGTGCTCGGCAAAGCCTCCTTCCCTCTTCTCCTCAGCTTGCCCTTGTAGGACGGCTCGTAACCTAGCAGGGTTGGCGCGTCTCTGCAGGATTGAGAAAGAAGAGCGTCGACATGTGCTTCGACAGATAGGGATTGTTGGGTCTTGGTAATGGCTCGGTGATCTACGAAAGAAACATAAAATACGTTAGAAAAAATCATGCAAATTCCTTATGCTCGGCAAAGCACAAAGTTTAAAGGCTACCTCGGAAATCCTTTATTTTGGGCACGCTGAATTTACGGTTCGACTGATCGCCGAACTCAAAATTACCACTAACTTCGACGTAAAAGTTGGCCCACTTGTCGGTGTCGGGCAGGCCGTCTACCAACGGTTGCTTCTTGCCGCGCGTCGACAAGTACCTACGCTCGGTCTGGCCGTGCCTAGACATAATGTACGTATGAAAGAGATCAGCGACGGTGAACTCCAAGTCATGGAGCTCCTTCAGCTTTGCCACAGACATCACTATTCTAAAGCTGTTGACGGCAAAGTAGTGAGGAACGATGCTGAACCGGGCAAGGACCTCCCTCAAGAATGGATGGAGGGGGAACCTTAACCCAGCCTCACATATCGCCATCAGGGGTACGGTGATATGCTCGGGATGGTGTTCCCTCCTGTCCTTTATTCTGTTGCTAGCTACTTGACTAACAACGACGTCGTCGGGAATGTCATAGTCCCGGCAAAATTTCTGGTACTCCAGAGGGTCTCCACTAAAGTAGTGGGCGTGTGGGCAAACCTGTCCCTTCTCATAAAGGTCGGCGATCTCGTTATTCTCGGATTGAGCCTCACTATGCTCGGCGGAAGTACCAGCGGCAGGAGGATGCAGCCTAGATTCGGCCTCTGGCCCAAGTTGGGGCTCGGCGTCAGAATGGGTCGACGGTGTCAGGGAGATTTCAGGCTCGGTGATGAAGTCGTCGTCCCCATATTCGAAGATACGCTCGGCGTTCGAGTCACTGGTGTCGGACATGTTTGAAGCAATGGAAGAGTCCTGGTGTCGGCTTCTGTATCTCTCCACGCACTCGCGGATCAGAGAGGCTGCAGAATCGTCCCCTGAACTTTCAGAGTCGGATGAGATGACTATAATCGGGTGAGCCAGACCTATCAAACACAAACAAAAAAAAAATGAGAAACCTTATCGTCGGCGACGGATGAGGATCTCCTGCGCTCGGCTACTCTACTGGCCCACCCTATCTACATCCTACATGGACTCAAGCTCGGGAGAAGCCTAAGACTCTACCTACCGGGTTCGGCGTCGGCCAAACCCTACCAGCTGACAGGGTCGTGCTCGGCTGTGACATGCTCGGTACGTCCCAGTACCTTCCAAGCCAACCAGCGTCTTTGCTGGGGCTCGGAAGAACAGGTTGAAGACGAAGATGAACAGTCGTCCATCTCCTTCGTACTGTTCACTCAGAACGGGAAAACCCTCTAAACCCAGGAAAAACGACGAAAAAAAGGAGTGAAAATTGCAGAAAAGCAAAGAGGAGCAAGATTCGAGCATTTACCTGGAAGTTTGATGAGATTCGATGCTGATTCCACTAAAAATCAAGAGCAGAAGGCGAACGGGCGTGAAGCAGAGCTCTGGTTATGGCGTTGTAGAGAGAGAGAGTCTGTAACTTCTCTCTCTCCCCTCGTCGCCCTTTAAATAGAACTAGGGTTTGGGGGAAGTTTCCCGCCCAAATCATTACACCGCCGAACGATTGGCCAATGAGGGTTCGACACGTGGCGGTAGCAGAATGGGCTTGCAGGGCCGTACGCGTGCCAGCCGTCGCTCTGACAGCCGCACGCGGCCAGAGGAACACCTGGCACATGGCCATTGGATTTCTGTGACGGTCTGTTGAAAAACGCTGGGGCTCGGCAGAATCCTGCCTGTCGATTGTATTGCATGTCCGGCGTTGAAGGCGTTCGGCAAAGTCTTGTTCAACGGCTGTGGATCACGTTCGGCGTTCAGGATATTTTTTCAAATTCGTCCAAGCAATCGGACGTATGTTCGGCATGTGGTACGCTCGGCCAATGCTTAACATCAATATCGGCCGTGCACGCGGCGACGGCAGAAATTGAGGGGCTATTGTAGCAGTCCGAGCTCAACTGTGGTTCCACAAGTTGACCACTACCACTTCCTTGATATCTTCGGCTCCCGTAGAGGGGGATAGCCCGTGCCACTCGCGCTCGGCCTGAGCCGAGGCCTTCCGGTCATCGGCTTCGCCTTTATCTCGCGACCGGCGACGGGAAAGCTCTACATCTATGCTCGGCCACGTCCCGCAGTCGGCTCCACTGGCGACACTCGCTTAGCCCGACTCCATCCGGGCTTGGCCTCTCCTCTGTGTTCGGCTCACCTCTTCATCTACTGGGCTCGGCCACCGTCGGTTGGCGATGCCGTAGACAACTCCCGCCCGGGCCGCGCGTCCTCGGCCTCGTCCACCCTCGTGCTCGGCATTCCCCTTTACCTGACACGCTCGGCCACCCGTGCGGTCACGCGCCCACCCACGTGCAAAGACGGTTACGCCTGATAATCATGAGTGCACATGGGTCATGCCAGCTCACCCCCCAAAAGCGGTTGCCAGATCTGGACGGCGACGTCACGATGACGCCACTTAGCCCGCGCAAGGCACGTGCCCGTGCTTGGAGAGCAAGTCAAGGGGACTCTATAAATACCAAAGGATAACGCCTCTAGAACGGTACGCACTCATAAACGCGCTTACTCAAAACCCTAGTCTCTCCCTTCTCTCTCAGCACATACTCATCCTCACGCCGGAGGGCCTTGCCGGGCAATCCCCGGCCAGGTCTTAGTCGTGCGTTCACTGTGCAGGCTAAGCGGAGAAGGCTAGGCAACCACCACACCAGCGGAGGTGCAAAGCGGAACGAGGATCGCGGGCCACACACTTTTTCAGTACTCCTATTACGGGAGAAAATTGAAAATTCACTCCGCGGAGAGAGAGAGAGAGAGAGAGAGAGAGAGAGAGAGAGAGAGAGAGAGAGAGAGAGAGAGAGAGAGAGAGATTGTATGGTTGTTCAGCTGGAGGAAAGGGCCTTCGGGATTTTGCATAGCTCAGGAAGGAATTCAATGGACTTGTCCCACTGCCATTGTAACAAGTCTCTTCTAATCCTTCATTCTTTCAGCTCTAACTCAAAACCAGTCAGTCAGCTGATGTTGATTTTGCATAGCTTTCAATGTTAATTAAGCTTTGTCAAGTATTTGTTTACCACTGTACGGAGCTGTTGGAAACAATCCTTCGGTAGGCCTACCCTTCGCACTCGCTCTCAATTACGGCTCTATGCTCGCGCTCTCGCAAATTTTTATAGTTTGGAAAGTTTTTAGGAATACTCTTTCAGTGCAGGCTGGCTAAAGGAGATGGAAGGAAGCTCGATGTTTGTGAGGCAATCTAGGAAAGTCGGTCATAGAGATTCACTTTTGAGAGGCATAGTCTTTGGAGGAGTGTGATTGAGGAAATATGGTATGTTCATGTCCGTTTAGCGGAGGACCTGGTGGAGTTGTATATGTGGTAGGCCTTTGGAAGAGTATTATGAGTATCTGGTAGGATTTCTTCCATCTTCAGGGTGTGAAAAGTGCAAGCTCCAAAAAGTCGAGTTCTTTTGTGTTGGCACTTCCATTAACAAAACAAATTTCTCTATATCCAGTTTATCGAGTTGTATTATATTTTACTTATCTTTTTAGAGAGCCTGTTTGGGGATTATGTGGAAAGGGTTGCATGATTTTATTTTTGGCATGACTTACATTTCAGTCAATAAGGAAGCTCATGTGGTAGAGATCTTGGGCTGCTCAGTTGAGGAGGCCCTTCCATAATTGGGAGTAGGAATTTGTAGCGACGGCGGACTTCCTTGAAATGCTCCAATTTTGCCAGATTCAAGGAGAGTGAGCGCACATCTTGTCTTGGAGACTTGCGAGGAGTGGTCTGGACTCGGTGCAGTCGTTGCATTCTGAGTTACACTAAGCTTTTGATTGTGAGGAGTCCATTTTGACCCTGGATATATAGCTTCGACCAAGATGGTACTTTTTAGTAGATTGGTGTTGCGTATATGCTAGAAGGGGAGGACACTAACCACCCTCTACTGCATTGTTCAGTGGCGAATGAGGTCGGGAATCTTGTTATTTCCTCTTTAGTGTATTTGGGTTGATGCCTTGTATAGAGTGAAGCAACATGTCACTACTGGGCTAGAGGGTTTCTATGAGCAGATTTAGCGATTCTGTATTTTGGGTTTTCTAGGAACGAGGGAATGGGAGATTTTTTGAGAATGATGACAATTCTTATTGTGCCCGGAAAACAGATTGCTAATTTGTCCAAAGACTTCTTTCCTTTTGACTCTTGATTCTTTTGTTGATCTTTTGAAGCAAAAGCTTATTAAAAAGCTTGAAACTGGGCTCCGCGAAGTCTCCTCCATTGCAATCCTACTTGGCTATATATCTCCAATTTTACATTTTAGGTTTCTGGTTCCTAACTTGATGGATAGATAATTTTATTGGGTAACGATTGTTGAGCTTCTATTTTCTCGTGAATATGTCTGAGATGCCCCTTTTTGTGCAGATTATAACATGATTGCTGGAAGCAGAGAGGGAAAAATGTGTTGGTTTATATCGAATTTTAAAATATGTTTTCAATTTTTCCTCCACCCCTGCACTCGTAGTCGGACAAGATGTTATTTTTAAAGTTTTACCATGCTTTGTTAGATCATGGATAGTTAAGTATGCTGAAATTGGTATGTTTGGGTGAATTCCATCCATAGTAGATATGCACTAACAAGAACATAGATGAGCAAAAACTTTCATCCTTCTGTTGTGATTATGAGGGTAGCAAGCTGATATGATTATGATTTATGAGTCTACGACTAAGAGGAGCAAAAACGCATGTACATACGCGAAAAGGTGCGTTGTAGAAAAGTTGGTGCTCTAGATTGAACTTTATGACCGACTGTCTTTAATGTGCTTGTTTTTCTTTTCTGTGCCTATCTTATTTCGAAATTCGGTGTAGTTGCTCTGATATGGTCTGTATATATTTCAGGTGCCAACCAAAAGATACGATGAGTACTAGTGTGGCCTTTCATCGTTCTTATCCTCTATCTGCATCATGCTCTGATGGTATGGTTTTTCCCTATTTGAATCAGAATCCTCTATTGTTCCATTGGAAATTCTCCGAGGAAATACAAGTTCAAATGGAAAGGATTTGTACTTTGATTATACATCTTTTTCTTCTTGATGTGGTTTAAATAGAAGCAGTGATAATCCTCGTGAATATACTGAAATATCTCAATACTGATGGTGACACACTTTCTATTGAACATCCGCTGACTTCTTTTTGTCAATTTTCCCGAATTTTAGGAGTAACAAACTGTAAGTTCCTTCTCGGCAATGAGCGTGCTTGATCACTATCTATGTTGGTATGAATAATTGAATTTTCAGAATTGTATGGTCCCGTATAGAATGTTCCTTTTAGCAGTCCTATTCATGTTTAATTTTGGGGACAATTCATTTTGATTTGTGAAGCTGGAACTATTTGGCAAGTCCTTCATAGCAGATAGTATCATCTCTGGACTAATAAAATTGCTTTCTAGGGTGTGGATCTCGGAATTAGGAAAGGAAAAAAAAAAGTGCATTGCAATATTAGTCATGGCTAAGCACAGATTTTGTTTTGAAAATATCCCATCCACTCCAGAGAGTGCCAATAACACATCATGAAAGAATGTGAACTGCTGCAATGGATGGTATTTTCTCCCGTAGTTTCCATATGACAGACACCCCAACAGTAGTTACAGCTGTAGCTGGCCCAGTGAATTGAATTCTCCTGATTGGCTCTTCGATTGCTACTAGTCCGGTTTTTTGCAAATCGTGATGGGAGAATAGCAGCAGATTACTATGCGATAGTTATGTGTACCCAAAAAGCTGCTTTATAAGTCTATTCAACAACTGACAGCAGTAAGACAATTTTATTTCTTTACTATGCCATAGCCATATGTTCTGGCCCAAACTTGGGGTATCAACTCTGGGTTACAATTTTCCGTGTCAAGTGATTTATTACATGAAGTTTTCTATGGCACCTCGCACCTCCTAGCAGATTCGATGACATCCCACACAAAAAAATGCAAGTTCGAGTCTCCTCAACCTCTTGTAAAAGGAAGGGCATAAGAATTTTCTGGATCGATGAAAACTCAAAAGAATGATTTTGGAACTACTTGTGGAATTTCTGGCTTAATAGGCCTGCAGTTTCACTGATTCCTTGCTTGTCGATGGTTTTCCAGTAAAAAAAATGATTCAGGCAAAAAATGCCCGGAAAATATCTCATTGTGGTTCAATTTGATATTTGGTTAGTTTAGTGTATGTTTGGTACATAAAGGTGCTCTTTTAAAGCTTGCAAGCATATTTGTCAATACCATATTTCCTTGATGATGTTCACATATTTCTAGTTAAGGGTTACATTGGTGAATGTTTGCTATTTTGTGTTGTCATATGTAGGTTACCCAGGCCAGCATAGACCTTAAGGAACAGCTCAAAATGGAATACTGGACCTAAAAAAAGGGACGGAGGGAGTATTATTTTTTTTCCCAATATCATCTCATAGTGTTTGATACATGAACAATTCAATCCTCATGCAGATGAGAAAAACATTCATTTTGTTAGGCTTGTTTTTTTAAAAACAATTCAAGCAAGTCATTCTTGTTTTGATAGGTATTTGATTAAATAACATGTGTCTTGTTATAAAATTTTGATCCAGAAATTAAACAAAAAATTAGATAGTTTTGTTCGGTCCTTGCGATTATCTTATTGAGATGTTTTTATAAAGAAATGATTAAAAGGTCAAGATGTTAGAAAATGGACTTGACAATGGAAGTAGAGAGAGACTTTGACAATGGAAATAGAGAGAGAGACTCTTCAACGGTCGAATTGAATAAGTTCAATCTCGATATATGCCCCATAGCCAGGTTGGGGTCGGGCTCTGATAGACAGAACCTTCTATGGAAACCGACAGCTCGTGCACTGATGGTACAGACTGGCACTCAGGGCCCACTTTGGATCCCACGCAAATAATCCGAGCAATTCAATAATTTTGTGAGTAATCCGTAAAAAATCAGCTCCATCGGACATGTGTAGCTGTTCTTTTTGTCCGACAAGTCCATATCTAAAAAGTCTTCGATTCCTTAGCATCTTGGGTGCCAACGAATAATGGGAAAAAAAATTCTGCATTCTATTCCAGAATGTTTTACATTGAAAAATGCGATACTGTACTACTGTCATCTAATTGTGTGTGGGTTGTTTTGGTTGTGCTCAGTGTGTTGGGGAGGGTCATGGGATCTGGTGTGTTCCTGGGATGGTGTTTGGATCTTGAGTCTTGGTTTTGCGTTTTGGTCATGAGTCAGGATATGGTGTTTGGTGTGTTTCTGGTGTATTGGTGTAATCTTGAGTCTATCTGGTGTGTTTGTTGTATGGTCTGGTCTAGAGTCTTGTCTTTTGTCGGGTATTTGTTCAGTGGAGTCGTTCTTGAGTCTAGTCCTTTGTTGGGGTGCTTGTTCACTGGGATTCTTTAACTGTCAGGTGTGCCGTCTTGAGAAAGGGTCTGATTTTGTCTGCTGCTTAGGACCCAGGCCTAAGTGCTGGTGGTGTTAATTCAGTTCATTGAAGGATGGCCTATGTTGCGGGTCTCTATAATAAGACGGATTTGTAATCCATCTGTATTGTGGTATTATTGGTGTGTCTATTCCTCGAGACGCCAGTCATATTCACTCTCACAACCAGTGTGTTGATGCAATAGTAGTGGATAAAATATTTGCTTTGATGTTGTTGATGTTGCTACGAGTCTATTTAGTTATTGATACTGTGCTGATATGTCGCTGCCAAGTTGAGCCCCCATCTGGTGTTGCCATCTGTTATGTCGTGGAGCGTGGATACTCCCATATATCTGCCACACTCATTTTAGTCAGTGGAACACATTCCTTAAGGCGACAATCATATTCCCTCTCACAAAAGGTCCCATTTTTTCAACTTGTTGAATACTACTAGTACTTGACTATTTGAAGTTGACTTATCTTTTTTTTTTTTTTTAATTATTTTTACCCAAGTATTTTGAGAAATAACTATTTTTTAGCGCAATAACATAACCAGCCATGACGTTGTAGAATAGGGCGTGATCCCCCGTGACATCCACCTAAGGCCAGTCAAAACTAAAAGAAAAAAGATCCAACCCATTTACTCCTGATCCAACTTGTTGCACTTTAACGTATTTCTTTCCAGAGCCAACACACAAAAGAAAGAGTTGCTGTTGAAGGAAATATGAATCCAGGAATATGATATATTATGCTCGAACAAAAAATGCTACGAGTACCGATTAGTTCGCACAGATGGATTCTTGGCGTCCATTTTGGGTTCCTAGATAAATAATCTAAGTTGTTCATTAGTTTTGGAATATTATCCTTTAAAGCAAGAATGCCTATTCACCCATTAGCTCTTCTAGCTAAATCTTTGTTCCCTTCGTTGCATTCTTGATGCACACTAATTTCGAGGCACAATTGTGATGCTAAAAGGGGAATATTATAGGGATCGTGGACATGACTGTGGACAGAAGATTTAGTCACGACAAACATGTTATAATGAGAACCAGATCCTTTGTACGTATCAACGAGCACAACATGATGAAAAAATCTCAAAACATAGTACTAACTTCTAGATTTGATCATGCGGCCTGTATATTGTCTGATTGAAAGTATAAATAAGTTCTGTCCAGAAACAACAGAGAAACCATGACCTCTGGAGTTTTTGTTTATTTAATTATCATTTTGATCCAGAATAATGAAGTTCACAGTTAAAACATTTTTGCACTTTTGAGCATGTTGGCATGAAATTCAGGGGTTCATTACATCAAAAGAGAAAAAAGTGAATGCTCCTGAGGAGCAATTCAAATGCGCTTGAGGCGCATTATGAAATGAGAGAAACAAGGATGTGCCCAGGGGGTGTTCAACTACGCTTGAGGCACATTTTTTTTTTACAAGAAGAGAGAAAATGAGGATGCGCCCGGGCGCAACTTAAATGCGCCTGGGGCGCACTTGAATTGTGCCTGAGAGGCATGTGATGCAACAAATATGTTTGATTTTTTTTTTTTTACTGAGTTTTTCTAGTCCGAATTGGCAGGAGACTAAAAAAGGCAATCCCTTTAAACATTATAAGGGTTGTTAAAGAATGAGAGAGGCACGAGAAGGCGGTACGAAGTGATCGATTCCATGAG
>BPLT01000093.1:0-60000 GCA_019656295.1 Rhododendron mucronatum var. ripense | reverse complement strand
ATATGTATACACATGAAATATGTTTTCAAACCCCAAAAGGCATCAAGATTAGAAGTTGAAAGTTGGTCACTGGTCAAATAGCGCACACACACACACACACAAACTCAGAGAGAGAGAGAGAGAGAGAGAGAGAGAGAGAGAGGTGGTTGGTTGGTTGATTAATTACCAGAGGAAGGAAGGTGGGACACAGCAGAGCCTGGCATGGATATTGTTAGCTCTAAGCATGTAGAGGTTGTAGGTGAAACTGCCATATCTGAAAGCTGCACACACACACAGAGGGAGAGATGGACAAAAGAGGAGAAGGAGTGGCTAATTAGACCATAGAATGTAAAAATGGGGGAAGGGGTAAGAATGAAAAGAGGAGAGAGAGAGAGAGAGAGAGAGAGAGAGAGAGAGAGAGTGTGTGTGTGTGTGTGTAGGGGGGGTTGTTGGAAATAAAGAAAGAGTTGATAAATGGTGGGTTTTTCTGGGGAGTTCTATATATAGTCGTCAAGTCAAATAGTCTGACCCGTATGATGCACGACACGTGCCTCCTGTGATTGCAAAACAACTCAAAGTATAAGGGTCCTTGTTTATCCGGCGGGGGGTGGGGTGCCCTCTCTGAACCATATAGAGGGTTTGAGTCTGGACTTTTGCCCGTCCACAAGTCAGCTGGTTGAATGATTGGAAACCTCCCAACACTCTCTCTCTCTCTCTCTCTCTCTCTCTCTCTCTCTCTCTCTCTCTCTCTCTCTCCATATTGCATAATTTAAAAGTCAAATCTCATTTCTTGACCATTGTAGTCTAACCCAACTTTCATTTTCATCCCTATGTTTCAGTTGATTTTTCATTTAATCCTTCTACGTACTGAAAACTCACAATTCTCATAACATCTATATATCGTTCCCACAGTTCTTGACATCTAAGAATCCAATCAATTGATCTTGTCGGTTAGCACAAGGTCTTACAGACAAACTCTGCATACATGCAATCGTCCACGAATCACAGGAATTTTATAGAAGGTGATCTGAATGGTTCTCTGACCTGATAAGAATCAAACTTTCGGGCCTTTACAAAATTAATTACTCTATAATAAAGACCAATGTTTAATCCCTACCGGGCTATCTGTGCTGGTTGTCTAGGTTGACAGTGTCAAAAATTGAACATGGACCGTACCAAAGTTTTTGTATAACTGTAGCACTAACAATTAATAATTTCTTCAATGAAAGGAAAACTTTACATGGTGCGTCCCATAGTCATTATGCTTCATGGAAATCATCATTGGTATCATCTAAAGTGGGTACATATCAATTGAAGGCAACCAATTAGATAGCTAAAGTGTTGGGAGTTATGTTTGCCAAAGAGAGATTATTCAATACTTCTTGAACAATGTTATGTGGCTTCTCCCATCCCATCACACGATGGGGTGGAATTCAAAGATAGCTTATATTAGGACTGGACTAATATGTGGCGAGAAAAGACATGAAATTATGATCGAGGACCGTTGAATAATCTAAGTTTTCCATGTTGAGGTAATGTTTTAAATTTCTAGCTAGCTAGCTAGTGCAGTGTATTTTCCTATATTTGACTGTGTTTGATAATGAGGCATTTATGACTATTTACCCTCTTTTGCAGGTACCAAAGGAATCGTAACGCCTCATAAACATTAATGGAAAAGATGAAAAAGGGACATTTATTTAGAAGTGAAGATGACAACTGACTTTATAATCGCCAAGGGCCAAGGGGGTGTTCCCTCTGTGGCTTTTTTTTTTTTTTTTTTCTTTTTTGGCCCTATTTTTCGTGGAATATTGTCACCATTTTCTTGATCCTCTTTGACAATAAAACCAATGACTTTTCACTTCATAATAATAATGTTATAAAAAGAAGTTATGGTTTAAACTTTTTGGTCAATTGGTAAAATAATTTACAAATAACTGAATCAAACTAGAAACTAAACATAGGACTCACATGTAGGTAATCTATGTAATTACGGCAATTATGTGATATTGAAGGATAGGCTTTAAATTGTGTATGGACATTATTAACGTAGCAATGTCTAAGTGTAAAGAGAGTCAAACAATAATTAATGTGGGTTTGGGGTAAGAATTGAGTTCATAATAAAACGTCCCACAGCTGTCTTTAACTCATATGAAGATCTAGTAGAGCCCTACTCTAAATTGGAGCTGTCTTTTAACTCATATGGGTTTGCCTTTTTTCTATTTCAAATTGACTTATCCAAAAATAAAAATAAAATTTGATTCAATAATCGAAAGGGGTCTGGTCAAGTAGGTATAAAAAAAATAAATAAGTATTTGTCTTTCGTGATGTCGCATGATTGAAACCTATATAGGCTAAACATATAATCCTTAAGATCAATAAAAGTTCGTCTGGTCATTAACTTTAGAGTTTTGGAATTAATTGAGATGCGCGCAAGTTGGTTCGGGCATTCAGTTGTTTAAAAACATTCCATTCAATAGAGAGAAAAAGGGGTAAGTTTGTTACTCCAATTGGGATTCGGGGACCCTGCTGGGAGGCAAGCCAACAAGGTTGTTGTCCCTCTAAAGATTATTCAAATCATTCATTATTTTTAAAATATTTTATTATTGATTTAATATTCGATTAAAGATTTATTGTCTTTTAAATGGGCTTCACAAAAATGATTCAAGCGACTCACTATCGTTAAAATATTTTTTATGTGTTCTTATAAAAAAATATAAATTAGTTCAATCCGATGCTTGATTTTATGCTTTCTGGATTTAATACTCTCTTGCCCATTTATTAAATAATAAACAGGGAAAAGGGGGAGTGAGGGAGAGTGCCAAAACGGCACTGTTTTGGAGGGACAATAGCCCTGCTGGCCCCTACCTCCCTACAGGGGTCCCTGAATCCCTCCGATTGGGTTGATTTTAGCTAGGTAGAAAATTGCATTTAATTCCACACTCAAAATAAACGAAGTTGGGTCAAAGTATATATGTTCCTAGACTTGGTTTAATTATATTCCAAATCATGTCTGTTACCTTCATACTTAAAGAAACATTTGTTAAATTATTAACCGCCAACTGCCCTAAAACTGTAAGCTGTTAGAGAAACGGACGACTTCATAATTTATATTCTCGACACAATCCCTCACACGATGACCAGGTGTATGTGATGCCTAGGTGTTTCTCCATGAGAATACCAAACTTATGTGTACGTAACTACGTACCTATTTAAGTAATACGCAGGCGATGGGTTTCGTCACAAAATCTCTTTCCAACTTGGTCATCTAATATACTACACCATGAAAAAATGTCAATACATTTCTTCTACATTCGATACTATTTTATAAGACTCAATCATCGTATACATGAGCTGTGGTCCCAAAATAGGTGCGGAAAAGTCCTTGCAAATTGCTACATGACTTTGAGGGCAATACCCCGGACAAATGTACAGAGTTACATATATTTCCATATCATTGGATTCAAAAAAATACAAAATCACTGCATACGTGCCATATTTTAGTAATGTGGATGGATTGTGCATACCTCACCCTCTAGTACTCTAGTGTTGTTGCAGCCATCCGAACGTGTGTAATTTGGCCACTAGATATGTACATATATTCTTCAATAATCTTCAATTCAACTTTTTTTCGTCAATTTATTGATTGTTTCATGAATGATAGCAGTTGGAGTTAAACAACTATTTCCGCATCACTCAAACACGTCCTCCTGTTGAAACCCTAAATCAAGAACCAAAATCTCATATATGTGGGATCATCAGATGAGGTAATTACTGTCACAGAAAAATTATGAATACATCATTAGTGTAGGACCCCATATTTGATCTCGCACAATGTGGTGTACACCAAATATTGTACAATTTGTACTCATAGCAAGGCTATGTGTGTCATTAAGATGCAAGTCACATCAAATGGTTCTCAAAATTTTATCCTCAATTGTGATAATCCTTTATCGCATGTTCCCGCATCTCTCTCTTGTGTGCTAGTGTGTTTCATGTCACAAAAGTATTTTCTTTCGTATTAATTGATAGTCCATATTATAGAAAGTCGTGCAACTTGTTAAATAAAAGATAACATTTTACTAAGGGCTGTTTTCAGTAGATTTAAGTATTGAGAAAGAAATTGTTGTCCATATTATAGAATTTAAGTTTCGTAGTATTTTCTTTCGTATTAATTGATAGTCCATATTATAGAATTTAACATTTGTTTTCTACTAAGCAATAAGTTGTAGATGGGTATGTGAGTGAAAAATTATTGAAAAATGTCAAATTATTTTTACAGACCAATAAGTTGTTACTTAGTGTGAACATCAAACTAAAATGCCAAAATTGTTGCTTTGTGCGAACAAGATGCTAAAATTACTTAAGTTGTTGCCCATTTTTGTTAGTGATAACCTGTTCTAAAAAGTTAGATGGCATTTTCGCTAAACAAAATGTTATAGACTACTTCTTGTAATTCAAAAATGTTAAGTTATTTTCACTAACGCATAGTTGTAAATGGTATATGGGCTGGTCAAAGGAAAAATTAGAAAGGGAAAATAGAGGGAAAATGGAGAGGAAGAAGTTGTGAGTTCGTATGAACAACTTAACAAAAGAACCAAAGTTGTATTGCAAAATTGTTAGCGGAAACGAGGCCTAAATGTATGACAATTCAAAACTTTATTGTACCACATTAAATAAAACTTTAATTGATATATTTAATTTAGTGCGGTTAATCAAAAATATATATACATAATAATATTTAATCTATTTCAAAAATAGCACAACCTATCGTAATGGACTTCCAAATTAGAAACAAAGATAGTATAATCTATATCTTCTATTATATAAAGGGAGAGCCCTTTTTGGTGTGGAAAAAAAATAAAGCCGGGTCACAATTTTTCATTTTCCTAATTGGACATAGAAAGGACAAAAATTTACATTATGTTTTACATATGCCCTGAATAATCAAGGACATAAATGTAAAAACATGATTCATGTAATTACCACCCACTTCATTGCTGTTTTCTAAATTCTTATTATTAGGGCTAAAAAATGCAGTTTCTAGGCATCCATCGCTTGTGTAATTAATAATATCACTTGGATTTTTGAGAGTTCACATTGGAATGCTCTATTAGTTTTAAACAAGGTTAATTTACATGGAGGCTTCAATGTTGAGTAAAAATTAGAGCCTTCCAATTAACGTGGTTCAAACTTCTATGTCTAGTAATCATAACTTGCATTACGGGTCATCTTTACCTCCAGAGAGAGAGAGAGAGAGAGAGAGAGAGAGAGAGGGTATTGTTGGTCAAGCTCAGGTGAGAAAGTAAGGCATGCATATTGACCATAGAATATATACAAGAGGTCAGGCCATGCAATATTCTGATCCAGTCCAATCGATCGGCATCTTCTTCCCAAGTTGCATCTACCCCATTTCGAGAGAGTCGACATTGAATGAGTAGTCCTTAGCTTAGCTAGCACTTTCAAGCAATTAATTTGATTCCATTATGTGAAGAAAAGCGAAAGATGTATTATTGATTGTATTCAAATCATAACCTCGCACGCCTTTATATAGGTTACAAGATGCATAAAAAAAAAAAAATACGCATCATAAGGAAACCTAGACAAATTAGGAAACATAAATAATAATCTGCCTAAACTGGAAACATAATAATAAAGTTTAGAAAATATGGCAACATAATATTTTCCAATATTATGTTAACATCCCTCCTCAAACTCAAATAGATCTACCAACTTGAGTTTGAAAAAGCCAAAAGAAACCAGGAGCAGCCATGCCAAGCCAAACCAAGAGAAACCAGAAGAAGCCAGGAAAGAGAAATAGATAGAAGAGCCAAAAACAGCCATGAGCGAGAGAAGCCATGACAGTAGAGATTTGAAGTGATATCCGAGTGCACGAGCCGATTACATATTACTACGAGTGCCCAGCGGACGGCAATGAAGTATAGGCCACCCACCGAGATCGAAAATTCCACAGGGCCTAGATCTTATAACTCTGATACCATATAAAGAAAAGCGAAAGATGTATCATTAATTGTATTCAAACCATAACCTAGCACGCGTTTATATAGGCTACAAAACACATAAAAAGAAATACGCATAATAAGAAAACGTAGACTAACTAGGAAACATAAATAATAATCAGCCTAAACTGAAAATATAATAATAAAGCTTAGAAAATATGACAACATAATATTTCCCAATATTATGTTCACATTCAATGAACAATTAACGTCAAAACATTCTGTACTAGCTTCCTCTGCATTCCCACTTCAACACAATCGATCAAAATAAAACATAATAGTTCAGAGGCAAATTACACTAATAGTACTCCTTGACGTGTTACAAACGGGTGTTAGTTTAATTTGCAGGCACCTTCTAGAGTTGTGTTGAATCTGTGAGGTCCGCCATGTTAGGTATGAAGCAAATCAGTGCGCGGATGGTCTAGCGAAGAAGTCCTTTAATTTATGTAATTAAGATTATATTTCTTTAGTCGAACCTCCTATTTTTCTGTTGCAACATTTAGCAGATGATCATGTAGGGGTTAAATACCCCAAGACGGTTATGTTTGAGTTTTTATGATATCATCTGTTTAACCAAAAAACAAAAAACCATCATACCTACATCAAATTTCTAGCTAGCTTCTCAAATCTTGAACTTGTTATCCAATCCAAAATGGAAAAGTTAACCTAGCTTATTAGGTGCCCAATATTACATGAAAGTAATATTGGGGCGTGGTTTGTTTTTCCTCCAATTTTCGGTTGGAAGTCATTGTAAGGGGCGTGGTTTTATTTTCTGTTTTTGCTACTTGAATGTGTAAATTTGTTTAGTTTAAATTGTTCGAGCCCCCTCGATGTACCCGTTCGAGTTAATCTATATGTTTCGTTTTGCCGAGCAAAAAAAAAATATTACATGAAAGTAATAGCTCATTTCATAGCCAATCAATGTGAGAATTATGTTTCGGCCATCCGTTATTTATTGTACCGTCTCCTAACACTTTTGAGATCTATCATGTATAACATCTTTTTAGGTCTATATATCATAGTATAACCTTCTTCTTGAGTCTGTCATCATGAAGTGTAGATTATTTGTGCCCCATGTAATATTATTTAAAAATTTATTTTAAACCAAAAGAGCTCCTAATATTATATTAAGTGGTTGATTCATTCTATACGTACCAAATCAATAAATTTTCTTTTGGATCATGTAAGAATATTTTTAGTTATCAGTTTTAGTGGCCGGGGAGACTTGTTTTACAGCGTTGAACATCTTTATGTGACATGTCCATGTGCACTCTTAAATGGAGGCTATAGAGATGGGTGTCAAAACTTGACAGTAAGTATTCCATTTATAATATTACGATTCTTATTCCCCTTAAATACAAATTATTTGTTAAAGGACGGCCAGTGGTAGACATACTTTTTGGTGAAACGTTGTGGAAACTTCATATTTTTAACCAAAGTCAATTAATAATGACCGGAGAGGGTTCATCATATATTATAATATTAAGCGATCATCCATTTTACTCCTAAAAAATGTGGAATTGTGTTTCTTTAACATCCCCTCCACGTGCAGCTGCATTTGAGACATATCATGTGTAGCCTCTATTTTTTGGTATATTATTATGCGGCCTTTTTCTGGTCTATCATCGTGTGGAGTAGATTGTGAATATTTTTAAAATGTGAGGTGAAATGGACCCCGCTCTACTACCATATTAAATTGTTAACCACCAATCCATCTAAAAGCTTAAGCTATTAGTGAGAGTGATAATTTTATTAATTATATCCTTAACACACATCCTAACATGTAGCCAGACTCTCCTCCATAAGCGGTCTAAACACACATAAATTCTAATCGTTAGGTAAACGACGAGGTTTGAATACATGAACTATTGTCTGCTCTGATACTATGTTATGAAAACTTTATATCCGACTCAAAGCCAATAGGCAATGAGTGGAGAAGTACCAACATATCCAACTCATTTCACATGTAACAGACTTAAATGCAACTGCACGAGAGCGAGGGTGTTAGAGTAGTTGTCTCACATTATTTAGGTATGGAATGAAAGATCTCTTAATAACATTTGAAAAGTCTTTACTCATTACCAATTGATTTTAAGTTGAAAAAATATGAAGTTTCCACAAACACGACCTTTCATATAACAGCGACCAATTCAATTTAGGACAAGTTTCATAGTAGCAGCAACTCTCTGCGAAACTACGTCTGCAATTAAGGAGTGACTAAAATTATGTGGTCGTTGTCACGACTCACGACCTCCCAAACGCATAAAATTTCAAAAGAATATTTGACTCACGTTCCTCGCCTGCGCAGCGTTCACAGCCCTCGCCCTCTTTTTCACCTTGAATGTCAAAAGTTTTTTTCTCCTCAGATTTTCCCTGCAATCCATTTTCTTCGGCTATTAAAGGGGGTGTTCTAGTTTCTAGAAAAATGATTTTTAGAAAATGAAGGTATACTCAAGCTTAAAAATCATGTATTTACGCTAATAATTTTCCTATCAATATGGATCTTGTTTGATAGATCTCATTGAGATCTTTTAAACGGTGCAAAAAAAATTAAAAAATTATTTTTTATTTTTATTATATTTGAACTTGAAATTATCTTCTTTTTGAAAAAGAGTGTTTAAAAAGGAAGCGGAACGACACCTACATCATCTTCTACTGCGCTATTGTTATCTTTACTTCATCTTTTTTTTCATGAACTAACTAAGGACATGGTAAAATGCTGAAACTTTTTTGTTAGTGAAACGAAATGATAAAATGCGTGAAGTTTTTCGTGTTTTTTTTGTTAGTAGAAATGAGGCGCCCTAAAAAGCGTACCCCGTCCGTCCAAATTTGTTTGTTCGTTTTCGATATATATTCTTTCTGATTTTCAATTGCTTGTATCTATCGGTATAAATCTCAAAAAATATGCAGTATAACTCAGTCTTAATAGTTCTCAACAAGTTCTACCATACATTCAAAATCATAAAATAGAAGTATTATAGATACAAAAATTGAAAAATAATATGAATATCGAAAACAAACAAAAAATTAGAACAATGAAAATTGTTGGTTTTATGGGGTCTGCATCCACCTTCTATTCGAGATGCCTCTGTTGGCGCAGGGCAAGCATATTAGAAGGCCTAACCTCCTTCATCCATCGGTGCTTTATGGACAGCATTGCAAAACCCCTCATGTCTGTCTGGCGCTAAATGTAGGGTTCTGTACTACCCTTTAGCGATTAAGTTGCGCCTTCCCCTAATAGAAATTATTTTTAGATGAGTTAGTTAGCACCTGATCTCAACAAAAGCAGGGCCGGCCCCGGAGTAAGCCTTGCAAGCCCTCGGGCTTGGGCAACCCCCCTGGCTGGGGCAGCCAAAAAACAAAAAATTCAGATTTGATATAAATATAAATAAGCTTCCCATATCTGCCAAAAGGCATCAGCTGGGCTTTGTGGCCAACGTGCTTAGTATAAGTTCAAGGCGATCCAAGATCGATTCTTGGCGCCTACCCTGTTTTCACCTCTCTTTTTTTTTTTTCCATTTTTATTCTACCTCTTTTTGTTTTCCTCCAAATCCACAATTTATTTTTTCATTTGAGTTCTATCACTTTTTGTTTTCCTCCCAACCCACAATATTACAAAAAAAAAAATCTTAAATTATTTTGTTGGAGATTTTCTGACTTAACAAACACAATAGTGGAGTAATGTAGATATATTCTTACATTTGATTAAAAAAAGTCATAGTTAAAATAAAATTAAGCGAGCTAACATAGTTTCTGTTTGGAAATTGATATTGGCACTCTAAAAACTGATGGAGACACTCTAAAAAATAAAGGAAAGTGACTTTGAAATTACACTGATATATTGGAGTGCCCCCATCAATTTTTGAAGTGTCAATATCAGTTTCCTTTTTGTTTTTACCTTCGAACTATCATTTTGCAGGAGAGATTAAATAGATTGGCTATGATCTCAATTGAAAATGATGCATCATTCCATTAAGAGCATTTAGAGACTTCTTCTTCTTTTTGTAACTTTTTACACTTTTTAAGACAGACCATTTTTGTCACATATATCAACTAAAAAACACAAAAGGCCGAATAACCAAAATTTAGTGGAATGGACCTGAGTTCATGGATAAGTAAAATATGATGACTTAATTGAGAAATTTGCTTAAATTTTTTTTTAATACGATCATGCTAATTATAAAGCACAATAACCGAGGTTACATTTGATGTTGATTTTTACGATATTATTCAAGCTAAAGGAACAACATGTAACTTTGATGTTGGTTTTTTTGGTACTTAAATTGTGTATGACTTAATAGTAGGTGGGCAACAAAGCATAAGGCCGGGTTTGGGCAACCCAAATGTCGGGGCCGGCACTGAACAAAAATAAATCTTAAAAGATAAGTTTTGAAGTACATTTATACTCCCTCTGTCCCTTTTTAAATGTCCTACTTCGTAACTCCAACTTATTAAAAAGACATCATCATTATACCTTTCATATCAACTTTTTCCTCAACTTTTCCTACTTACCCATCATCATTACACTTTTTACTCACTAACTTTTCAAAATGGAATCTACTTTTAGGGACAAAATAGACAATGTACCATCTTTTACCCACTAACTTTACAAAATGGACACTTATTAAGAGACAGCCTAAAATGGAATACTGGACTATAATAAAGGGACGGAAGGAGTACAATATAAAGGTCATGTTCGGCTTGGATTTTGTGGGAGACTTTTTAGAATAATAAATAGAGAGAGAGATAGAAAAAATTTATTAGTGATCGTGCTTAAAACTTTTAAGTTTTCAAAACGAACAAGGTCAAAGTACATTTAAAATTTTCATTTTTCATTAAAAAAACGTAAATCTTTTTCAATGTGCACGGACGGACGGAAGGTTGTGTTAAAATAGGACCCACTTTGAATTGACCATAAGGGTACACAAAAGACAAACATTACAGGAACATGGCAACCTGTGTGGGTTCGATGTTGATGATTGTGTTGGAGACGAGTGGGGCCTCCCTCTGTCTTCTTGTCCGTCCTGATCATAAACCGTGTTTTGTGGGCCCACCAGAAGACTTCCCTATGCCTCGTATAGATTATTTAGGTGGTGTTCCACTTTTCAAAAAAAAATACTTTTTGGAAAAAGAAGATGATTTTAAACTCAAATATAATGAAAATAAAAATATTTTTTAAATTTTTTTTGTACCGTTTAAAAGATTTTTTAATGAGATCTATTAAATAATATCCATATTGGTAGAAAAATTATTTGCGTAAACACATAATTTTTAAGCTTGAAATTACATTCTTTTTTTAAAAACTACTTTTTTTGAAAAGTGGAACACCCCCTATGGACCCGGGTTACTGTAGTGCAAAGTGCATGATCCTCAATCCATCACTGATCAAGATTTTATATCGACCCTCGCAAATATGAGTTGTCTATTGTTCAGATAAAATCTAGATCATTGATTGTCTAAAAGAGAACTTGATCTTGTACTACAACCCTATAATCCACCCTTGCACAGGAGGGTCCCTGCTACTGTCATATTTTATTCGATAATCTTTTTCTACCGCATATTGAATTGGGTCCTTGGCTCCTTGCATTTTGACTTAGATCCCAAACAAATATGTGATGCAGAAAGGGTGGTTCAGGTCACCATGCATCGGTACCTTAGAGTATTCACAATGCTATAATCAAAATTAGATAACCAAAAGTTGTCATATCAGCTTTTGGTTATCCATTTAAGAGATTGTTAAGCTTAACAATATTGAGGTCTACAATGGTTACTTTTGGTCAATAACCAAAATAAAGAGCCAAATGCAATTTCATGTGACCAAGCATTTGGAAGGACACGGCTGAGTCGGAGATGAATAATTCGGGGATGACTAATTCAGGCATTTTTCTGGTGTACGCATTTTATCAAACATATGGTGTTCTTCCTAGTGTTTTCTATCTTAATGGACACTAATTTTGATCGAGAGGTATAAGCTTCATGGTTGAAGGAAAAGAAACAGAGGGAAAAAAGTAGAAGTTGTTTGTATTAACGTGAGATTGAAGAGAAGAAGATTGAGAATGCACGTGAGATACAATATAATTGATGTGGCGTGGGATCCACACATTTTGGTTATTGAAAAAATGTTTCTAGTTTTGATTATTCAAATCTCAAAATTTGATTATTTTTAAGCTGGTTGCTAAATTTAATTATAGCATTGTAAGCCTTATTTTGCACAATATTACTAACTTTAAAAATTTTATACTTTTGATTACGGCATTATGGACACTCTTAGGGGCATTGATGAATAAACTTTTTCAAAGGATGAAAGACCAGAGGTTATTAGGATAGGTGTGTGAACCAGTTTATTTACATCTTTTAAAATTCGCTCTTTGAATTAGTCAAAGTCACGTCGTTTCATGAGAGAAACCTTTCTGGTACTCCTAGCCTAAACAAAGTTGTCATTAGCGATAATTGATTTTTTATTTTTTTTGGTCAAAGATCCTATATGGTTTCATTGAAAAGAATAAACGACCGTCACATCAGCTTGGGCCTTCATCCTCCAAAAGACGAAATAAAAATGGTTACTAGAGTTGTTTTTATTTCGTAATATATTTTAGAGCATCTCCTAGCAAAGCTCCGATTGGGACAAAATGGCGAGCCAAACTCGTTTTCTCCGGTTTCCAGCAGCCTCACTAGTTCCCTCCTCACTACAGCAACTCGCCACACCCAGCGAGTTCTGTACCCTCACTGGTCCCCTCTCGCTCTCTCCTATTCCTTTCTCTCTCCCATAAAATAGATTGGCGAACGGATTTCCCACTCCTATGAGTCAGATCTTGTTTGCTTCAAGGTACTCCGGTGAATCAGATCTCATTTGCATCAAATATGAGTTACCCCGGCAAGTTTCTTCGGCGATTCAAATCTCGTTTGCTTCAAGTTACCCCCGCAAGCTTTTTAGACGATTCAAATCTCGATTGCTTTGAGTTCGAGTTTCTCCGAAAAGTTTGCTTCGACTTAGAATTTTCCTGGCAAGTTTCTTCGAGTTCGACTTCGACTTCGAGTTTTTGGAATTTTGAATGGTGTGTGTATATATTTACAGAATTCTTCTTATAAGGACCTTAAGTGAGGACTTCCCTTTTCCGGTAGAATTTGATAATCCGAACTATTCAATGTGTACAAAATTTGATTTTAAGGGTTCCTGGGCGAAATCAGAAAAAAATATGACCAGGAAGTGCTTGATTTGAACAGTTTTTTGTTGAACCGTTCACTGAAAACTGCTCAGATGAAGCTCCTTCCGGTCATATTTATTCTGATTCTTGCGAGGACTTATAAAATCACGTTCTAATCACATTGAGCGGTTTGAATCATCAAAATTCGATTGGGATCTATGAGGTCCGCACTTAAACTAAGTAGGAGATCCCTGATTTTGCTACGGTCTGCACCTCCCTTTTTTCGATCAAATTGCGACGATCTGAGCCGTTCAATGTGATCAGAACATGATTTTAAAAGTAATCATGAGAAATTAGCCAAAAATTGACTGGAAAAGACTTGATCCAAACAGATTTTTATTGAACTATTCAATAAAAAAACTGCTCAAATCAACCCTTCCCGGTCATTTTTTTTTTGCCGATTTCTCGCAAGTACCCTTAATATCACATTCTGAACACATTGAACGGATCAGATCATCAAAATTTGATCAGGAAAGGGGAAGTGCGGACGATGTGAACGGTAAGAGAGTGTGAATAGGAAGAGGACTGATATATGCATATGCATATATCTGTATATGTGTATGGTTTTTGTGCTTTGTTAAGGCAAATGCCTTGACTATTGGGTATTGCTCTTGTTTGGTAGCTAGGTAAGACACTTTTCTCAACCAAAATCACTAGGAAAATGGTTAAGCTATTGGAGATGCTCTTACCTATATGTTGGATTAAAAATACACATATTTTTTCAAATGCTCTGAATGAACATTGAGATATGAAGAGGTTCAAGATTTTATATAAATCTTGGTAACTAAACTTTAAAATATTTTACCGTCCTAGATTTCAAGAGAAATGCTATACCATATAGGGGTATAGGGGTATACCCCTATATCCCCACATAGGGATATCCCCACATAGGGGTATACCATAGTTGCATCACATATACAAGAGAAATGCTATGAATTTGGCATTTTTTTTTTTAGTCTCTTAAGGTTGTCCATTCAATAAAATAAGAAATTTAAAAGTGTATTACTCAATAGTTTCACACTACATGTTGCATTCAATTATATGACTCTCCTCTTTTAAAAATATTCAATTATTGATACGATTGGTGTTATTTTAAGATAAATGTATTATTTTTTAAATCAATTATTTATGACGAACGTATTACTCTCTACTTTTAAAGATCACTTATTTGCGACAAACGTATTACTCTTTTTATTTTGTTGAAAGCAACTTTTAGCTTCCAATCTTTTAAATGAGTTGGTAGTTAACAATCTAATATGGTATCAAAGAATCTCACTGCTTACCTAATGATAAAAATTTACACATGTTTAGCATGTTTATGGAGGAGAATATGACTACACACGATGGGACCTGTTGAGAATATATATATATATATATAACGAAGTTGCCTCTCTGTACATGCAGGCTTGGCCAATCCATTCGGGAGTGTTCACATAGTCCGCAACACATCACTTGGCTAATGAAACTATAGGACTTGGGATACTCTTGTCACCGTTTGTCTGTCTCGCGGAATTTCATGGATCCTATAATGTACAATTTGTTGAAACATAGGTTCTAAATTCTATATATGTCGTTAGCTGACTATTCTTGTATACTCCCTTCCCTTATTGACGAGTCAAAGTCAAATATTGTCATATGCAAAACTCAATTATTTGTTCTTCTGTATATTACTAGGCCCCGTTCCACTTTCTAAAAAAATCTTATTTTTCAAAAAAAGGGTAATTTCAAACTCAAATATAACAAAAATGAAAAATAATTTTTTAATTTTTTTTGCACCGTTTAAAAGATCTCAATGAGATCTATCAAACAAGATCCATATTGGCCAGAAAATTATTTACGTAAATGCATAATTTTGGAGCTTGAAATTACCTTCCTTTTTTAAAACTTCCTTTTTTCCAAATCCGGAACGGCTTAGACTCTTTATTTGTTTACAGTATGAGATTATTTCTTGAAGGAGTTGTATTATGGGCTTAAGGCTGTGTTCCAAAAATGGAATAAGTTCTTATTTTTTGTTGAATAAGAACCCCTGTTCCAGAAAAATAAGAAGATTTCCACTTATTTGGAAGAATTTATATAGGTACCAATGGGTGCCGGGAGTGAAATCGCACCGGCGGCCGTGCCGGGCAGTCTCAGGCCACCGGACGGCTGATCCGAGCCGTCCAAAAATTCTTTAAAAAAAAAGCCAAGGGGGCCAATCCGGGAATCAACGGCATCCGAGGTGTATAGGGTGCTTGATCCGAGCACCCCTTTTCCATGTATATGTGATGATTCAAATATACACGGAAAAGGGGTGCTCGGATCAAGCACCCTACACACCTCGGATGCCGTTGATTCCCAAGCAAGCCCCCTCGGTTTTTTTTTATAGAATTTTTGGACGGCTCGGATCCGCCGTCCGGTGGCCGGAGACTGCCCGGCGCAGCCGCCGGTGCGATTTTCCTCCGCCGGCGCCCATTATCATAGCAACAGTCTTATTTTTTGTATAAGGCAATTTCAAGCTCAAAAATCATGTGTTTATGCAAATAATTTTCCTATCACTATGGATCTTGTTTGATAGATCTCATTGAGATCTTTAATACGGTGCAAAAAAAATTTGATTTTTTTTTTTCATTTATATTATTTTTGAGTTTGAAAATGTGAAAGGAACTTTTGATTTGAATTTTGTGGAATGACCCTTATTATTTTTGAATGAGAAGTTGTAAAATAAGTACTTATTTTTTAAGAAGTATTCTGGAACGGGGCCTAATTTTACTTGTTGGGAAAACTCATGCCTTGACTAATACAGATAGTAGAACTTGGCAGATACATATATTCAGTACCTTTTGATTACAGAAAAAAGTATTTGGTGCCGCCAAGAAGTGCCCTAAGGCTCTTATCAACCACACATCCAAGACTCTTTATCCACCACATATTTTTGTAGAGCTCAGTACTAAGTGTATGAGCCCGTAAAAATGAGTGATGGATGAGTATTGAAACACAACATGATATTCAGTGGCCTAGCCAAAAATATGAATTAGTGAGGCACTATGAAACAAAGAATTTCAACGATGGCCTTCAACAACCACAAATCCACGATTTGATGGTTGTTAGAGATGTGACAGTGGTTTGCGTCTTGTGGAGTCACCGAGTGAGAAACGATGGGGAGTTTTAGGCGTTCGTAGATTGTTATTGTGTTCACCCTCCTAAAAAGTAGGTGAAAATTACACAATTTTACAAAGTCCACTTTGGGCTTTTACTTCGATAAGAAAAAACATTAATTGTGACTTGATTTTTAGTTCAAGGAAAAAAAATACTCCCTCCGTCCCTTTTTAAATGTCCTGCTTCGTAACTCTAACTTATTAAAAAGATATCATCATTATACTTTTCACATCAACTTTTTCCTCCACTTTCTCTACTTACCCATCATCATTACACTTTTACTCACTAACTTTTCAAAATTGAATCTACTTTTAAGGGCAAAATAGACAATGTACCTTCTTTTATCCCTTAACTTTACAAAATGGACATTTATTAAGGGACAGCCAAAAATGAAATACTGGACACTAAATAAGGGACGGAGGGAGTACTTAATCCCTATATCTTTTAGTTTTTGATTGAATCACACGTGTCATGATCAAGCATGTACGAGAATGGGAAATTGATATGATTTATTTTGAGTGATGATTAAAAGATTAAGGCTCACAAAATAAACGGTTCAAATTGTTAGGGTGGGACTCAGTATGATTTCCAAACAAAGTAGGTACGTTTATCTAATTTTTTAGTGAGTCAAACAAAACATACTCGAATACGTGCATATTTGTGCGAGGGAATGAATTAAAAACTGAAAAAATAATAATAATAAATGCCAATGTACGCAACGGGGGCACATGCTGCCCCCACTGGTCCTCTATTACCTCCATTGTTAGTGACGGTGCCCCAAGATCATTGAATAATTACTCCTCTATTACCTCCGCTGTTAGTGACGGTGCCCCCAAATTCATTGAATAATTACTCGTGAATACTGGGCCAAAAGAAGTTGGTGAGGACGACTTGGTTTCGTGGAAGCCAGCTTTGGTCCAATTCTTCCCGTTCCAGATTTTGTCGGGATTACACCGTAAGATGGTATCTCGCTTTAAAACGTAGTAGCAGTATTTGTTCCACATGGAAATTTAATCTCCTATTCGTGTTTGTTCATACATAGCAAGTGTACTTTATGTCTAATTAATGTATTAGTAAATAATTATAGTAGTATATATTGTTAAGACGGCAGACAGATTGATAAAACATTTTTAACTTTATGAAATAGAAAAATATTAAAACAGTACAGGTTCATTATGTCTGGTAATTACATGGTTGAGGAATGGAGCATGAACTCAGATCATAACAAGCTAGCACTCCAGGAGCAGCAGAAAAAGAAAGCAGCAGTATTCAAATTCATGATAAAAGCCGGCCATAAGATTCTGGAAAATGGCATATCAATGCAGCATAAAGATTCTTTTGAGTTCTTTATTTTCTCCCTTGCAAATCACGATGTCAAACACACACAGATGCGAGCACTGGTATCACGGCAGAACTTACGACTTGAAACCAACTTTGAGAGTAGCTAAATGTTTAGTATGGAAACGAAAACAGATACTGTAATACAACAATGTTTCCGTTGCATTTCTAATTTCGCCGATAAAAAAAGGTGGTAGGAGCCCATGAGGCAGAATAAGAGTTATAGCCCCTATAAATCAGTTAGAATCCACAGTCTTGAGTACATTATCACGTGTAAAATGCTAACAGCTTCTGGGTCCATTTCACTCCGAAATTGTTTCCTGCGGCAAAATATAGATGACATTTGAGAAATCGCCAAAATTTTTGACACGACAACATAATCCCCTCATAATGGTCTTGAGCTGGTATGAGGAAAGAAAGAAATAGTAGCAATCCCAGTTCCCTTCTCTACAACTATATTCTTGAATGCTAATAGCGATGAGAATTGAGGAGCATAACCTTACTCTGATGCTCTGTTACTACAACACCAAATGGTTTAAGTAAATAGTTACCTTCCAAATCTCTCCAACCTATGCTGACACTTTGGGAGCACTAATGCCAGAACAATTTAACGGGGCGCAACCACGATAGTTTTGTTTGCTAGGGCCGTTCGGTTTCAGCATCATCACTACATCCTTAGTCCCCCTTGAACTCATTGGGCTCCGGAGAGACGTGCGAGCAATAGCAGCTGCAGCATGCTTTTCCAAATCACTATTTTCGTCATCATCGTCATCTATGTGCGCACAGACCCGCTCCCTGTCGAAAAAGAGAGCAGAATTAGCACACAAGCTTCATAACACAGTATTCTTATCAGTCACAAGGATGCTGACATATGTTGTGAAAAACTTCACCTAGGCACAGAGGCATATTGCCTCCGGAGAGGAGTGCTTCTTTCTCCTTTACCATAGTCCTCCTCGAGATGCGCAAACTGTTGCTTGAATTGATCCACTCCACTGAAACAATCAAATGACATTGAGTTCACTTCAAGTTTCTTCCATCACCATCCATAGCTTAAGATTGCAAGGACACATCTACCGGCCTCACGTAGTCATGTCTGACACATGCAAGCAATGGGCCACAATGTGACATGCTCTAGACCTCTTCTTATTTATTGCCACGCTCTAGACAGTTGATGGGCAGGCTCAGCTACATGTGCCACTTTTTTAGTACATATATGTCACTAATCAGACACGTTGGGACACATTAGGAGGTCATAATTCAATATTTAAAAGCTATGTCAGTGTTAAAGTTGTCGTGAGAGAACCACGAAAATCATATGCATCTTGTGTGATTGTTCTTGATTTTTGCTGCATCTTCTCGCATTTGCGTCTTTCTTTCCTAAATCTTTCATTGTGTTCCGCATATTCCTAACTTTTTTTTGTATGTTCGATGCAATGAATAATAAATGGATCACCCAGAATTAATAACAATGCATACATCATTCAGTACACACAACATAGCCATCTTTCTTCTAATTATCACAAGAAAAAGAAATTGGCAACCTTCAAAAGAGCCAGGTAATTCTCCACACAAGATAGTGTAAAATGGTCTATAGAGGATTCTTTTATCTTATCTCAGATTTTTAGTATAACCACAAGATGATATTTGTAAATAATATATGCTCTATGTTAGGGGAAGAAAGAATGAGTCATCTCCTTAGTAGCCCCTGAAGTCAGTTTTTGGGTCGACAGTGTCACTCCAAAATGAGTCTGATTTTTCTTTTATTTTCATGTTCTGTCAAATCCATGCTAAAAGAAAATCAGATTTTGAAAGAATTCCTTTCTGAAGGAAGGTTTGTAAATCAACCAACAAGTCGTCTTTCATCTATTGTCATGACATGGTTGATATCACTGCAAGGACAAGGGTTTAGAAGCTTTTCTGACACCACCTTTATTTCACAATGGAAGATCAAGTTCAGCCTGTGTTCACAAAGGATGCCTAGCACGTTGAATGCGCTCGAATTCAACTCCAAAGACAACAGGTCTTTTAATTGGCATATTTGTTTCGCAAGGTGATACCAACACGTTTTTGCCGTTTGAACGTTGGCGTTTTTGTGCGTGCCAAACTTCTAGGTTAACATGCCCGTTCAAACGCACTTGTGACCACTCGAACAGGTGTCTTTAGCCTGTCACAAGTTTTAACAGGGCTAATCTGCTTAAAATTCCACTTTAACTGTTTGCGATAGATTGACAAATTCCAGTCACTTCATTACAAAAAACAATAGAGGCAGATCTGCTTAACTCTGAGTAGAAAGCACAGGTAATTGACACCAATTTTACTTCATTCTTGAAAAATTAAAGGCAGATATGAAGCAACGCAGTATCTATTAAGAAACAATAAGTCTGCCCACACAGACAATCTGATTGAGAAATAGCTATTTCGAATTCCTTAGAATTTATCATTTCACTTCCCACTCATCGAAAGTGAGAAAATTCTGTATGACAGCAAAATTTATTGCTTTTTATGAATCCCAAAAAAGTTATAGCTGACAATAGTGATAAACTGGCATTATGCGCATGGGATTTGATCTCAGAAGGTATCAAAAATGAGCAAGCTGGCTATATTCCGCACAAGAGAGCAGCTGCAAACGCGAATTTCATCAAGAATATTTGAAAAATGGACACGAACATGCAAAAGATGCATGCAAAGATCACACATGAAGAATTCTGGAGACATTTCATAACTAAATGGAAATCAAATGATTCAAGAGAGATTAATGCCATTCCAAACCTTGGATACATGAAGCTAATCCGATCTACACCATCAAGGTATTCCTGCAGCATCTGAGGATGATACTCCAGAATCTGTATGCTTCAAATGAAAAGAGACCATGAAGTATGCTTCCAAAAGAATATGACATCACAAAAGCAACAAGGATGTTCGTACCTCTCTATATATTAGCTCTCTTATGCTATCTTTTGTCAGGTTCCTCCTTTCAAATTCAAATTCAAGTTTCGGAATGGGTTGCGTAGATGGTTCATCTTCCATATTCGTCAAACTGAAGAAGTACGGGTCTGCCAAGGCCTGTAATGAGGCAAGAACAATCAGTCTCACCGTATGAAAGTATTCAAGTTGCTGAATCTTACCTCTTCAGCAGAGCAACGATTTCTGGGATCAAACGCAAGTAAACGCTCAAGTAAACCAAGAGCTAATGGATCTGCATTAGGGAATTTTTGTGAGAAAGGAACTCGAGGCTTCTTCGCCATGTTATTCATGTATCGTCTAGCCTTTTCATTCCGAATCTGCAGACATATAAAGAACCAAATTTTGGAAAATAAGAGCACAGCAGCGGTAGAAAACATGCAGAATACTGAAATTAGAGCCACACATTATCCAAAATTTTAAACTTTTTTTTTTTTTTTTTGGGTGCTTCAGAGAACTGGAATATAAAAAGTAAAAACTGTTGTCAAAACAGATAACAGAAAGAAGCAAAAAAAAAAAAAAAGAACTAACCCTTGCAATGGATTCAGAGGAAGGAGTGCCAAGCAGATCAGTTATGAGATCCAATTGTTGCACCACATTCTTCCCAGGAAACAACGGTTTTCCTGTAAGCATTTCTGCAAAAATACATCCTATGCTCCAGATATCAATAGCAGGTGTGTACTGAAACACATGAAGTTAATAAAACTGTTAGGAGATATTTCAAGGTTCAGCATCCATACGTTCAATAAAAGTTGTTCCATAATAAACATGGAAAACGTCGAGACACTAAAGCAAGGAAATATTATTGTATAAAGTTTCATGACTTCTACAGACATACCAGAACAAGGTAATCAATGCCACGATTTTTCAGGCCACATTAAATGACAAGGATTACCATGTAATGCCGCTTTATGGTTGTCATTGACTTGAACATATAGTTGACTTGACTGTAACCTTCTTTTTGCTTGATAATTGTATCGAAGCAAATGAAAGTGACAGATAGTTCAGTGCTCCTGGGCATGTCCCAACACCCTCTCTCAGCCACATATTAGGGTCATATGTTGGTGGATCCCACATCTGAGGAGTGTCCCACAAATATATGGCAAGGAGAAGGGGTGGGGCATACCCCAGTAGCGCCCAAGTTTTTCCTGGTATAAGTAGGGTATTGAGAAAATAGAACACCAGTCACAAAAGTAGTATCAACTAATACCCCAGTTAAAAATACCCCACCTTCAAAATTAGTTTGCCTTGTCCCAAAGAAAATTTTAGGGTATTGAGAAAATAGAATACCATGTCACAAAAGTAGTATCAACTAATACCCCAGTTAAAAATACCCCACCTTCAAAATTAGTTTGCCTTGTCCCAAAGAAAATTTCAAACCAATGCGCACGCACGCACATATACAAATCCATCAAAACCTTAAAGATGGTCAAGGATGCTTAAACGATAACGACGACAGGAAACAAAAACCACGTCCCAGAAAGACAGAAATACTGAAATAGAGAAAAAGGAAGCCAAGAAAGCCACCTCCTCCTCCATCCTAAAAATGAGTGAACAAATACTCTGCCTTGTCCGCAGCCTCTTCTCTCAGGATTAACAAATTTTCAATATAAAAGTTACAGGGTTTTAACTCTTTTATCCCGTCAACTATTCAAAATCTGTTTACTTCATCCCTCATCTATCAATTTTGTCCGATTAGTCCTTGTACTATAAGATTTGTGGCAACTAAGGACAATATGTAACACCAGCCCACAAAATGGGCGGAAACTGACCCCCGGTGAGATGCATGTCCATGTGGACTGTCAAAAAGACAGCATAATTGGCCTCTCACCTTTATCGAAGTGGAGGAAAACCCTTTCTATTTTGTGTCCATTGCACTCAGCACACACAGAACCAAACCTCTCTCTTGGGAAAGAAACAACAAGGGAAAATAGCGGGAGGGGGGGGGGGGGGGGGGGGGGGGGGGGGGGGAGAGATGGGTGGGGAAGGGAGAAATGAAAATTGATAAAACTTCAATAAAAAAAACCATATTTGAAGAAGCCTGTTAATGCATTCTTATGAGTTTGAGAAACCTGTTAATACTGGATACCTTTTTGCGAATGAAATTCTATTTTGCATCTTTTTTGGGGAATTGTTTTGTGTATCACATTTCTTTTAGCATTTTCTAGTTGGAATTGGTATTGGAACTGCTTTGGCTACAGCTCTGATGTTTAACAGGCTTATCAAAATATGGATTTTTAATTTTTTATTAAGTTGAAACCATTTTTCATTTCTCCCCTTTTCTTTTTCCTCTCTTCTCCACTACTTTTTTCTTACCCAGAGATAAGTTTGTTCAGTATGAATGCTGTGTGTAATGGCACAAAAAAGGATGGGTTTTCCTCCACTTCTGTAAAGGTGAGAGGTCAATTATGCTCTCTTCCTGACAATTCACACAGCCATGCAGCTCCACTGGGAAGTTCCGTCCATTTTGGGGCTGTCTTTCAATATTGTCCTTAATTGCCACAAATCGCAGAGTAAATGGACTACATAGAGAAAATTGATAGATGAGGGGTGAGGTAAACAGATTTTGCCTAGTTGAGGGGATAAAAGTGTTAATACCCCGAAAAGTTACTAGTATGGATGATACATGATGGAAGACTAGTGCATTGTCCCTCAGCAATGTCTATCAGAGAGATGCAACATCTAAAGCAATTTAGGATTCCAAACTCCAATACTCAATCTCAAAAAATCCAAAGTACAAACACGCCACCTACAGAAATCCTTCGCACTCTCCAAGCCATTGGACAATTAATTCCCAAAATAGCTCACCTATTGAAGTATTTCACAAAATAAACCGGACACTCGAGTACTAGTCACTGAACCTTCCGAGTTAAAAAAAGTTTCATCCACTATGACTACAATGACAGCATTCAGTCCACTTCCAAGTAAATATCCCCATTGGACATATGAAAATGTAATTTTAATGCTGCTCTTCTCTGCAACTTAGTGTCTAAGAAAAATTATTGCACAAACTACGATGCTTGAAATCAGTTCTGAGGAAAAAAAAAAAAGGGAGATAGAATTAAGTTGAACAACAGTAAATGTCAAATATATGGTTCCGAATATGCTTAAAGACAAAGCAAAACGGTGGTAGTATTAGACTCAGCTAACAATCAGCCAACTTCAACAGATGTGCATTGAACGCCCAAGACAAGTGGTCAGAAGCCTGGGGGCATGGGCTTTAAAAGGTTTGATATGAACCAACAAAGTTTACTGGAGCCATGGTAAGAAAATTGAAATTGGGACTCAGGAGTCGGGAGAATATCAGAAATACATCGGAGTAAAGTTCAAGAATCACAGAAATGGTGGGAGAAGGTACTGAACTAGAAGGAAGAAAGAAAGAAAGAGGATTGCCAGCCCCTCAGAATAACTTTGAGAACTATTGAAAACAACCTCAGGAATTCTTCGGAAGCCTCAGATATTCAAGAAATGATTACATTCCATAATTATAAACTGTCATTATTGTTGCATCTTTTCAAAAAATGAAATCTATAACTAGACGACAATGGGGTTAGACCTCCCTAAATTGATTTTAGAAAGTTAATAAGATTCTTTTCACTACATGCGAGTGAATAGGTTTTTTCATTGAGTGTGACTCGACAAAAGTCAAAAGACCAGCCACTGGACAGGAAAAGAAACTGAGACCAAAAAATATCTGGAATGCATGTAACAAAAACAAGTGCTCCAGCGTTACACAAGTTAGAACTTAGAAGCATGCAAAACTTAACTTGCAAGACTAGGGCCAGGCAGCCAAACTTTTATTCAATTGCTCAGATTATAGAAGCAGATTCAGAGTTACTAGGTTATAAGCATACTGTCATGGTCAATGAGTCAATTCCCATAAGCTGTAAAGTAGGGACAAAAGAAAAAGGAATTGCCAAACTACCCAGTGGCCCTAGGGCCTAGGCACATGGATACTGTACACTGTGCATGTACAGCCCACTGATACCACCTAGAGTGGTGCCGGCTGCATTCTAAGAAGGGCAAGTCAAAACATTAAGCAAGTAGTTGCATCAATTGAGAATACATAAGAACATGAAGACACCCAGAAACAGGGAAGTAACTTGAAAGCAGAGGAAGAGGGGAACAAAGAAAGAAAAAAAGAGTAGACATGTTGAGTAAAGCACATCAGTGACTACGAAAAAACAAGCAACAAACGATTTTTAAGGCATGTGCATAACAAAGTAAATATCAAGATGTAACATTGTAACTGTCTAACTAAGTACGCTATAGTAGCTTAAAGAAGTGTACATGAGTCGTACTTACCTTCGAGAAGAAGGAACCGCAGAGTTCAGGAGCACGATACCATCGAGTTGCCACATAATCCTTAAAGGTACATATGAACATAAAAAATTATAAGTTAGTCAAACAGTGGTCAAATAAATAATGGCGTGAAGTTTGGCAACATAATTAGGCACAAAACTGATGATAACATTCGAAATGTTTAAACCTGTTACAATAGCATTATAATCCTCTATCCTTTTTACATAAGAAAGACACCTAAGAAGCACGGATACAAACTCAGGACATGACATGACATGAGTCAGACACGCCAACCCGTCATTTTTGGAAAGTCAAGTAATGGACAAGTTGTGGACACTGTTGAATACACAAAGTGTATATTAGAGGTATATATGAAATCCACGGTAGACATAAAAACATTTTTTTGTCAAATTAGGGTTGAAAACACACACACACACACACACACACACAAAAACTTACCTAACATAACAGAGGCATAAAAACAAGCACAAAATAGGCATTCAAGAAATAAGTATTCATGACATTTTCACCATGCCCCAACTTTTTAAAATTACATTCTGAGCTCCCAATGTGTCCCCAACGTGTCCAAACATAAAAACCATAATAAAAAATTGTAAACACGTTCGGCGTGCTTGACACTTGTCCGAAAGTGTCCATATCCATTGTACAAGGATATGTGATAGACATGTCCGTGCTTCTTAGAAAACACATACGGTCCAAAAAATAGCTGATGGTGTATCGCTAAACGATGCTCGAGCAAGTCCAAAATCACAAATCTTCAACTTGCAGTCTGCATTGGCCAGAATGTTTTTTGGCTTTAAATCCCGATGGAAAACATTTGCTGCAAGAATCAAGAAAGTATAATTAGTTTCACCAAGCATATAGATGTCCTAGCATGTCCTCCGTAAATAAAATTTACTTCAAAGAAAAAGTTTAACCTGCATGTATGTACTTCAGCGCCCGAAGAAGCTGGTACAGAAAGAACTGAAAATGTCCAGGAGTGAGATCATCGTTTGCCTTGATTACCTGGTGAAGGTCAGATTCCATCAACTCAAAAACAACATAAATATCTTTAAATTCTCTTCGGCATGGAGGTAGCATTATATGCTTTATTTCCACAATATCCGGGTGTCGAAGAAGTCGCAGGAGCTTGATTTCCCTGAGGATGCGAGTAGCATCAGAAACATGTTCAAAGACATCATTGATTTTCTTGATAGCTACTCTCTCTCCAGTATGAGTATCAATTGCAGCTGCAACAACGCCATAACTCCCCTTGCCAACAACCTCTTGGATTTCATATTGATTTGCCTCACCATATTCTGTGAAGAACTCTTTGTCAAGCATATTCTGAGTTGAAAGAAATACTTATTAGTAACTAACATAAAATAAACGGCTTGAGGGGGGGGGGGGGGGGGGGGGGGGGGGGGGGTGGGGGGTATGGCCATCTCTGAGAATTCCATCTCAATAAGTAAGAAACGAGATATTAAAAACTCATGCTAATACGGCAGGCAACTCAAACTTTGAGGCATACCGTACAAACAAACGGATGGCCAACATCCGAATTCTGAAACAAGCAAGCAAATAAGTGTAATTGTTCTCGTATTCATCTTGACATAACAACAGACTTTGTCGTGTTTTACCAAAAAAAAAACCTTTACTCTCAGCGGTGACCCAAGGACATATATAGAAGTTCTACAAGTGAAAAGTAGATCAGTGCTATGGAGGATAACAAACCATCATGAATAGGCTACAACAGCAGAACTTCTCTATTAGCAAGTAACACTGATACCCTAGCGATTTAAATTTTGATTCTTTGAACACACTTTCCAAAACATGGTACGTCTTCATTCCAAAACAGTGAATTTAGGTGACCCAAAGCAATGCCCCAGAGATTTTCCAAATACTCAAACGTAACAAGACAAAAGATCCAAAGATTGTGGAGCTTGTTAAAAATAAAATGTAAACATAACCCCTGGTCTCCCAAGAGATAGAAGCCTACTCTTGACATATATAATTTAAGGCATGTACCACAACTCCGTGACCGTTCCAATTTACAACCAACAAATTCTCTACTAGAAACCATATAACTATGTCCTAAACCGAACCGCAAGAATCTAATGAAGGACCAAATAGGGCATAGGAATGCAATATGCCAATATCCATAATTGACACCAATCAATCAAATAAAAATGGAGGAATATGAATTCCCTCAGGCAAATTGAATTAATTACCATAACATAAAATTCAAACCAAACTATTGACAAATGAGTACCTCAAACCACAAAGAGACCTTGTCGCTGCTCCCCTATATTATTCAATACCCACACATAAAATTGCTACGGCCCGATCAAGAAGTACAGGTAATCACCAAATATACAACTCTACGCCTGTATATAAGTACATAACTAAGCATATGTGTTGAGAGGCCCGGATAATTTTGCAAGTGTCATTATAGAGTGGGGTCATTAATGGTTGCACAACCAGCAGCAAAAGATATCTTTTTTTGTTTGGTTTTTACCCTTTTGTTTGCAAATATTGAGCGAAAGCAAACAAAAAATTAGATAAGAAACCGAAGCGGATGATCCAAACGGTCTTTAAAACCCTAACGACATATATATCGTCCAGTATCCAGTAGAAGTAGTAAAAGACGAAATGATTGGACGCCGGGGTCTCAAAATGCGGGCCTTATCTTATCACCACTACCGACACAAGAGAGAGAGAGAGAGAGAGAGAGAGAGAGAGAGAGAGAGAGAGACGATGTGAAGTAACTCTGACCTTGTTTGCAGAGGATGAGTGGGCCAATCTGAGGTTCAAAAGGGAGATAGTAATTGAACTCCTCTGCTGACGATGATTATGATGGGAGTAGTTGTCTCTGTAAATGGTGGAAGAGAGATGTGGTTTATGAGGGAGGAAGAGCGTTCGTTCGTTGGGAAGGGGCCACGAACGCTCTCTCTCTCTCTCTCTCTCTCTCCTAGGGTAAGAAAGTTCTCCTCCACCAGTAACCACCCGCCGATCTGACTCCAGAATTCCTGCTTTTGCTTTTCCCTCGTTTTCTCTCTCCGCGTGGAGGTGTAGGATACTCCTACATTTGATTATTCGGTGTTTGCTAGGAAGCAGACGCCTCGCCACACACCCCACATTATACTAGTCAAATACTCCACGCTGTAAAACTTTTATGTATGTATGTATAACCCGATATCAGGATGGCGGTATCCTCTCCGGTCTATTTGTATTTTTTTGGTCATTTTCTGATCATATTAGAATGATCAGTTTTGTTAATTCTGTAGAGTTTGGCGAGAATCTTGATTGTATCAAAAATCAAACTTTAGTAGGTACATAATCGGCATACTTGTAAATTGCAAAACAAACAAAACTCGGTTCCGATTTGGTGTGTTTTTTTTTTTTAATCCAATTTTGGGTTTTCTTCAATTTTCATGTGTGCATATCATGTATCTACTAAAGTTCGATGAACACAATTTTTGGTATTATTAAGGTTCTCGTCGAATTCTACAAAATGAACGAAAATGATCATCCAAATGTGATAAAAAATTGACCAAAAAAGTGGAAAAGGACCGGAGGGGATACCATCATCCTTGGTTTTGTAGTATTCCTGTTATGCATAAAAGTTTCTCCTCCTGATTTGACCCAAAAAAAAAGGGCAGCGCTGTCAACGCACACGGCGTAGGCTCCACAAAGATAGTGAGGGTGGTTCGGAAGGTGCACCGAATACGGTAGTGCTACAAATACAACACACTCCGTACAGCAGCCACATACATATCCATTTTGTGTCCATCTCGGATCTTACAAAAATAATCAGAATCGTTCATTTTGTATAAAATGAATTGTTCAGAGCCCTTGTAAAAAATCATCTCAATCCAATACCGATAAATGAATTTACTAATCATCCAACTTTGCTTCAGAAATTCAAGCCAAATTCTGAAGTAAAGTTGTATAATTCGTAAACTTCTTTATTGTTATTGGATTGGGATAATTTTTTACAAGGACTTTAAACAAGAATATTTTGAACAAAATGAGCAATTCTAATCATCTTTGTGGGACCCTAGACGGGGCGCAAAATGAATCTGTATGCCACTGTTGTACAAGGTTTGTTGTACCCCTAACATTTCTGCATTGAATAACTCCCCCCTCTACAAGGGGAGCTGGAAAAATAAGTATACTGAGTAGGGTTGCCCCACATCGATCCGGTTCTCAATTCGATCCGTTTGCGGTAGATTGTCGTTTTTTTTCTTCCACCAACCGTTCATGATATTGTTTGGATGGTTCAATTTGAATGTTATTCGGCGGATCGGTGTATTTGAGTATGCAATTTAATTTTTTTTTGTACACCAAAAAATTGAAAAATAAAGCCTTATAAATTGAGTTCAATCAAGTCTAAACATTGATTCACCCTAAAATCGAAACAAGTTCATCCATCCTAAAATCAAAACATGGTTAAATTGAGTTTCGCTTCGATATCAACTGAATTCAAGCAAATAGCCGCACAATAATACACTTTAAGAAGCTAATTGGTTGGCTGCGTTCGTAGAATCTTATTCTCAGTGTGATAATTCTCAGTGTGCTATTTAGGTTTACCTGTGGTTTAATGGGAATAGGGCTTGGATATTGAAGGGCAATCTAATTTTCTAGTGTTTTGTAACAATTTGTGGATTGGGTGGTTTGAACCAGAATTGAACCGGATCCGCCAGAATCAGTTTTTTCAGCTTAGTATCCGTTAGTATTATGCCTCGATTTGGTTCAGTTTGGTCTGGATTGGGTGGTTCGGTTCATCCGCTAGACAACCCTAGTGTTTAGTATTTTTTATGTACTTATTTTCCGCCATACGACATTGGTCACTGACTCACTATCATAATATATCACATTTAATTATAAAAATAAGTATACTTATTTTCCTTAGCGGAGTGGGACTAACTCGGTGATCAAGTGCTCCTAGAGCATTTGTTTGCTCTTTTTTGGTGAACAAAATAGAAGTACAAGTATGGTATCTTCATATTTGTTGTGGAGTATTGTCTCATTATACCACACTATTATTTACTTATAAAATACAGCACGTATATTGGAATCGAAGTGCACAAGTGAAGTAAGAGTATGCACAGGCTATGGGGACTCTTGGGTCATTGTTTTGGTCCTAAGAACGCGGTTGGAGAGGATCCGTAGGGGCCCTTTTCGATCTCAAGATAATGATCGAAATCGTTCACTTTTTAGAGTTCGTCAAAAACATTGATCACGCCGAAAATCACTTTGATTGGATATCATTTAATGCGATATCGAAACCCTTAAAGTGTACATGAATGGCTCATATGCACTGCACAGTGAATCTGGGCCATTTATGTACAATTTAAGGGTCTTTTTTGCCAATTTTCTTTGTCCATAACACTCCTCATTTTCAAATAATTGTGTCAAACGGGTTGCAATCTAGTGTTGCATACTTTTTTCTTACAAACTTAATGCATTTCAAAATCATATGAAACAATATCCGATCAATGTGATTTCTAACGTGGAAAATGTTTTAGACAGGCTCTAAAAAGTAAACGATTTCGATTATTATTGTTTGCCAGAGAAGATCCCAAAAATGAGCCAAACTGCATCAATGAGAGGAACTGGACGGGATCCTCCCCGAACTCGCCACCAGTCATCTGGATTCTAGCCCATATTCGTGGACCCCAAGTTGGGTGGTGGGAAAGGACGGGAATTGAATACGGGAGTTGGGGCGGCCACGACCAGGAAAAAGAAGTATTTCTTCGATACGGCTTTTCTAAAAGGGAATCCTTCCCTTGAGAATTGAGATTTTTGGTGGGCGAGGTGATCTAAATCATGATTATTATTAAGAAGAAAAAAAAAAGGGTGATCTAAAATTCTAAATCGTCCATTTGTTAAATCTCGTTGACAAAAATTGAAAGGGCTAAAAGTCATATTGAATATTATTCCAAAATCTGAAGAAAATGTGCTGATTTGGCCAAATGAAAGTCATAAGATTAATGAGCTTTGCAATCGTATGTATTCATATTGATCAATACGGTTGTTGGCTTATACTCTTGACTAGATCTAAATAATAGTGTAAACAAAAAATACTACGAGCAAGGACAGTTTGCAGGGATCCACGCAGAGACAAATGCGTTTGGCTACATTTTGGTTCCCGAAAAAATCTAGAAAAATAGCCATAAATTTTTGAATATTATTTTATGGAGCCTTGTAAAAAATCAGCTCCAGTGAATATCGATAAGTATTACTTTTGGATTCGTAAGGGTGAACTGAGCAGTTTCGCCCTACGAATCCAAAAGTAATACTTATCGATATCCACTGGAGCTGATTTTTTACGGGGCTCCATAAAATAATATTCAAAAATTTATGGATATTTTTCTAGATTTTTTCGGGACCCGAAATTGAGCCAAACACGTTTGTCTTTGCGTGGATCCCTGCAAACTGTCCCTGCTCATAGCAGGACTCCAACCCATATTCCTTTATTTTATAATCAAGGAAACAAAAAGAAATCTAGTTATACAACATATTTTCTAGCAAAACCTGAAGACAAATAGTAATAAAGAAGAATTGGAAGAGTTTTCAAACATTATAAGAGTTTTTAAAAAAAAAAGCTTCTGATTTTGCCACTCTCTTTTTTGTTATCACAACTCTCCTGCAAGTATATTTTTGGTGCAAAAATACACTTGCAAGGAAGTGACTTTAACAAAAAAGAGCGTGACAAAATCATTTAAAAAAAAACAGTTCAGCTAACCGGTGCTATATTATTGTACCTCTTAACCTCGTGAGTAGGGTAACATTCACTTTGGCCATGTTTGACAAATGTGTTAGACTTTAGGATAAGATTGCTAATCCTATAGGACTTCTAACTCTTTGTTTGGTTGGCAAACTAATGATGGGTTGAGAAGAGCATGAGATTAGTAATCCCACACGTACTAATACCATCGGGTACTAGGTATTACCAATCCTATGCCAAGCTCCCTCCTGCAAAATGACCACCTTGCCCCTGGTTTTTTAACTCAATACCAATAATACCCTCCATTGGTTGAAAGAAATTAATATGCATGGTGTTTGGTAATTATCAACAGAAAAAATTCCTCTTCTTTTAGCTGGTATGAATTGGTTTTGTGTGGATTTGGAGAGTTCAACCATTGATATCTAATATTCATAGTAGACTATAAAGCTTCATTGAAAAGTGGATTCAACTACATTTCTAGGACCACCATTGGATAAATAGGACCAATCTTCCATCTCGTTTCCGGATCTAATTGGATATTAAGTTTTCTTTTCTATTTTGATTGCACAATATCAATAGCATGACGAGATTGGAGCGAGGAGGAGGAGCAATCGTTGCTCCTATGGCTTTTGAGCCTTTCGGAAAAAAATGTATGCTAGTGGTTGTCCAAATATTGATTGGATGAAAAAAAATTGCAAACTGTCCAACAAAGGCATAACCAAACCCAACCAAGGCATAACAAATAAGTTATGCCTTATTATGATTCTGTTATGCTCATAATGGTTTTGGTTATGCTCATAATAGGTTTTGGTTATACTCATAATAGTTTTGTTATGCCAAAAGTTACGGTGTCCCCAAAATGACCGGGACACCGAAGTCATTCCCAAATAATTATGACCATTTAAAATAATATGATCAAAAAATAAGATCTTCATACTAGTTCAAATGGATCAAAAATTGGAGCACTTAATTTTTTTGAAACTGTTTAAATATTAAAAATATGGCTAAAAATTAAATACCTTAATTTTCAATTTATTTGAACAGGTGCGAAGATTTTTTTTTTATTTTTTTATTCTAAATGGTCATAATTAGTTTGTCTCTAGAACTCTCATAATTAAGTTTCTGCTATACATGGTCCTAAATAAAAAGTAGATACTTAATTATGAAAATCATAGAGACAATAATTAATTATGACCTTTTAGAATAATATGATAAAAAAATAAGATTTTCATACCGGTTAAAACGAATCGAAAATTTGAGCACTTAATAAGATTTTCATACCGATGCAAAATCTTATTTTTTTTTGATAATTTTAACCTTAAGAGTTATAATTAATTTTTTTCCTTGTTTGGATAGTGTTTTGAAAATTTTTGAGTTTGATTTTTGGGGTAATGAATACGGAAAAAAATTAGGGTAATAATTAGAGACAATGGTAATGAGTGAAGAGAGATAAAGAGAAATAAGAATAATAATTAGAGATAAGAATAATGAGTGGGGGTGTTTTTTCAGTTGAATTTTTTTTTTAAAACACCATCCAAACAATGCATTTGTCTCTAAAAATTTTATAATTAAATTTTTGCTCTACAATATCTCAAAATTAATTACTACGAAGTATCAAAGAACGGGGACCAGTTTTTGCCTCAAAAAGTAAAAAGGTCAAATAGGACTTCTGAACCTGCAGGTTGAAGAGGTGACTAAGGTGCCGTTTACCCCCGCCACCCCCCGACACACACCCCCCCGGACCCCACAGCTCATTTCCCCTATTTACCCCCGCCACCCCCCGCCCCCCTGCCCTTTCCAGTTTGTTTTCTTTTCTTTTTTTTTCTTTTTTTCGCCCCTTTTCCAGTTTGTTTTTTTTTTCTTGTTTTTTTTTAATTTCCTTTTCTTACTTTTCATTTGAATTTTTTTTAAATTTTCAATTACTTCACCCCCCGCCCCCCCCCCTCCCCGGTTTCCAGTTTGCTTCTTTTTTTTTCCTTTTCTTACTTTTCATTTGAAATTTTTTTAAATTTTCAATTATTTTCTTTATTTGTTTCTTTTCTCATTAACCTCCCTTCTTCTTTTTTTCTTTATTTGTTTCTTTTCCTATTTACCTCCCTTCTTCTTTTTTTGGTTAACTCAAATTCTATTTTCAATTAAATTTGTCTTCATACTTAATAAATTTATATTATTTTAATTAATTAGTCTTAACAATAAATAAAAAAAATTCTAATGAACAATAATAATTTAACCAAATTTATCGAAAATAAATTAAGTGTTCTGAATTTCAATCCGTTTGAATGGGTGGGAAGATTTTATGTTTCTGATCATTTAATTCTAAAGGGTCATAATTAAATTTTAATTATAGGACTCTTGTTGGTTAGTCCTAAGATATATTTGATTCAACGATTTTCTTAGGGTTAATCAACGAGAGCTCTATAATCAAAATTTAATTATGACCATTTAGGATAAAATGATCAGAAAACTAAAATCTTTCTATCGGTTCAAACGAATTGAAATTTGGAACACTTAATTTTTTAACCATATTTTTTAATATATAAACTGTACATTGAAAAATTAAATATTCCAAATTTCAATTCATTTGAATGGGTGAGAAGATTTTATTTTTCTGATCATTTAATTCTAAAGGGTCATAATTAAATTTTGACTCTAGGGCTCTCGTTGGTTAGTCCTAAGAGATATTTGATTCTACGATTTTCTTAGGGCTAATCAACGAGAGTCCTATGGTCAAAATTTAATTATGATTCTTTAGAATTAAATGATAAAAAAATAAAATCTTCTCACCCATTATTATTAAAGAGAAAAAAAAATTCAAACTGGAAAGAAAGAAAAAGAAATAAAATGAAAAAAAAAACCGAACTCGAAATAAAAGGGAAAAAAAATATCAAACTGTAAACAAAAAAAGAAAGAAAGAAAGAAAGAAAGAAAGAAAAGGGAGAGAGAGGGGGGGGGGGGGGGTGGGTGTTTGGGAAAAGCAGGTCTCCTTGAAATTACCTTATTTTTTAAAAAGAGAGTTTAAAAAGAAAAAGGAACGCCCCCTAATTATTACCCAATGGCCCACATAAGAGGTTCAATATTGCGCCGGTTAGCATTAAAATGAAAATTCAAGTGAGATTCGCGTTTTTTTAAGCGGAACCCTTTCTTATCCAAAAAAAAGCGGAACCCTTCAAATTATTGGCTCTCGGCAAGCACCAAAAGTAAAAACTTAATTCGTTTCTTAGCATTTTTCTTCATTCGTGAGGAGGTTAATACGGCCTTGAATTGATCGACATTACACGCCAAAAGAGTGCTAGAGCAAAGCGATAAACCAAATTGATCTTGCAGAAATGATATGAATGGGATGCTTTTCTCTGCATGGAGGATTCCTCAAATTGAATTTCAGAAGTGGAAGGATGTTGCTCTTTGGTGTCCCTTCTTGGTTTGTCTTCGGGGTTTCCTGTTTTTTTTTTTCCTTTGGTGGTTTTGTTTTTGTTTTCTGGCCCTGTTGTGGCTCTCTGGATGTGCTCGTTGGAGCTTGTTAGTTTTGGTAGCTTAGGCCTCTGATGATGCTTTTTGTGCTTTGGTTTTGTACAATGAGGAATCATGTACCCAAAACCAAAATGAAAAGGAGTACTGAGTAGATACTAACAACATTAACTCGATATGGACTTCCACTCATATATCTAGTCCATGTATTTTGAAACGAAGGCATGTTACTCCACGCTGGCTTTGTTCTCTCATCACGGTTTCTAATAAATTTTCTTTCCACTTCATGTATCTGTATATCTATTTCCATTTATTACCCTCAAAACCTTTACCTGACTGATATATTATTTTGGTTCTCATTGGGTCTAGCAAGAAGCAATCATGCTACTGCTATGACTAACATTCTTTACGCAAGTATTCTTCAAGACACAAGTCCAAAAAACCAAAAGAAAAAGCTACTCATATATGGCATTTGGACTGCCACTAATAGATACTACATTGATGATGCCACAATAAAACATAGGACATATTCACGTTTCACCTGCACTGTCCTTACTTTCATTTGTCCAGCTTTCTTGGTCTTCCCCGACCTCGATGCTTGGGTTCTGGCACCTGGTTTTGCATTGTTGCATCATCTGGTTTTCGCTTGTGATGTCCCCCTTGACCTCGACCCTTTGTCTGCTTCTCCTGCTGCTGAGGATTATGCAGACACTTACGAGGTCTCCCGCGGCCTCTTGGAGCTTGTGGCTTTTGTTCATGTTGATCCTGAGGATATGATTGTGATGGTTGCACCACATCTTGAGCCATATCAAACTTTTGTTCAAGAGGCCTCCCTCCATCTTGGCTATCCAGTTGCTGTTGCTGCTGCTCATTCTGATCTTGCACAAGCACCACTTCTGCTGCAGTTGTAGCTGCTTCAGATTTAGCCTGTTGGTAATGCGTCTCTTTTGCTCTTTCAGAGTTTTGAGACACTGGTGGTTGTTCTGGCTCCGTATGTGAAGCCAAACGTGAATCAAGAGAACGTCTCCTCGTTTTTGGCTTGGACAAAGGAAGACTTTTCTCACCGATGACTTGTTGCTGCCGCTCATGTTGTTTCAATTGCTCAGATGGTTTTCTAATGGGTGGGACTTGATCATTTTTTCATGACCACGAAGGTTTGCTTGTTGCTCTATTGTTTGAGTTGAGTCCTCCACAGACATCTGCTTTGGCTTTGGAGAACTTTCTTGATTTGGAAGCCCTGTCTCCTGATACTGAACCCCTGATGAGGAAAACAACTCTGTCTTGGATGTCATTGGTGGTGTAGATGTGGACATCTTTCGACCCCGGTCTTGTAGTTGGCTCCCCCTCTTCTTCGTTTGATGAGAAGATTGCTCAGGGACCGAAACATCAGGTTGCCGAGCAGCTTTCACTGCTTCTAGAGCTAGGATGTATTGAGGTTCCTTAGACCTCTTCCGATGCTTCACACGTTGCACCTCTTCCTTGGTTGATGGCTCTACTGGTCTAGTTTCAGGCCCGTGACATTGTTCCAGATTTGGAAGCTCTGCAATCTGTTCAGAATGCATGGATACATCCTCTGTTCCCCTTGTCTTTGACTTGGATCTGGTCCTCTTTCTTTTACCATCCGGTTCATTAGGCGAATTGAGAGAAACTGTGATTTGGGGTTGCTCTGACTTGGATGCCTTTTGCCTCGCACAAAGCTTTGTTCGGGGGTCCTGCTCTTCAGGTGATGGTACCACTGTTGCAAGCTTGGATCCTAGAGACTTCTCTGTTTTTGGAATCTCAAAGTGCTGATTGGAATTCGTCGGTACATATTCAGCCATGACTACCTCTGGCCTGGAATTGGCATGCTTTTTACGAACATGCTGCTTACCTTGCAGCTGTTGCATTCCAGGTAATTTCTCCCCAGATTTCAACAGTTCCAATCCATCAAAAGACTTGCAGGCTTTTTCCTGGGCATGTTCTAGAGGCCTTTCTGAATTCGAGAAATCTGGTTGCTGCTTTTGCTCTACCAAACGCAAGTCCGCAGCTAAACCTACAAATGTTACAGATATTGGAGAGGGCAACGATGTAGCATAAAGAAAAATGGAAACAATATTGCATTTTGAAAAAACAAGCTGCAACAATGTTGTGGTTATACCTAGAGGCCTATGCTCATATTGCTTCTCCGTCGGAACCTGCTTTGAGTTGATACGCAAATTATTAGATGTTGTCGTTGTGTCCAGTTTGCGTTTGGGATTCTTCTGCTGAGAACAAATATGTAAAGACTCTTCAGGAAGTTGCTGCTGCTGCTGAAACTCAGATAATTCCTTGACTATCTCTACATCGAAACCGGGAGGCCTTTCAGGGCCTAGGACTTCCCGTTGGTTCACTTCTAGATGCTCTGATTCCATAGTCTTCTTCCCTTCGAGTTGATTGTAGTCTCCGATAAGAGCAATTTGTTGCTCTTGCTCTTGGGCTTGTAGCACATATGGTTCTTCAATGGTTTCAGTATGTGGTTCTTCTGCTAGATTTTGATCTTCAATCACTAGATTATGACACTCATGCAATTGGAATTGTCCATAAATCACTTCCATCAGTTCTCCTTGTTGGGTTATTTTAGTCTCATCCTTTCTACAGCACCCAGCTCGCTCGCTTTGTTTCTTGCCCGGTCGCTTCTGCATCCCCTGTTTCAGCTCTCTCCCAGGAGTAGAGCAAGATTCAAGGTTGGTAATTCCATCAGAAAGCAAATAACAGTTATCACTTGTCACAACTATCTCCCCACATTCACAGAGCTTCTGCAGATGATGATTCAATAAAGTGGAATGACTCCAAGGCAAATCATCATAGTGCCTCCTAATAAACTTCGAAATAGACTCCTCAGTACAACCCTCTGGTTCCTTTAATTCTCCTATTGCTCCATGTATCATCTGCATTACAGAGGACCACAAAAGGTGAAAACTTCAGCAAACTAGGGACTTTTAGAGAAACAGCAGGACAGGTCAAACAAAAAAGAAAAGAAAAGAAACATAACATAAACATGCACCCAAAAAGCAAAACTAAAGTTCAAAACACACAAGACAAAATGCAACTATGCTGTCCTGAAGAGAGCTTCTCTGAATGGCTACGGAAATCAGTCATAGTTCAGAAAGCAATCAGAATGCATAGCTAATTATCTGTTGCATTGTAGACCATAAAATGATAAATTGCATGGTTGAGCCATGGTTGAGCCATGGCTGCTCAAAATCTGAGTTTCCTAATTCACTTGAACCAATTAATTCTTTCAATTTGCTCCATGAAACAATCACATTGACGAGCAACCCAAATAAAAAAAGAACTCTTCAATTTACTCATCTTGATGATAATAGCTAACAAACTACGGCTTCCGTTTATTGGGAACAAACAAATATATGCCCATTGGATAGAGAGAAAGGAGAAGAAAAGAGAGGGGCTGTGATCATTCATCAAATCTCACCGAAGTGAGAAAGAAAATGGACCCACAAAAATTCAACTTTTTCTTCACTTCTTATAATTTCTAACCTATTTTACTTACCCCTTTGTTGTTCTTTTTTTTTTTCCCAGCATTTTTCACAATCCAGAGTGTCTGATAGTGACAGAAATACCCAAAATGAACATTTCAACCTTCTACCAATTTGGTTTACGAAAAATCATGAATAGCCTCAAACCTAAGTAGACGTATTATTATGCATAATATTTGGTCGTCAGTTGGTCTTCACATACAGCCAATTGTGCACCACCAATGCTAAAATCACACGCAGTTATAACCTCAAAGGGGTTGGCCTAGTGGTCCAGGTATCTTAGGACTTAGGGTTTGCTCCCTCCAAAGATCTCCGGTACCGGAACATCTTAAGCGCTATCAACTCCTTTGGGCCCGGACACCTGAGTTATAAAACACACACAATTACAAAGGGAGATGATCCACCTTTGTAAGGGGGGTGTGTAATTTTGCGTGTGGTTTTCCATTGCGTATACATGAAAAATCTACACACACACATACAGATATATATATATATATATATAGAGAGAGAGAGAGAGAGAGAGAGAGAGATGGTTACGGCGGAATAGGGTGGATGATTGGGAGTGCGAAAGTGGGGGAACTCCTCACGGAGGCGTTTCTCAATGAGTGCCCTCCGGGCGTCGGTCAGCGGCCGGGTCGGGTCAGAGGCGGCGAATTTCATAACCATAGCCGCGAAATTCTCCATGGCATTCCGCCGCTGCATGTCGCCATGGGTCACAGTGTCCCATCGCCAATTGGAGGCCACGGCGGTGGAGGAATCAGATATTGATATCTTCCCGGCACGACGGTGGTGTGGCGTAGCCGTTGTTGGCATTGTAGTGGTGGGGTCGTTGTTAGGGTTTTTTAGATGGGTTTTGGGATCGTCGGATGCGGAGGCGGGGAGTAGCTAGACTGGGTGGCGATGGCCATTTTTTTCGTGATATATTATGGTAAGACCGGAAGGCATGCTTACACGTAGCAGTATATGAATAGACTTGTATACTTTCAGGTCTCAAAATATTTGTTCAGTCTGTAAAACGAAAATTTGAAAGTAATGAATTTCTTTTGAGAAATTTTTTTAATTTTTTTTCATAAATTAAACTCATCGATATCTAAATAAATTGTTAAGAAAATTTGATTTTTTTCTTATAAAAATTATATTATTTTTACGTTTCCGTTTCCGTGACGGACAAACATTTGTGGGACGGGGGAGTAGTACATAGAATTATGCACGTTGGGTGCATGGTCCAGGTTGGGAAGTGGGAATAATATCGGCATACTGTACTTGCATTTCTTCATATATTTTTCATTTTTTATTTTCCTGTGCACCTATATGGATTACACATACCCTGATGCTCCGTTGATAGGAAACGGGGGCACAAAAATGTGGTCCGATTTATGTTTTTTTTTTTTTTTTTTGTTTTTTTCCCCTGCAAGATCTCAATACATTACTTGATCTTGCAAAAATCAAATTTGTCTTGAATAAATGAATGACAAATATGATTTTTGTATATACACAGTAAAGATAATTGAGTTCGATTACTAAACAACTAATGATGTTTTACGTATAAAGTTAACGAAATAAACCATTGAATCTTTTTTTTTTTTAGGAAAACCTATTTGGAGGGCATATAGCCTGATGTGTCAGGGGTGGAGAGTGAGCTAAGGTTCAAGGGGTCACGTGCCCCCGGAATTTTATCAACTACGATCTTTTTTTTCTTTCTATTTAAAGTCTACTCAAATCATTGGAGGAATTGGGAATTGGTGCTCAAATTATTGTGAAAAGTCACTCGCGGAGAACTGAATGAATTGGGCAAATTTCAAAATACCCCCAAATTTTACAGTTAATGCCTAATAGACATTTATACTTTAATTTACTCTTAAACAATTCTTTCGTTATTCGATTAGCCCCCTACCGTCTAATTCTGTCAAATTACAAATAGAATTTGCTGACGTGGATGTTACCATCTAATTCTGTCAAATTACAAACAGAATTTGCTGACGTGGACGTAAACAATGGGACAATAACGTCTGAGAGTTGATTTGGCACTGAAAATTTAAAAATACCCCCAGACTTTGATCTTAATATCTAATAGACATCCAAAGTTTAATAAAGTTTAATTAGACACCTAACTATGAAGCCATATTCTCTTCAATTAATCACCACTCTATTTTCTAGATATTGGAATTATTGAATTTGACACATATAGCCCTTACCCAACAAGTAAGATTGTATATGGCTTAAATTGGGGAAAATGTAGATGATGTACATTTTCTTAGAGGAAAAATTCCCAAAACCTAACTCTCTTCCCTCCCTTTTTCAATTTCCTACACGCTCATACAAACATAGAATCGGTGTCTCCCTTAAATTCTCAAGCAACCCCAAATGCTCCTTCACACTTGAACATTTTCATAACACGTCCAAACCCCTAGGTTCTACCCTCATTCTCACTTTTCTCCCTAGTAACTGCTAAAACATTATAGTAGAACTAGGAAGATGGAGAGAGAGAAAGAGAGAGAGGGAGGGGGGGGTTCGAAATAAGCATATAATGAGAAAAATAACCCAAGTCAATCATTTTTCATAGTTTAGGGGTTAGTAATTTGACAGACTTAAATGGTTAGGGGTTAATTGTATAACAGTTTCATAGTTTAGGTGTCTAATCGAAGTTTATTAAAGTTTGGATATCTATTAGATATTGATGTCAAAGTTTGAGGGTATTTTGAAAATTATCAGTGCCAAATCAGCTCTCCTATGTTTTTCTCCCACCATTTACGTCCACGTCATCCATTTGCAATGTAACAGGATTAGACGGTATGAAGCTAATTGAATGGTGGAAGAAGAGTTTAAGAGTAAAATTAAAGTTTATTAAAGTATATGTGTCTATTAGACATTGAGTGTAAAATTTGAGATGTATTTTGAAACTTTTCTAAATCGAATCTAGATTCCTCTATTTGAAACCTGTGATCTTCTCCATACAACCCCTTTGAAAGGGAAAATTTCACGTAGGCACCCGACCTTTCACACAAATCACACATAAACACCTGACCTTTCTTAAATTTCATATAAACACCTGAGCTTTCTAAAAACTCATCAATTCAACACCTAACCTTTATTAAATTTCATATAAACACCTGAGTTTTCTAAAAACTCATCAATTCAACACCTGCCGTCACCACTTCGTCTAAAACCAAACGGAAAAAAAGTTAAGTGCTCCAATTTTTTATTTGTTTGAACCAGTGCGAAGATCTTATTTTTCTGATCATTTTATCTTAAAGAATCAAAATTAATTTTTGACTCTAAAGCTCTCGTTAGTTAGTCCTAAAAAAGTCGTAGAATCAGATAAAATGATCAGAGAAATTAATTATGTTTGTGTGTGATTTGTGTGAAAGGTCGGGTGCCTGCGTGAAATTTTCCCCCTTTGAAATTGTAAAGTTTAAGACAGAATTACATAATGTGTAAAGACAAAAATGCCCCAATGTGCAACAAATTTATCATCTTCATCTTTCCCCTGCATCGCCTCCCTCGCCGGAGCCCGTCCATCTCCGGCAACTATTTCCAACAACAAAAACAGAGATGAGAGAGAGAGAGAAAAAGATTTGCACCTGCCTTTGAAGGTTCAATTCAAGAAGTTAAAGGAATAATGGAAGCAAAACCCATCTAAATGCTCAAACCCATTGCACAATTATGTGATACTTCAAACCCACCTTTCATTGCTCAAACCCAGTTTCAACTTAAATTTCACACCAAGGAGCGACGAGAAGCCCAATCAGACCATTGCAAATTTCAGCCCGACAAGAGAGAATTTTGGAAATGAAATTCCGAGCAAAGCCCACTTAATTCGGAACTTAACTCTTGATTTCAGCCCTATAATTCGAAACTTAACATTGGAACAAGTTTCGAAACTCAACTTCCGCATTCTTTTGATTATTTCGGATGTTAACTTTCGATTTTGTAAGTCAATACAGCGAGTTTCCTTTGCCAGAAAGACTGGGGGGTCGCCTCCTTTGATACCTGAGGCGATTTTGTGCTTACCTAAAGCAATGCTAGCACTACACACTTGGCGGCCAATTCTGTGAAATTGCGATTGACACATTTTATCGAGCACTTGAATTGAATAGAGATGGTTTGGAGATGCTCTAAGAAGAAAAAAACATACAAGGAAAACTAAGGAAGAAGTAGAGAGAAATGCACAAGCAGAATCCCACTAAGGAAGAAGTAGAGAGAAATTCACAAGCAGAATCCCATCAAAAAATTCTAGAAGGAGGGGGGGGGGGGGGGGGGGGGGGAAGGGAAGGAATATAATATCAAAACAAAACACGCTGAGTTTTAGTGATTTTTTGGGAAGAGAGGGGGTGTAGAATTATTTGAGATAGCATAGGGACCAACCATTTTGTCTTCTGAGTGTTCCTTCGCTATAAGAGGACAGTGGTGGTGCTGCGCTGGGGAGGATTGTGGGTGGTGCGCTGATGGGGCGGTGGTGGTGGTAATAGGGACATGGAGGGGGGGGGGGGGGGGGGGGGGGGGGTTAGGGGGAAGGGGCAAAAAGTCATGATTTAACAAAAAACAGTCCTTATTAGCAATTTATGTTATCAATTTTATGGAATTTGATTATGGAATTTGATTGAAAGATCTAGTATTTGAATAACGAAAGTTAATTTTGGGAGTAAAATTGAATTTTTTTTTTTTAAAGTTTGGGAGCCTAATAGACATTGAGTATAAAGTTTAGGGGTATTTTGAATTTTTCCCTCTAAATCAATGGGTTGACGGTATACATAGAGTGAAATATTTTTGAAGGAATTAATAACGAAGCAATCATACAAAACTTTTCAAAGATAAAAACTCATCGGGGTTAATTGTAAAAAATTTGAGTGACGAATATTTAAACTTTTCTGCTTATATTAAAAGTTTTTGGAATACATTATACTTTTTTTAATTGTTTTGTATGGTGAATTTGTTTCTTGGCTCCGCCACTGGATGTGCCTCTCCGATTTCCTATCGATAACCTCAGTCCACCGAGAGATAACTGTACTCCTAGAGCATTAGTCTACTTGAACTTTTTTTGTGAGAGTTCGAGTATTTGTTTCACCCTGTTCCACTAGCTTTTTGGGCTTTTTGGCCGTTTTGTTCTTATTCAAACTTTTTTTTGCATTTGTTAATTTTGCACCTAACGAACGCAAAAAAAAGAAAAAAAGAATAAGAACAAAACAACCAAAAAGCTTAACGGAACACCAATTGAGTTTAGCTCCAAAAGCAACAAAATGGATAAAACAACGGGGATGATTATTTGGCTTTTTTGTTTGCAGTATTTTCTCTTGTTAGAGTATTTTGCATTGAAAATTGAAATAAATAGGACTCCTCTTTCTTTTCTTTTTTTCGTTTTTTGCATTTACTGTTGAGATACTTTCACATAATAATTTTTTTGTTCATTTTCAGTGGTTGGTCGTGCAAAATATATTTTACTTGTAAATAAAGAGTCCCAGGCTCCGTTTGTTTGGACGTAAAATATTTTACCTATTTTCCGGTGTTTTGTTGTGTAAAAATAAAGAAAACATTTTCCATCAATTAGATGAAAATGACTTACTTTTAAATCTTCCGTTAATTATTTTCAGGAAATGAACCTGTTGTCTTCTACTGCAATTCTCACTGATTAGTTTTCTCGATTGTCAATTCTGACCCACGTTCAATTCCAATAATCTCTTATCTCTTCACCGTTTAAGCTCCCCATCTCTCTCTCTATACACTCTTTTGTTGATTTCTAAAAATATTTCCAAGTACCAACCAAACACTGGAAAATAAAAATTTGAAATTTGTTTTTTTGAAAAAATATTTTTCATGAAAAATATTTTACACTATATAACATTTTATATCGAAACAAACAGAGCCTCAATGTTGATTTTGCACGGGGTGTTCCGTGTTCCTGAAAGCCCAGAAGCACGTTGCCTGCATGCTCCAGGCCCCGCCATGCCAGGCCTAGCCTCCTACTTCTTTCTTCTGGGCGGTTATATCCGTACTCCTAAAATTTATCAGCACACCCATCACTATGGAGAGCACAAGTATAAATCAATGATTTTGGAGCACCGCCGCGTTGTGCCCCAACACTCTTCTTCATCACTATGCATTGTAGGCTGTGAGCTGCACACAAAAAAAAAAGACCACACAAACATGTGTATACTGCAATATTATTTGTTTCACCATATATAAATGGCAATCCTCTTCTGAGATGATCCTTAGAGCCGCAATATTTTCTGATTCTCCTGGAGATCTTAGCGAGAACCGAACGATCTCATCATCATTAGCACAAGTCTGTCTTAAAATTTATCCAACTGTTACGCTTCGGCTTTAAGCTTGATAGCATTCCTAACAAACTCACCCGGAGCAGGGGGGTTGCAGCGATAATCAACAAAGGCAGTAGGGAGTACACGTTTCGAGAACACTTCAAACTCAACCCAACAATGAAGTCATACGCCATTGCTTCCTCTAATACAAAATGGTAGACCTTTTTCGGGCTAGGCATGCTATGGGCTTTGCCTTTTTAGGATTAGGCTGATTTTTCAAAGCTTGGCATTTTTAGGCCATTAAGGGTTATTTGAGCTTTATATGTTTTATCTAGGTATTTTGAGGCCCATGGGATGTTTTTTGGGCTTTGGCCCTCAGGTGTTGTGGGCTTCGGCCCTCTAGGTGTTTTTTTTCCCAACTTTTGGTTAGATCCACCACCCGTTTCTCCCAACTTGATGTATCCATTGTCAAGATTTTCCTAATAATATTTTTGCCTACTACAGCCACAACTGATGGAGTTTTAGACAATGGCCTGATTTAGAAATTCTAAGTTTATCAGGGATATTAATTCACTCAGTTTTCCCAGTATCAGATAGTTATTAGAGGAATTTACCAATTTTCTTCTCATTCTTCATTGGCGTTATGCTTGCGCTTGAATCCAAGGATGTGGAGTCCAAAGCCCTGTAATTAATCAACCGCCACACCCCTTCACTATGCATAACATTTTAAAAAGCGCGCAGACTACAGCAAAAGAGTTGATTAACGGAGATACATGTAATGAATGAAACCTTGAATCTTGGGAGAACATCAACGTGGTTACAAGATCCAAGGTGTGCAGGTGTGCCTTTCTAACCATGTGCAGCAGACGCATACTAACCATTGAATTGTTCCTCTGCATGTCAATCAAAAACAGAAATAGTAAATTGAAAACACTGGTGAATATACTTTGATCAGATTTGAAAAGATAAAGATGACAACAGTAAAATAGCCTTTTGAGGGGGTCCGTTTGGGCCCCTTCAAAGTTGAGGGGGACCACGGGTGCGTGTGAGAAAAGTGAATAGATGAGGGGGTCCTCATGGAATTTATCCAAAAACACTTTTACATCAAGGCCGATTATGATAACTACAAATTATTGCTTATGATCTCCTATGGTAATGAAGCAACAGAGAGGAACGAGCATTAGACCCAAATTTCCAAACCCTATCAGGCCACCAGGTCAAACTGGAACAAGAAACTTCCCATCAAGGCTGCATGACATGGTCAAACTTCACTGTCAGAAAAGAACATTGCCCATGAAGAATTCCTTCACATTGAACATTAAGTCAAAAGTTAATTTACAAAGGGAACCCGAAATCGAAGCCCTTCATACAGAAATGAGCATTAGCCTCATCAAGAATTATTTCCATGCCAGGCCACTTGAAACCCCTCAACTTCCCATCCTGTACTGCATGAGAAAAAATTTCAGCATATGACACCCGGGTCATCATAAAGATGCTGATTTCATGCATATTCCAACTTCAGAGGCGGAAAAAAAAATGTAGGTCAAGCATAAAACTTTAGATTCTGCATCCTTCTTCAATGAGATGGGTCTAACTTTTAACAGGAGGATCGTATATCGAGGTTTGTGTGAAGCATTAGGTCAGGTGTAAACCCTTAGAACCACGAGTGGTGGAGAAAGATGACCTTTTTTTTGTCTCAGACAAGCAGGTCGAGAAAGACAACTTTGTTCTCTCAAGATCAGCTGGTGGAGAAGATGACTGATAGGGCAGTAAACTGTGAGCTGTTTTTTTCCCCCATGGAGCAACTTCATATTCAATACAGAAATGGCAATATTGAACTTAATATCTTATATGGCAGCAAAAGGCAAGAAGATTCTGTGGTCACAATGAATGTGGAGAGCGATGTCAGAGCTTCCATGGCAGCATCGAATAAGGTCTACCAAACTGATTCGTGGATAGGTGATTTGTTCTATTGTGTTTTGGAGAGCTGGGTTGTCATTGCCTTGTGATTGTAATCTGTTAAAGCATCCAACTCCAAACCAATTGGCAAAGAGTGGAAGGGCCCGCCCAGGCTCATACACTAGTTTTGGAGGAAATAATTAACCGATGTGGGACAAATCCCAACACTCCCCCGCACGTGCGACCTCCGATTCGCACGTGGAGAGGTTAACAAAAGATCCGGAACACACGGCTCACAATGAAACAAAGTGCAACTGTGGCACAAACAAAGGGGAAAAGCCTCCGAAAGCTTAGCTCTGATACCATGTAAAAACATTCAACTCCAAACCAATTGGCAAAGAGTGGAGAGGCCGCCCAACCTCATATACTAGTTTTGGAGAAAAATTATTAACCGATGTGGGACAAATCCCAACATAATCGTATTTGTGTTCCTTCTATTTCTCGTGTTTTGCGGGCAATCCATGCTATAAGCTATGTTACATGGATCCTTCATTTTGGCTCAAGTACCTGTATCGAGGTGTCCGACACTCGTATCCTTTTGGACACTCAGATGCTCTAAATGTTAAGATACATAAAAGTAATATCAAATTAGCAAGAAAAACAGTATTTCGAGTATTTCACATAGACAGGAGATAGAGAAATAGCAAAAAACATAATTTTTTTAAAACTTTATTGTTTAAAGTACATAATCCGAGAAAATTATGCAATATATAACACAAACAAGAGTTCAGGACGTATCCCCGTACCCGTACCCAAGTTGGGGACACATATCCACGTATCCTAAGATTTAAGTTCAGAAAGGTCCGACGCTTGAACTTGCACCCCGCATCCAATACTTTCACCCGAGTCCATGTAACATAGGCTATAAGGCTGGTCTGGTCTAGGGAGTTTTGTCCTTGTTTTCTTTTCTATGGATTCTCAAGGATGATCCTTTGGTCCTTGTTTAAGTGTTCTCTTTAATGAAAAAAATTCCCAAAAAAGGGGCCAAATGTCACCAGAACGAAATTAAAGTTACGAAACAACATTTGCCAACTGTAGTTGTTTTCTCTTTATTAACACACGTAATATAAATTTCCATCGGCATCATTCATTCATTTACAGCATGCAATGAAATTCAATCCTAGATATGAAACATCAAATAATAATGATCTAGGTTTCTTTTTTAGCATTATAAGAAGATTTCCTCAATTTATGTCCAGCATGTACTTTGAACAACAAAATTTTTAGGATGACGATCTTGCTGTACACTGCATACACATAACTACTTTATGATGTTCAAGATGCCTCATTCCTATCACGCAGTGCTCTAAGAATTAGCAAAATGAAAATTGATCTACCTCATCTCCAAGAACAAGTATAGACCCCTCGTAATCAAAACTTAATGCTAACAGCCTAACCGCCCAACATATTCCGGGTGGTTCAGGATCAGGACTACGTCAGAGAGTTTTAGACCAATTTTTTTGAAAGCCAGTGCTCTTCCCGAAGCATCTCCATGAAAACCAAAAACGAAGAAACAGTGGGGAGAAAAAAAAGAAAAATAAAAGAAGCACAATAATAACTAATAAGTCCATATTTCAGTATTTGTAGAGTGATAAATTAAAATCAAAATAGGAATTACTATCAATGCATGCATGCAGTGTATATCATGCCAACATACAAGCATTGGAATTTGCATCAATGCATCGTCTATATTGCATATCCTCACCTCTAACTTAAGATACACCAATGGTTTAAAAGCAAGAAGGTCCTTCAAAAAGGATACTAGAACTCATTTGGAAATTTCAATGTGCAACATAAATCTAGAAAATAGAAATCAGAAACTTTGTAAACTAAATATTTGCTCTTTTATCTTTTGATCAGAGAAAGTACTATGGATATGGCTAACCTATGTTACACAGAATTGGGTCCATGTATTGGATATAGGGGCAGATCTAGGGTTTGGGCATCTCAAACCTAAAAATAGAGGATATGCTGGTAGACTGTAGGATCCAAATTTGGATGTGGATATGGAGATATGTTATATGAAATCATGTAATAAGACATAAGCCAAACGAGAGTTCAAAAGCTGGCTTAGAATTTTTTTTGTTTGTATGAAATCATGCAATAAGACATAAGCCAAACAAGATTTCTAACTCTTTAATTCCATACATGCCCTGGTCTTGTAAACGTCCCAATAAAGATCCAATAGTCTTAAGAGAAAAAGGGATGTGTAATGTTGGAATTGATTTGTCTTTCCTTTTTTTGACTCTAGAAGCCCAATTAATAATAACACAACAGTGACGCATTGGGGTTAACAACTGTGGAAACAAGACACATTACACAAGGCAAGCAGGCTAACCCGGAAAGCTGCAAAATATACAACTGTAGTGCTGTACCCATCTTAGAAGAGCAGCTGAAGATAGCCCACATTTCTTCATTAGATCTGAGAGTGACAAAAAGCAAAATACAAAATACTGAAGGGGAAATCACGTTTCATTGGCACTTACCCATTAGAACTCCAAAAACATGATGTGATGTCAAGTATCAATATCTACAAAAACCCTACTTTATTTTTGAAACATGGTCAGTAAAGGTTAGATTGCAACTTTACCGTCCACCATACACTCCATCTCCATCATTCTCTATTAATACTTTAATACTGCCATTAACAATAGAGAAAGAATAGCTGAGAGGCAGGATCACCAACCATGATGAATCGAAGCATACCCACGAAGAAGAAACTTCTGCATAAGAAGTGTCCCAGGGTGCTTGGTGATACTGAGCAGGACCGAGTCATAGGTTTGATTAGAATAAGGATTTCATTTTCAAAAAGTCTAGGAACATACATTTAAAACACAACTCTGTCTGGAACCATTAGATGTATGTGAATCCATGCGCATCTAACGGTTCCAGACACAGTTGTGTCAGGAGTTGTGTTTTAAAGGTGTATTTGTAGCATTGCTCTTCCATTTTTAGGAGTATGTGACAGCCTTGCTACAATGCAGAAACTATACTTCTTTTATAGACTTATAGATGCTATGACCAAGTTTTTATTGCATAAAAGTACAAGTTGAGAGATGCTAATATCGCTAGAAACAGGAATATGTTTTCTTAACAAACCAGTCCAAACATTTATTTCTTTTTCTAGCTAAGTATTTGAATACAGATCCTTAGCAATCGGAGCTCAGTCAGTGCGAGAAGAGGTTGCATCGTCGAAAACGATAATCCATCGGAAGCATAGCAATGGTGGAAAAGAACACTTCAGTCTACGATCATGAATTCCATCATCTCATTTGTTGATTGCTGTTTGAAGTGTAGGAACTAGGTTACAACACGTCTATACTATTAGTGATAATGAGCTTTAAACAAAAGGCGGACCGCTCCTTCATTTGTGAAGGGGAAAATATATACCATACAGACCCCATAACAATTCTGATGAATGGCTACCCTATGATTGCAAAAAACAATACGTCTCAGACAACAAAATACACCTCCTTTTGTGACAGAAAAGATGCTACACATGGTTAAGTTTGCAGAAGATTATGCGCAACCTCTCTCTAACTGTGCCCCGATCATTAATGACTGGCATTCAACTTCACGACAAAAAAGAAATAAATACGCTAGCAGATGTGTTAGGGATATATTCTTCTTGCTAAATACAGTTCAAGCAGTTCGTTTCAGTCAACTTGTAATCTATGTGACAGCACACTAGGAATAAGTACACAAGAACTATAGTTCTGCATTGTGGCAAAGGCTGTTACATGCTTGACAGGGAATGTGTCGAAGACTCAAAATCAAAGATCTACAATACTCCTGAAATAAGAAAAAAACACACATCCTAAGCACAATAAAATGGCACAAAAGAGTATTTTCAAATTCTAATAATAAATTACACTGAATTCATTTGTTAATTGTCATTTGAAGTATCGGAACTAAGTTACAACATCTCTGTATGCTATTAATGGGTATAAATTGAACCTACAGGACTACCATTCATCCATCTATGGAGGGGAAAATATGTATTATACAGACCCCTTCATAAATTGTGATGAATGGAATATGTATGATTCTACAACACAAACAAGACAAAGAATCTGCATATAACGAATACAATATCAGATAAGAAAATGCACCTCCTTTCATGACAGAAAAGAAGTGCCGGCATGGTTATGATGCAGAAGATTATGCGCAATCGCATCCCTAGCCTTTACGGCGATTGCTGATCTCAAACCATTCTCGGGGACCATCTCATCATCCATGAGATCGCACGTCACTTTCGGCTCATTCCTCATTTCACAAATATTGTGCAAGACACAACACGCCCCAAGAACCACCGGCAAATCTTGAAGCTTCACCTCGGTTCGCTTCTGCAAGCAAGTCCACCTCCCTTTCAACCTTGCAAACGCCTCTCTCGAAACCCTCTGAATTTCCCCAATCTTCTCATTGAACGCATGCTGACTCCAAGTCAAGTGCTGCTGAGTATAAGGCACCAAAACCCAATCCATCAAAGGGTACCCTGAACTCCCCACAATCCACACGCCCTTCAACAGCCCTCCACTTGCCCTCTGATAAAGAGCTGATTTCTCCAACACCTGATCATCAGGCATTGAACCAGGGTACCCAATGCACACATCCGTTAAAAACCCCTCTCGCATTAACCACTCCCTGAACTGTGATCGAATACGACGTTTTCTGATTCCTCTCAGTGTGCCGTTTATTGAAATAAGCCGCCGACACTAATCTTAGGAGCAATAATCGGTATATGTGTGGTATACATTGAACCCACCACATTGGGGATCCCAGAAACAACTTCAAAATCTTCCTTTATCCGTCTCACCGATTCCTCATCGGGCCAGTTAAGGTATTTCGGCATTAACACTTGTCTTATAGCAGAACAAACCTCAAGAACAAGTTTATGACATGTAGAAATACCCAAGCCAAATCTTTTGGACACGAGTCTGAGAGGCTCCCCTGTGGCTAACCTCCATATACAAACTGCCACGCGTTGCCTAACAGGCACCGCATCTCTCAACGTTGTGTTTTCTTTAGCAACAGCTGAAGTAAGCTCATTGCAGATCAAATCAAACGTCTCTTTACCCATCCGAAACGCCTTTCGAAACTCTTCTTGGGGGAAATCAGCACTGTTGCATTCGTCCCACCACGCTTGTGACCTTGTCTTGACCCACAGCCTCCTCTGCTGCCCCCCTCCTCCTCCCCCCGCTGCCCCCGCGGCCGCAACTCCGCCTCCCCCTTTCTGATCAGAATCCACCCCAACCGCCGCTGCTGCAACGGTGGCTGCCACCGTGGCGGCAGCAGCGGCTCTGGACTTCCTCTTCCTCAACCCGTCTGCCCGATCCGAACTATCGTGACTGCCCTTCATTTCCTCCAAGTACTGCAACATAGTATGAGTCTTTTTCCTGTGGTTGGCGTCGAGCGAGTCCTTGTCTTGGCCGTCGATCCTGGACCACTCCTCCGAATCGCGCTTCTCCTGCTCGTCCAACAGCATCAACGAGGTTATAATCTCTTTCAAACCCTTGGTCTTCTCGTTTTCCCCTCCTCCTCCTCTTCCTCCTTGTCCTTTCTCGCTCGATTCATTTTCGCTCACGTCCTTCCTGGCTCGCCGCCTCCTCTTGTTGGTGACGTTCTCGTTCATCTGGCCCAGCGTTTGGCGGAGCAAATCGTAAATATATGAGCAATCAGATTCTTCTGGGACAGACGTGAGTCTCATATATATATAAACAACAAGAGGGAGAGGGGTTAGAGAAAGTCTTCGGCTGTGAACTGTTCGACGGAATGCGTGATAGATGGAAAGACAGTGTGAACGCACACCAAACAGAATCGATATAAGCTGGGGTCAGAGACCAACCCAAACCCAAACCCAAACCCAAACCCAAACCCAATAAGTAATCTATTCTAATAGTAGGAGTAGGATATTATATATGAGGAGAGGTGGTGTGGATGGGTTTTAGAAAAAAGAGGGAGGAAGAAGAAAGCGTGGTGTGGAAGGGTGTGAACGCGGAGTCTCAGAGGAAGTTTCGAGGGAATGATGAGTGAGAGAGAAGAAAAAAAAATACTCCTATGTATACAAAGATGGAGACTTGTGGGGATGGGATTGGGGTAGGTGGGGAAAAACGGTGACCTCAGGCTCAATAGCCTCATAGTCATCCTGTGGGGAATGGGGATGGACGTGTGATGATAGAGATACGCTTGGCTTTGCACATCCTTTGATTCGTTCTTCGTCCGTCTTTTTCTTGGGGGAGGGGACTCTCCGTTTTCCTTTTTTTTTTTTTTATCTCTAAAGTCATCCGCTCCTCATTCAACTCGAATAGTCTGATGACTTTAATTACGGAAATTATCTGTATGTTTTACTGTGGAAAAAAATAACACAATCTAGAATCACGAACTAAAAGGGCGGGCGTTGTTTCCAGTAGTGAAAATTTTGTAGATTTTTACTTTTGGTTGGAAAGTTGTTGGGTGTTTTTGATAGTGAATAAATTGTTGAGAAATGTCAAATTGTTTCCAGTAGTGAATAAATTGTTAATGGATTTGTGAGTATAGTTACTGTAGCAAAAATTATTTGTTGACAATTTTTTTGTTAGTGAAAATGAGATAGTAAAATGCTGAAACTTTTTTGTTAGTGAAAACGAGATGGTAAATGTGTTTAAGTTTTTAGTATTTTTTGTTAGTGAAAAACGAGGCCTAAAACACAAACAATCACACAGACGTGAGCCCCACAAACACGGGACCCCGTTCGTTTTGGAATTTTGGATTTGGATTTGGATTTGTAGGTAATGAGTGTAGAGAGGAATAGAGTAATGATTGAAAATCTGGGTAATGATTGAAGAGATGGAGAGAAAAATGAAAGTAATGATTGAAGAGAAATAGAATAATGATTAGAATCTAAAATCCCAAAACGAACAGGGTCCAAGGCAATGATTTTCGCATTGTGTTGTGAGAATCTTGTTTTTCTTGATATACTGTTTCTCCTATCAATGGAAATTCATAACATTTTGGCCAACAAAAAAAGAGAAAAGAAAGGTAAGTGAGTGCGTGTTTTTTTTAGAGGACTTTGATCGGTTTGGGGATTTTGATAGTAATGAGTTGACAGGGAATTTATTATAGACCGCCCAACATTTTTGCGATTATATGGGTTGCATTACCATATTGGCATAGTTACAAATACAATACCTCATGTGTCGTGTTTCAAGTCTTTATGCAGGGCACTGTTGATCTCAAAATCGACAAAAGAGAAGGGTTGTGAGTTTTTTTTTTATAATTCAAGTGTCCGGATTGATCTATGTGCACTTTGGAGAGGCCAAATCAAAGTTAAAATAAAATTCTCTATAGACTAACCCCATAAAAGTTGATAGCATCTCAGGAAATTTTAAACTTGAGTCGTAATAAGTTAGTTAATAGCTGGTAGCCAACATGTACAATTCCCTGTTAGATCCTTAAGACGTGACTTATCATAGAGCGTTCCCATGGTAAGAACACAATGGCGTGACAGAGCGCGATGGAGAAAACGTACGAATTTATGTAACAAAAATTGATTGAGGCCCGTTCCAGTTTCTATAAAAAGAAACTTTTAGAAAATAAATGTAATTTCAAGTTCAAAAATTATGTGTTTACGCAAATAATTTTCTTACAAATATGGATCTTATTTGATAGATTTCATTAAGAACTTTTAAACAGTGCAAAAAAATTTAAAAAATTATTTTTTATTTTCATTATATTTGAGTTTGAAATAACATTCTTTTGAAAAAGAAAGCGGGCACGTGAGATTGATTCAGTTCGTTTCTTTTGGTTTATTATATATATATATATTTAGTCAGAGGGAAAATCTAAGTGATGGTCCTCATGGATGTGAATGTGAACTTTGATGGCGTTAAAGAAAAGGAAAGGAAAAGAGATTTTAGAAAAGAGCGACAACAAAATACAGTAGCATGACCAATTCAAATTTCACTTTGGATTCGGAAAATCGTGTAAAACAACTGGCATAGAATTTATTTTTCCTGTATTTACCCGTAGTCTTCTCATGTTACCTTCTCTCTTAAAGAGTTCTTGATTCAATTCAAACCTAGTACAAACCTAGTACAACACTAATTAATATGTGTTTACTACTACAAGATTTCAAGCCCATTAGGCTCTGTTTGTTTTGATGTAAAATGTTTTATAATGTAAATATTTTTCATGTAAAATGTTTTTTTAAAAAACAAACTTTAAACTTTTATTTTCGAATATTTTTTTTTGCTCTGCTTATTTTCGGATATTTGGTTGGCACTTGAAATATTTTCGAAAATCAAGAAAATAGTGTAGAGAGGGAAATGGAGAGTTTAAACGGTAGAGAGATATAAGATTATTGCAATAGAACGTGGGTCAGGATTGATGATCGAGGAAACTGAGCAGTGAAAATTGCAGTAGTTGAAACAAAAAGGGTTCATTTCGGGAAATAATTTAAGGAAGATTTAAGGGTAAGTTATATTCATCCAATTGATGGAAAAAAATTTACATGTAAAATATTTTTCTCATTTTTTACACAACCAAATACAAAAAAATAGGTAAAATATTTTTACGTCCAAACAAACGAACTACAATTGTTAATCCCCATCCAGGGTCGTTTCGACTTGTTTCCCGTAACCGTAGTCTATATGCATGAAAGTTCTTGTTCCACACAAACCATGTCGGTCATGACCATATCGATCTATGTTTTTCGTCGATATTTAAGGTTGTAAAACTGGTTATTGTTATTGATGTTAGTCAAGGATGGGAATAACTTTGTTACCAAAAATGACATAAGATAAATTAATAATTACTCTCGAAATTATTGTGATAGTTTATCATGTTGACCGGGAGAGCTAATTAATTAATTAATCCTATTAACAAAACTCTCTCTCTGTGTGTCTCTCTCTATATATATGTATTCTATAAACTCCGCAAGGTTTGGATCCACTGATCGAGTATGTTCTCTCTTAATGTCGTATGAAGGTTTTAACCACAGATTGCCACCACGTTGGTGACAGGAAGGATCCAACGGATGAAAAATGAGACACGCATGCTCAAGGATTTTTTAAGGAGAACAATGTCATTTTAAAAGGTGTCATAACAAGCAAACTTGTCTTTCGTGTTTGACAAAGGTGATCCTCAAACGTAGCTGGAGAAAGAAGAACAAGTGTACCTAGGCAAAGAAAATCCACAAGTCTAATTTTTGAAACAGGTGTGCCTTAACCCCAAAGTTTCTAGAGAGAGGGAATATCGTCTCTCTCCTAAAATTTCATAAACTGCCTTCCAAACATCATCAAAAACTCTAGCAAACATCTTTGAACACAATCGGCGCTAGCAGAACTAGCAACCTCCACCATTGATGTGTTCTAATGGCCCCATTTCAAGTTTTGCTGCCAGTAGAATCTTCCAACCTTCTCCTTTGTCCCGTCTACTGCGGCACTATCATCATATCTGTTATATGACAATAGAATAGAGGGAGACTCTCCCTCAACCTTTCGAGTCACTACATAAGAATTGATATTGTAGCGGGCGGAGGAGTTATAGTTTGATGTCTAGGTCAGCTATGGAGCTTGAGGTCATGGTTTATCAAACTCAACCAAGCAAGAAACGAAAGACCCGGCCAAGAGTAGAGTGAATGAGAATGTAGAGTTTACCAAATGCTGAGTTTGATCCGTTTAAAAAAAAAAAAAAAAAAAACTGAGTTTGATAAAGCAAATGGAATATTTATCTATCATCAATTGTAAAATGTAGTAACTATTTAAGCCAAAATCCATCCCCTCTAACAATGAAACTGTTCATACTCAAATTTGGCTCCAAATATAGGGGATATGCAAATTCCTTTCAGCCGCTAGAGAGAGAAACACCCAGCCGCTAGTAGAAGAGAAACGAAATCTAAATCCACATCTGGGGGAGGGGGGCCTCCACCTCCCTCACCCTCCTCCCCCCGCTCCTCCCCCCTCTTCTCCCACCTACCTGACCTTCCTACCGTCGTTTCCTCCCCGTTTTCCCTTCTCGTTCGCTTGATCTCGATCTCTGTATCTTCTCCGGTGGTTTGGCACTTGTGACGGGTTTTCGGTCCATTTTGCTTGGCGATTCTGGTGAAGCTCTGAGTTGGGTAGGCGTGGCGTGTGGTGGTTCGGCAAGTGGCGGGCGTCAGCATGGCTAATAAAGGTGAGGCCGGTAGTTAGGGTTTTTTTTAGCTTTTCTTTGCTTTTCCTGGCCGTTTGGCCGGTGGTTCTCCGGCTGGTTTCCAGTCCGACTTGTATTGTTCTAGTTGTTCTAGGTCCAGTGGGTGTTTGGTGGTGGGTAATAATTTTAGTTTAGCGTCGGTGGGGTTGCTTGGCCGGAAATTTTCGTCTGTGTTTGGGTTCGTTGCGTGTCTGTGTTGTGCCGGCAATTTGGGCACGCGATTGGACTGCAGATGGAATTTTCGGTGTTCATCCAGATTTCATATGTGCTTTCTCGGGTTTGAGCTGGGGTCCGTTGGGTTTCTCTACTACCTGGACATAAGATTGGTTCCTAATCTAGGCGTTTCGTCGGTCTTGCTTCGACAAGGGGTGCCTGTGTCGATGTCTTGGTAATTTTTGTTCATTCCTGTATCTGTTGATGAAATCTGTATTGTCTTTGGGCTTTTTATACGAAATGAAATTGACATTATTCAAAAAAAAAATTTTGGCTCCAAATCATGGGCTAGTGTTTGGAGGCCATTTTTGTTGATTTTGAACCAAGCCACATGGGTTTGCTGGGTTTTAAAAATTTATGGGCCAATCCTAATTCTGTTTTTAACAAACCAAGGCCAATTAATAGGACCAGGTGGAGTGAGGTATTTCGCCCTCTTCTCGTGGTTATCTGATTACTTGAAGAAGGGCCCAGACGAGTGGGATTTTTTGCCGAAGTACATATTTTTCCATGATTTCTAGTTAATTTTCCCAGTCTGTTTTCCAGAGAGAGAGAGAAGGGGGGGTGGGGGGTGGTTAATACAACTAATTTTTTTTTTTTTTTTTTTTTTTTTTTTTCGGATGATGCTTGATTAAAATTGAAAGCTAAAAGTTAAAAAATTTCGAATCTAAATTTTGTAACCTGAAAAGCTGTAGGTTTTATATGATGCAATGAAGAGTAAACTAAATATTGAATATATTTTAGTTATACTAATTATAGTGATTCTCTTTTAATTTTATTGATATTTGTGGTGGTGGTGGTAGTAGTAATGGTGTTGGAGGGGTGGTGACAGCTGTAGTGTTTGTGCTAGGGGTGGAGTGGGTGATGGTAGAAGCGATGGTAGACGGCAGAGTGTTGTCGGTAACGATAGGAAGTGGTGATGGAAGGGACAACGCGGTGGGTCAAATGGTGGTGGTAGGGCGGAGTGGTGGTGTCTATTATAGCAGTGGTGGAAGCGGCGGCCAGAATGGTGGTGGTGGTAGTGACGGCAATAAGAGTGACGCATAGAAGATAGTAGTTGAAGAGGAGAGGGGGTTGAATGCAAACACTTATGAATTTAGTTCAAGCTACTTGGGTGAATTTCATCGATTTTTTCACTTGTATTTTAAGAGGCATTTAATCTTTTAAGTAATGTAAAATGTGATTATTAAACCTAGTTAATGAGTTACTATTACGTATAGTAATTAATTCAGTTTTTAAAATCTAAAAATCTAATACCAAATGTGGCCTCTCTTTTTTGATCTGCAAATGTGGCCTTATTGAATCCGTTTTAGTAGTGGTTTCTCGACCTTTGAGTTGGGGGAGATTTCCAGAAGAAGAACCAATGGTTGTTTCTTCCTCTCCTTTTCTCATGGCCTCTCAAACCCGAATCCTCACAAACCCAAACCGCACCCCTCTCTCTCCTCCCACTCCTACCTCTCTCTCCTTCCGCCGCACCCCCCTCTCCAAACCTCCAACCTTCACCCTTTCTCTCCTCCGTCCCAAATCCATCCTCTCTGTCGCCTCTTCCTCACCTCCTCTCCAATCCCCGCCCAAAACCCTACTCACTCCCCACTCACCGGGTCAACCCGGGACAATCACGACCATCTTCTCCCTCGCCCTCTCCCTCTCCCTCTCCAAACTCCTCGCTCTCAGATTGGGAGGAGTGTTGGGTCTTTTCCCGAACCCTATCACTCCTCCCATAGCGACAGGGCCGCTGTTTTCCGCTGCGATAAATGAGGGGGCCGGCCCCAGGTCCGCGGGCGCGCCGATAGCGGTTATCGCCGTGGTGCTGGCGAGGTGGCTTAAGATTTACAGTTGTGTCCTGCTGATCAGGGTTTTTGCTCAGTTGGTTCCCGAATATACAGTGGGAGAAACAGCGTTTTCGGCGATCAGGGACTTGTGTGATCCCATTCCTGAGTCTTTTTAGGGGCATTATCCCACCATTGTTTAATTCATTGGATATTAGCCCCATTTTGGCTTTCGTCTTGTTGGGGATGCTTGGGCAGTTTGCTAGGGCACCTAGTTAATGTCTTATTGAACAAAATGGGGATCCTCTTGGGTTGGTAGTTGTGCGGCATCTAAATGAGTAAGGGTTATATAGTTTAGTAAGTTTAAGTTTTGTTTAGTTGTTTTCCCTTTTTGATGGTTTGTACAAGGTTGTATTTAACAATTCCCAGATATTTTCTTCCTTTGGATGCATACGTTTCAAGGTGGAAATAAGATACCTGTTGTGCTAAAGGTTTATACGTTTTTTATGAATTTATGGTAATGCGCACTGTATGATAGTGTGAATAGATATCTTAAGGTATTTCCATAGCCTTGCTATTGTGTTGTGAGGTGTGTTCTATTATCCTGGTATGGTTTTGTTTAACTGATGATGTTTTCATCGAGTGTCCAATTTACTCATTGCCTAATGCCTAGCACTGTTTCTGGTGGCGATTGAGCTCATTGGCACAGACACAACAACCAACTGGTGTAACTGGTTTGGTCATTGTCTTTATTAGTGGTTCTTGGATGAGATAACCCTCTAAGGTGTCTAATTTTAATCTCACTGGTCTAACATATGGTATTGTTATGATTGGAAGTTTTTGGTAGTGTCACCGCGTTCAAAACATGATGTGAGCTCGGCTAACTTAGTTCCATTCTTCTTGGATAGTTGAAATTAGAGGATCTGTTATGCAATTCAGTTTGTTTTAGCTAGCCTTTTGTCCGTCTATGTGGCTGTTTGTTTGTTTG